>CM062816.1:1026064992-1026646055 GCA_031772625.1 Pinus tabuliformis | reverse complement strand
TTCAACCACTTCCACATCCAGACTAACGGTTTTAACTTCTACCCCTATAGGCATTCCTGAAGAATACCAAAGACGGAACCCACGGCCATCAAAGGCTTAGGATGGTGGGGGATTGGTTCAACGAAGGAGAACCAAGGGATCTCCAACATTGAATTGACATAATACACGTAGAAGCTCCCTCATCAATCACAATCCTATGAATAGGCCTGTTTTTGACTATCACTGGAATTTGGAAAGCCATTTGATGGGGAGACGGGTGTACTATTTTCTAGATCGAAGATCATTAGATTCGGATCCTGAACATCAACAGCTCCTATAGCCGACAAAAGCAATTTTCGTTGTGCTGGACATGATTGCAGCACTTCTAACGCCGACATTGCTGAGGGTGAAACAGCTAAGTCCTCAACAATGTTGTAATTCTGGGCTGCTCTCGCATGTGGATTGAAAGCAGACCTTCGAAGTACACCCTTGGCGGGCGGTTTAATTACTAAGTCTGGGTTAGGTTTCTCGATCTGTAGTGGATCGGAACCAGGAGCTGAGGTTGATGGTTAGAATGAGAAGATTCTGCTTCCTTACCATCAACAGGATTCTTACTACCATAATCTTGCGATCGAGTCGCAATCTCACATGAGACATCATCAAAATGGTTCTTCACTGGCATTCGAAGAAGAACCTATCATCTTATTCTCCTGCTCCGGAAATGGATTTTTTAACACAGCAGGAGTGGGAGAACCTTTGACTATTTTCACTACCTCGCCCGATGAGGGCAATCTCTCGTAAAATGATCCTCTTCACAAATAAGACAAGGATATCGAGGTTTGCGCTTTTCGTCATTAGTTTCCGACTTTTTCTGTTTTCTCCTTCGGAGCCTTGTCTGCTTTAGCCTTCTTCTTTCCTTTCTTCTTTCCACGTTTTTTGATTTGGCCGTAGATGACTCTACAGCGTGAATATCGGCGGTAAGTTCAGGAGAAGACTCTCCTGTCGGGGAATCAGGCAAAGTGATAATAGGAGTAGTTGAAGCCTTGGAAGACTTCTTCTTGCTCTTTGTATTCACGATACCAATCATACCATCAGCGGCATGAGATCCCGAAGGAGCAGCAGCGATTTGATTCGACTTTGGAAGATCCGGAATCTTCTCGTGTAACGTACCCGACTGAGTGTAAACTAAGTCAAGGTATTGCGCCTGAGCAATGACTTGCTCCTCAGTAACTACTCCGGCCTTAGCTACATCTTCAGTAATCCTTGGTAATAATGATTTAACAAACCATTCAGCTAAGATTTGGTCTGGGATAAAAACTTTCACTAGCCTTCTTCGACGTCTCCACTCATGAATGTGATCAGAAATATACGTGGAGGTTGATTGTTTTAGTGAAGTTAATAACTCCGTACGTTATCGTATCTGACCGGTAACTGAAAGTGAGTTAAGAACGAGGTAGCTAACTGGCTAAATTGTAAAAAGAGGCCCGTGGTAACTCAATGTACCACTTGGCCGCGAGACCAATGAGTGTACGCTGGAAAAGACGTAAGCGGATCGAATCATCCGAGATAGAATTTGAAGCACACCAGAGGTGGTAAGTCATCACGTGATTGGACGGATCCTCTCCAGACTTACCTTCGAACTTGGGTATATCGCTGGGCAACTTATTTGGCATTGGCGGCCAGAACGGAAGATATTGAATTGGATCGTTCGTTAGGCGCGTCAAGTCTGGTAAATCCAAAGTTGCGATAAACGGTAACTGCCGGTTAGGATCTCTAAACTCTGGGTCACAATACCGGCCCCAGGAGGAGGATATCCAGGATAACTAGGAACAGGAGTTGCATTTGGGATATTATATCCTCCTGGAAAACCAGGATTAACCGGACCGTACTGGGGTTGTTGAGGTTGTTGATAAGTGTACCCAGGATACGGTTGATACTGGTAAACCGGTTGTTGGACAGCTTGCCCAGGTTGATACTGTCCCTGGTACGGAGGTTGAACAAATTGAGGTTGAGTAGTGACAACCGTACTTATACCAGGCTGGCCTACAGGCATCTGGACCGTGGTTTGAATCGTAGATCCGGACAACGGTACAGATGTCTGAGGAGTGGTTACAGAGACAGTAGAAACCGGAGCCGTCGATACTCCAGAAGTAAGTATGGTAGATGTGGCGGTAGTTGCAGCAGCCGTTTGAGATGGAGTACTAGGTGCAATTGGCGGCTGAGTAACTACCGAAGTTACAGAGGTTTGAACACTTGACTGGACAGGTTGCGGTTGCTGGGGTTGACCAGAAACTACAGGTTGTCCGGCTTGAGGTACCGACTGTATACTTGGCTGCAACATCTGTTGACCCTGTGAAGGATCCCACACTAACATTCCAGGGTATTGACCCATAACAGTTTGAGGATACTGAGATCCATAGCCGGATTGAGGATAGGATTGATAATTGTAAGGTGCAGTTCCCATACCTTGACCATACGATTGACCTTGAGGTGGTTGATAACCTTGATTTGAGTATTGACCTTGAGGTTGATAACCTTGAGGTAAATACGGATACTGGGGTTGCCCTTGACCTTGAGGTTGGTACCCTTGGGGTTGCCATCCTTGAGGTTGATATTGATACTGAGGTTGACCTTGGGGTACATATTGAGGCTGGGGTTGACCTTGAGGTATGTATTGCCCCATAGGAGCGTACTGACCTTGAGGTTGCCCCCCAGACACGAATGAAGTACCTTGAGGTTGCCCCCCAGGCATTAATGGGAGGCTGCCCCCCAGGCGGTAATTGGCCACCTTGAGGTTGGGAAACGGGAACTGAACCTGACATCATGTAAATGTCTCCTACACCCAATGGTATATTACCACTGTTTCCAACTAATAACCCATGATCAACGGGTTGAGGAGATGCTCCCGCAAAGGTACCAGAAAGAGATTGATACCCAGTAGGAACAGAAGGACCGCCATGTAAAAAAGATTCAGGACTTTGTGTAAACACGGACGACTGACCAGACATATTTACAGGAGTATGAATACCTCCAGGTGGAAAAGGAGTACGAGGTGTAGAAAAACCTAGCCCAAAGTTGTCTAGATAATTGGTTAACGAAAGGTACCAAGTAGTACTTCTAGGAGGACTGTAAAAGATAGATTCACGCTCCCTTAGATCAAGGGTAATTTGATCTTCAGGATCAGAGACGCCTATTTCTTCCTCTGGAACAAGTTCTTCAATAGCAATCAAACCAACAGGAAGATTTTCGGTGATAATTCTTTCTATTCTCGGTGAATCAGGAACACTAGGAGTCGGAGTAACAGGTTCGGATATTTCTGGTTCTTCGCCTATATCACTAGCAGACGAAAAACTACCAACAAGCTCAGAAACTGTAACAGCTTCGGGATTATAACCTGTCTCTAAACTTTGGTAATCTGGATGGACCACCAAGGAAGATTCTCCTTCTTCAGGTGAACCTACTCTACTGCCACTAGGAGGAGTTACAAGGACCTTTAAACCTTCTAAATGACTGGACTCGTCTTGAGGAGGTTCACCCCTAAGTCTACGGGATCTTCTCAACAATTCGGCCACAGAAACAACTTCAGGAGACTGGCCCCGCAGTCTACGGGACTGTCTCGGTAATTCCGCCACAGCTAAAAACTTTTAACTACTACACACGAAAACAAAATAAAATTTCAAATCAAACCACCTAAAGTCTCTAAAGAACCAAACAAATTTGAATCACACGCCTAAAGAATCTAGGGCGTCAAACCAAACACAAACAGTAGTCTTCCGGACCAAAAGCGCTAGTTGGTGATGAAGCCCAACCTCGCTGGATTCAGTACAGAAATGGCGGGTGGAACAGTTACCCCGGCAACCTGCTTAATGAATAGACTGGACCAAGTTCCTCCACTTTAACCGTCTCGAGTGAAGTGAACCCCCCAGAAAATCCAAGTGAGTATAACCGACGTCTGCTCCAGGTACAGTGGGACCTTCCCTCCACCGTCACCTCGGTAGAATCCTAAAGATAATGGTCACTAAGGTTACCAACCGCAACAAATGCACCTGGGGGAACAGTCTAAACTCCGACAGCACGCAAGGGCAGAGTAGCAAGCTCAATCCCCTTGCCGGCTCCTTGACAATAATCCAAGGTTTACCGACAAGTGACCCCTGGCTCCTCGACAATGGTTAATCCGAGGTTTATCGTTTGTAATACGTGCGTGTCTGGCGTCGTTCCCAACGAGGGGGGAATGATCCCCTCACTGGTTCGGACACGAGCTCGTGCTTCTCCTTTAAGAGGAGCTTTCCCAGAGTACAAATGAGACAATTGGATTTAATCTATCACAAGATAAGCTACTTGTTTGGTTTTGTTGTCTTGGAGAGTTAATTACTCACCTACTCCAAGACACTAGCCTGATCTAAATTGGTGCTTCAGAGCCCTAGTAAATAAAAGTTACTATTTCAATTTTACTTTAAGCGTTACTTTTATGGTTGTTCTTTAAAGTCAAAAGGTAGTGGAAGTGAAACCAATGGATGTAGACTCGACTCCAACCACTACAAAGATGCACCTAAGATGATTTACGCTACTTTCCTTTTTCAATGAAATTCTTAACTAAGAGAGTTGAGAGAATGCAAATTTTAGAGAAAACAACTTCCTTAGAAAAGACAATCAAAGAAACAATTCTCTTTTTCTTTTCAAGCACACACACATGACCACTCTTTACTTGCACGAAAAACTCTTTTTCTTTCAAAACTTTCAAAGCTACTTGAAACAAGACTTTTAAAGAAGATGTTTTTGTATTTTTCTTTTAATAAAGCAAATAAATCTAATTTAACAAAAATCAATCTTAACAACTATTAAAATCTACGAAAATTCATTCACAAGCAAACTAAAAGGTAAATTTACTCTAAGCAAACTTAACGAGGCCAAAACCTACAAGGATGTTTCTAGGTTGTTTTACTTGACCAAAATCAAATCAAGGACCAGCTATGCAGAATCAAGAGCTGATCAAAACAAAACTCAAATCTTTTTGTTCTTTTTGTAAAATGGAATTCAAGACTTAATCAACAAGCACTTTGAAATTTGACCAAAGAGATAACTCAACAGGTTGGTTGCTCACACGGGTAGACTTATGACAGATCCGACTCTCAAGAAGGTTGACCAAACCAGAGAGATCTAAGGCTTGACAACTTCCACCATTAAAGTCACTACAGGATCTACTCAAAAATCAAACCCTAGGCTTAAATTTCAATGAAATCCACTAAAACACTTAATGCTATGAAAACAAGTTCAGGTGAAGATTCTTGGCAAGGGACTAATGAATCTGGGCAGAAAAACTAAGAAAAAACAAAATCTAAGAGCAAAAATGCAAAAAATGGAATTTTCTAAAATTTGGCAGGGGACGCAGGCAACCCGTTAGCACAGGTGCGGGCCCGCTCTGTGCACACAGCAAAAGTGCGTCCAGGGACGCACTGTGCAGCACTCAGAGGGTGCGTCCTACTGAAAAACTCAAGAAAAAGCAAATAAAACTAATCCTAAGCTAACCCACCCAGAGACAGAATCACAGAGCCAAAACCAGAAAAATAAACCAATTTTCTCAAAGCAAAGTTCACACAAAAGAAAAGACTCTTCTCATCAATGGATTCCCCAGCAGAGTCGCCAATTTGTCACACGGAATCAGTCAAGAGTGCGGACACAACTGACCTTCCTAGAAGTCTAAGACATTCTAATGACAAACAAAACAAACTGGAGCTATCCTTCTCTAAACATGCATTATGATATGAGAAATCAAGTGTTTCGTTCTTACCTTTGTCCAAACGCTGTTGTAGAAGTCCAAGCTTTGTTGATCTGGATGAGCTCCTCCTTTTCTCCAAAACCTGCAATCACCAACAGTCAAACAATTAAATAGCACCTGATTATAACATAAAACAAAGCATATTCAACATATAGACCAAGGAGTACATGAAATAACCATAAACAACAAGTTATTGAGAAGAATGGACCAATTTGCATTAAAGGTAATCAAAAGGAACCATTACAACCTGAGCTTGGTGTTGTGCAAGCTCCTTCCAGGGTCCACAAGAGTCTTCCTCTACTTTGACAAAGCTCACCCACTTCCAAATAGAACAAGCAAAGATGGCAATCTCTCCTCACAAGCTTCTAAATGGGAGTCCTAATTCCTGCAGCATTTACCCTTAGAAAATGTATAGCTTCAACCTCTCCTCCTTCTGGCCCAATGCCTGTATTTATAGTACTCAAGAGGAGGTTAATCAGGTCCACCATCAATGGGATAATTCCTCTTTGGGTGGGATAGCTCCCTTATTGATGGGATAAGTTCCTCTTTGATAGGAGTGCATGAACCATCTGGAGGCGCCCATACACGTCGAACAACCTTCTAGAATGCTCTAGAAATGACCACAAGTAACTTTTTAAAGATGAAACTTGCGCATTCTAACCTTTACAGGGGGACGCACCTGTCCCTTTACATACAGAGCGTCTTTGGACGCAGCTTTTGTGAACGTTGGGAGCGTCCCCGCAGGTAAGGTTGAGAGAACCTGCGTCCCCAGAGATAAATACATTTATACAAGACTTTCTCTCTTTTTTTGGAGTTTGACATGGAGAGCAGAGGCATAAGACTTGCCTAAGAGGGTAGCATGACTGTTGATTGAGCCATACTAACTGTAAATAGTCATGGTGACATTTTTTAGTGTAACAGATGGAAGGTTTAATGTTGTATCATTTATGATTGCAGGTGGCCCAGGTAGACCTCATAGCAACCTTCTTCCTCAGGTATATCCAAATAACCCATCCTTGCTTCATAATACTACTAGTTTACTCCTTTAGTCGTTTTGGTTTGATTACTAACTAGTCTACTTTGCGTGTGACAAGTATATGTTCTCTGTGTCTAGCTTTTACATTTGCTTTAGAATGACCTTTTTGTTACTGTGAGATTTGGCTCATGGCGCCTTTGCCAAACAGGTTGGAATCTTGCACGCTTTGGCTGAATTGCCTTTTTAATTCTGACCTGTTTACCTTGCTAGAATCAACATCTAAGTAATTGTTAAGGCATTCATTAAAATGTTTGAGCATCACCCTTCAGTATTTCAACTAGAGGGTTTTTTTATGAACCCCTATAGTTATGTGGTTTTCATGATTTCCAAGTGAAGCAAATGCCAATCGTCTTTTTATCCTGCACTTCTTAGATTAGTTTAATAGACAAACTATTGTATTGTATCCAAGATTAGTTTAATGGACAAACTCTTGTATTGTATCCAAATCTTGTGAGTTTTCAGTGTTTTTTTTGTTTAATTAATACTTTTCTATACCTGGAAATATTTCTAGGATAACATTGTTTGTATGAAGCTTGGGTTATATATATATATATATATATATATATATATATATATATCTTTTTGGGTATTCTCTTGTCATGCTTCAATGCGTGTTGACTATGGATTCGATATTCGAATCAATGTACTTCTCAATTTGCTATAGTAATTATGCATTGTCAGATCTGTGTTATATGATATTTTTTTCCTTGTTTAATGGAATCATTATAGATATATTCTTCTCACGCTAATCTCGGCGAGTGTCATTACAGGGCATTACCTTTAGTTCAATTCGTAGTACTATATCGTAACTTGCAAGAAAATTTGTGCTCTAAGTCAACTATAAAATTTAATGATGTGTAATATACATCATTACATATATCTCAAGCGTGGTATAAACTCCACCCTTCATAGTTGTAAAACTCTCTCTAATATTTCGTCAATTACCACATCCAAAAATCATCCCAATTCTTGAAAAAGGTTTATAATAACTTTTAAAGATGTTAACATAAGCAATATTTAAGCTAATATGGTAGACATTTTCTAAGGTTTAATTGATGTTCTCTAAGACGCAGTCCAACGTATTTAATATTACCCAGAATTATACTGTGACTTTCCATACATAATATATTATTGTAAATTCTTTTCTACTCTTGGGATAACTGGCTCTAAGCCAATGTCTGATTTTTTTTGGTCTTATTGTACACCTACCAGTGATTTTATTAGTTCCTTCCATCTGGCATGGGACTATTGTAATCAGAATGATGCATTTGACATTAGTTAGTATTCATTTTTGTGAAAATTATGATATTTTTCTCATATTTATTTTAGATTAATCTCTTTCTCTTCTAGATTAATCCCTTTCTCATTCCATTTCAATGTCTTATTTGGCCTTTTCCCCATTCCAAAGAGGCTAGACTATATATTATTTTGTATTTAGTCACTTTATTTTTAGAAATAATTTGGAGTTCAGAATTTTGGAGTCCTGAACTAATGTTAGCATTAGTTTGAGATTATTAAATGTTATGTATTGTTAAGGTGCCAAAATAAAGTTTGTTTTTGCTATGGTTGCAGGTTAATGCAAGTGAACGACAACTACATTACAGTTGGTGGATGAATGCATTACAAGTTTACAAGTGGTGGATGCAGGTATTGCAAGCATTACAACATTACAAGTGGTCAAGTGGTAGATGCATGCATTACAGGTGGTGGATGATGCATGCAGGATGTTGCTGCAGTGGCGTAAGAGGATCCCCTATTTGAAGCTCAAACTCATATTTTCTTAAGTCAGTGAGCATCATCTGAACCTGGAAGCATCATCTGAACCTAGAGAAACTCTCCAATGCTGCAAAAAACTAGAGCAACAACCTGGAAGCATCCTCTGAACCTGGAGAATTCAATGCTGCAAACAAACAACTAGAGAAACAACCTGGAAGCATCATCTGAACCTGGAGCAACCAGCTGCAAACAATTAGAGCAACAAGTGCTGCAAACTGAAAACAACTAGATGAAAAATCCTCTGGTCCTCTCGAATATTGGCAAATAGAGTAAACCACATATCCAGAAGTTCCTTAGAATTACCTAATGGTTCTACTTCAAATTTGTTTCTGCAACTACCGGAGATGGAAACTATAGGGAATGACAGTGCTCGGATACACTGAAACATTTGGACTACATGCTTTTAAATTAATCACTTCTTATCCCTCTTTCTTATCTTATCTTTAGGTGAAATTTGTGGTTTGGGGATTGAGCATCCTCGGTTGGCTTTTTCTTTCTTATATCCTGGTCCTGGCTTTGGAACCAATTCTCTTTGAATAACTGGGGCCTTCATCACTGGACCTCCATCTAGGCCATCCTTTATTTACCCTATGCCAGTTGAGCCTTCCTTTCTATCACTTATATAATCTAGACCTACTATTTTGGAAGGAAACTCACCCACCATTTTTGCGTCCCCAGAGGACCAAGGGTGCTTTCAGATATGTCTAGGCCAACAACTCTTCGATATCAATCTTTGAATATCTTCTTCTTTCAACTCACTGACAGTTTGGTCTCCATCCTATCTCGATTCTTCTTGGACCTTAACACGTCTCTAGTCTTCTTCATGACTAAACCTCGACGCGAAGTCTTGGGCTTTGAGTCGAAAGTTGCAGCAAAGAACATGGTGGGCGGTGTAGAATTGGGTTTTCCAGGAGAACTTGCATCGCCGTTGTCGGGGGAGGAAGGAGGAGAAGAATATGTTAGCTAGGCAATTCTCTATTATAGAAAGAAAGAAAGCAGTTAAAGCATAAAACACAGAGAAAAATAGGCACGAAACGAAACGAAACGAAACAAAGGACCATGAAACATTTTTTTATACTGGAGAGGTTACGTACTGTCTACTACCATTCAAGATGCACATGGCAGCCATTATTTCCATTTGAGATGCACATGGCGGCCATGAGAGATGCACATGACTTGCATACAAGAACTCTGATACATACGTGATGATTGTTATTTGTTTTTATTGTTTTTATATTTTTAATTGTATAAAATATGATGATTAACATACACTTGCATTTCGACAATTGTCATTTATCATTATTGCATTTCAAAATTTGTATATCATTATTCCCGATTGAAACACATGGGCATTATGCGCACCCTATAGACAAGTCAAGTTAGGTTGACACTTCAATTGTCACTTATTTTCTCTAGCTGAATCGACTTATTAGGTGTGTAGTTCATAGGAAAAGAAGTTGCAACTCTAGCTTCAGGTTGTTCATCGAATGATTTTACCATATTCCTAAATTACATGCCTTGTAATGCCCTTCTTCCAACTATTCTGATCTGCGCATTTTTGGTAATAGCTCGTTGTTAGTTGATGAAAAATTGTGCTTGCTACAACTAGATCAATAATAACTGATGTTGGAGGATCTGGTACTAGAATTGGATATGTTATTAGTGGTAGTAGTGGATATGCTTGGCTAAACTGGTTCAGTTGCATCGACTGCTTAACTTGCAACCCTTTCTTCGCTAGCTATTGATGCTTACTTAGCTACTGGTTATAACTCTGCCTATGCAGGGTACACTGATGGATCTTGGCAATGTGGTAGTCTGTAAGCTACTAATGGATCTACTGATGCATATACCCTAGATTTTCTTGTTGTATCAAGGTCAACTACTAGGTATGTATCTTAAATAAAATATACATCTTAATTGACTGGGTCAGGTGGATCATCAAGGACTAAACCACCAAAATAAATAACATAACCAAAAGAATAGATTAAAGAAACTGTTGGATCAACGGCTCAATCCGGTGGTGCTATTCTTGGAACTGGCTCTACCTATGCTATTGGTGGTGCTTTCACTTAGTCAACTACCTCTCCCACGACTATTGGAGGTTCTGGGTCTTTATCTATAAACTATGAAAACTCTGACTTGAGTTCTCTATATGATGGATCTCGTTCTCTTGCATATGGGTATGACTTATTCATCGACTAAATCAAAAGTTAAAGATGCAGGAGTAGTTGATTAATCGGGTTGAAGAAGTCAATTATGTTGTTTAGTAACTCGATCTAGCACTAGGAACACCAATGGTGCCTGTAGCTCCAGATCTAGTCCCAATTGTGGATGTAGGAGCAGTAGAGACAGAGACTTCAAAAATGGAATAGTAGGGAGGACCAGTAGCTTAGCCAGTCCCATAAGAAGAGAGGATGCATCATTTTTCAAAGTTTGGTACATATTCCTCTCTTGATCTTACTAGTAACTCCACCATAATTATACTACTACTAGTGATAGCTTAGAGACTAGGAGTTTATTAGTGTTTGATTGTGTTATGAGTGTTTTCTTAGTCTTAGTGTTTAGAGATGAGAGATTTATTAACTAGGCTTGCTAAGAGTTTCTTATAGAGATTCTTGCTTGGTGTCTCTTAGTGTTCTCTTAGATAATTTAGAGAGAGCTGACAGAGCTTCCTTGGTTTTGTTTTCCTAGTAAGAGAGTGAGTTCCTAGGAGGTTATAAGTGTGTTATTAATATGCAGAGTAGATTTCTCAGCACATTAGAGTCAAGATGTTTTATGCATCTATTTATACTTTTTCTTTCTTTCAATCTCCTTAGCCTGATGTTCAGTAACCAAAGTTTCCCTACATCAAAACTACGCAAAATGTTTCTGTCAAAATGTTGGTGTAGAGATTTATGGTCTTCCCTACATAGGGAAACCAAACCATATTAACTCACGGAACTCAAAATTCTGATATTTACAGAAGCCATAGACTTATGATTGTTATATTTACTCTCTATTGATACCTCTGTGACTAGCCAATTGTATGCATCAAAACGTGAGAATTTGGAAAGAGCCAATTCTATATGAAGAGATTCCGAGTTTGAATTTAACAGTGTTTGGCACAAATGATACAGGGTATTCATTTACAAATATGTCTGCTTTTAATTGATGTCTGATCTATTTTAGAAATGGATCACACATCTTGCAGCCTATTTTATTCCTTTGAAGCGCAATCAAACAATAAATATTGGCATTAGTAAGAGGTTATGGAGCTCTAGGCCTGTGAAAGTTGGGATGTTGTTGGGTAGCGAATCCCCCCATAGCATGTTTTTGGGGCTTAAAGCCCGAGTTTTGGTCAATGTAATGAAAAGACTCCAAGAAATGAGGGTGTGGAGCGCGAAAGTTTAGGATAAGTCAAAGAGTTGTCCGCCCTAAAATAATGTAATTGAATGTAAATTTTGTTGGCCTACCCATGGTCCGCGGAGCATGGGATTGTATAAATAGAGCAAGACTCTAAGTGTAAAGGGAGATCGGATTTTTTGAAAAGTAATATATATATATATATATATATATATATATATATATATGTATATGTGAAGGCATGGTTAGAATATAGAAGTGGATCTGAAGTGTATTGGGTCGTAGTGGTAGGTAGAGGCTCTACAGCTGAGCATGCTAAGGCCTAGTAATGTCCACAACTGAGTGCGTGGACCCCTACAGCTGAGTGCGCAGGGCGGAGTCGGGTCTGTAACTAAACTTGAGTATTAATAAAGATAAGATTGATTAAGAATATTGTGCGTCTATTTGTAGATCTGTATTTCTATGTTTTAGTTATCTTTATGCATTTCTATTGTTTTCGAGTACATGCGCTTATCTAAAAGTTGAATAAGTAATAAGAATATTGGGCCCACACAAACTAAGTTAAGCACTAATATAATAGAACAATAAGGATCGGATCAGAATAATACTGTATTCATAAAGGTGCGCACGGGTTGCGAAGAATAGAAAGTTGCGCGGAGCAGCGCAGCACGCAGATTAGGATCGCGAACCTCCAGATGCTTTATCAAGACATCCTTAGGGTGCGGAAACCTGGTTCCAACACCCTCCCATACTACTTCGGGTGAGACCTCAGTCCACGCTCCGTGGACTGTTGTTGAAAGGGCTAATAGTATCGGGATTTGCTTGGCTAAACTCGCTTTTGAACCTGGGTCAGGCCCCACGTAGCCAACAAATGGTTTTGCTGCCGGGACCAGGACCTGCCTAAGGGATGTCTGATGTCGGGCCACTGGAACCCAACAAAGAAGGAAATTGAAGAGTGGTTGGACAATAATATTCACGAGTTTGCGACACAGGAAAATAGAACTCCGCGGGTATCTAAGAAGAGGTCGCTAGATCGTTACATGTATACAGAAATCCACGAGATTTTCTTTGCATCCTTTCCCTCCGAACTGTATGAGTGGATCACGAGATTAGCCGACAACTAGGGAAGATGTAAGCTCGACCAATCGATAGTGTGGACTCCAGAATTAGTGCATAGACTAGAGGCATCAGAAGACAAGGTCGCGCGAGCTGTGGACCATTGGCTCGACAAGATATAGGAGTATTTATCACTGAATTTGCAGTGGACACAACCATGAGCTACAGCGAACCAGAATGACGTTTTCTCAAGGGACCACAAGGTAAGTACATTAAATCTTTGAATACCTAGATTAAGATGTTGTTATGTGAAAAGTAGGTTACCTGAATACATTAATGTTTGGAACAAGGCGGAGCGGAAAGATCTACAAAGGTAGTGGGGAATTAGGAAACAGTCCCCTAATTTCACCTTCGCGAGAGAGCGAGGAAGAGCTCGCTCGGGTATCTTTGAGAAGTGTGGTCAGCTTGATAAGGCAGTGCATTCCGCAGTTACCACCCCCACCCACGCCACCACCCGCTTCACCTCCCTCACCTCCATCTCCACCCACTCCACCTCCACCAACCAAGCAGTTCAACATGGCAAGCGCGATCAGGCTACTCGTATTCAGAGGAGTAGGGAATGAGGATCTGGACTTGTTCTGGTTTATGGTAAGAGTAGTTTGGGAAGCACAAGGGGTCACGAATGACAACATTGAGAAGGCTACATTGGTGAGCGCGCTGCAGGATCGCGCGTTGACAGGGTATATCAAGCACTCTAATGACCACCCAAACGCAGGGATAACAGAGATCCAGAATGCGTTGAACAGAAAATTTAGTCGGCCAAAATCAGAGACACAATCAATCATCGAGTTTAAAGAGATCGTGATTCTTCTAGGCGAGACCCCCTGGGATCTAGTTCAGCGGATGAAGAGTACGATCCGCGAGGCTAATATGACACTCACGGATGCACAACATCGTGCATGGTTTGTGGCATCCCTGACACCGCACTTGAGGATGACGCTGTCACAACAGAAACTTTCTACCCAGGCCAAAGCATTAGAGATGGCGATGAGGTTGCATGAGACCCTGATACAAGACCCTGGGTTGGGAGTTCAACAAATCCACGGGCAACTACAAAATCTCTGCCAGGAAATGCAGAGCTTGAAGCAGGATAGGGCACCGCGGCCAGAGGCGTGCGAGAAAGTATGGTACATAAAATGCAAAGGCCAGGGCCATGACAAGGACTACTGTCCAATATTCATGAACTACTTGGCAGGAGGGGGACCAATGCTGTTGAGACTAGAGGCATAGGAAGGGTTGAGTGCAACACCCGCATTATAGTGTGCGATCTATCAGATAGGAGAAAAACACACGACATATAATTGTCATTTGTTGCAGAAGTATACACAGACTCCTCAATAGTTGTTTTGTAATTTATGCAGGTCGGTAGGCCACGGCGAGCACACTTGACGCAGTTACGAGTTAATGATGGATCGGACCCCAGCCTATAGGATGCAGACCGAAACGCGACTCCTCGACCCAGCCGCGGGGATGGCGCACACTAGATTCTAGGGGCAAGGTCGGGGTCGCGGACAATTAATTTGTTACAATTGCGGAGGACCAAGGCACTACGCCCGCAATTGTACCAACCCGAAAAGAACATCCTATTCCTACTGTGCTCAATTTGATCATGAAATGATAGATTGTCCTATGTTAATCACGCAGATGTGCGAGAAAGGGGTACTCCAGCCCCCTCCGATTCAAAATATCCAAATGATGAGGTCTAAACCCCGCGAAGAAGACCCAAATGTGAACATGAAGCTCAAAAGCGGTGCGACCACAAGGGAATATGAGAGGAAGCAGCTCGAGGAAGATACATGGGTTCGCAAGGCTCCTACAAAGGAACTTGAGTTTGACTTAGAAAATGCAAAGGAGACGCTCATGGAAGCTAAGAAGAGCTTTGCAAAGGCCTCCACTTCAGGTAGTAAGGATCAACCAGAGCCAAGGATGTATCCTTCTATGCTTACTACCTTTTTGGAGACATGCATGAAACTGTTGCGCGATAATAAGGCAGTTAAGGGACTACAGGAGTTGATCACCAGGTGCGTAGGATTAGGGGAACCACGCGTAGTCTGGAAACTGGGAAAGCATGCATTGCACACTGGGAGGGAAATGAGATTGATGGCGCGGATTGGTGAGTACGAAATGGATCAGGTCATCCTAGATCTAAGATTGGACGTGAATGTGTTACTGAAGCAAACATGGGAACGCATGGGTAGGCCTACATTACAGTGGTCCCCTATTCAATTACGAATGGCGAACCAACAGAATATTTTTCTCATGGGAAGGTTGCAAGGGGCAACAGTTGATATCGAAGGCATGAGCACACAGACGAACTTTGAAGTAATAGAGATTGTCAATGATAGCAATCCCTATCCCGTGATGCTAGGAATAGATTGGGCCACTGATATGAATGGAGTCATCAACCTGAAGAAGTGGAAGATGATATTCGAGAAAAAGTCCCTACACATAGTACTTCCGCTAGACCCAGCCGAAGGAGTGCGCTACACCGAACCAGTGCGCGATGATGAAAGCAACAATGAGGTGGATTGTATTTACCAAATAATGGTGCGAGATCAGGATCTAGTGAACCCGACTGCATATGGGAGAATCTTGTGGGAGCGCGAAAGCTCCTACACTTCAGATTCAGATGAGGAAGTACAACGATGGCAGAATCGGTTGCACGAAGTGACAATGCTGAATTGCAACATGATGATTAGATCACTGCATTGCATGATGACAAAGGCCAGGGAACTGCCAACATATGATGGAGTGACAGTGGTGGATGAATTCTTGGACAAATTTGAAAGCACCGTACTGGAATAGCAACGGTTCGATGCGCTGAAATGGGCACTATGCGCAACACCTACATAATGGTGGAGTACACCTCAAGGCAAGTTTGAGGACTGGCACAAATGCAAAAGGATGATGTGCCTGTAGTTTAGAAGACCCTAGCTTCAACCAAGAGTCGGGCAGAGCAGCTTTCGCGCCCACCTGTGTTGATGGGTACAGATGTGTGCTGTGTAGTCCACACAAACACACCCCAAAATAAGAATCGAAAATCGGAATAGGACGCAGCAACAGGAAAAGGGGCACGCCCCACAAAGGTTCCACATAGAAGCATTCAAGAAGGTATGCAGAATCTTGAATAGGGTTTACCAGGCGGGACGAACTGATTAGGACCTGCGCGTACCAGCGGCCTAGTGGGCCTATAGGGCCATGCACAAGAACCTGAGCACGAAAATGATTCCGAAGACAACGAGCAGAGTCGAGGTCATAGTTTTGGAAAAGAATCCTCACGCAATAACTCCCATAATTGGGATAGCACGTGAGGACCAGAACAAAGGGATTATGCAGCCACGCGAAGACGAACATATGTAGATTCAAGAAGCCATTCGGCATGGGAACCTTTAGCTTCGTGAACTCGAAGAAGATCAGGTACGAATGAAGCATAAAAGCACGTTAATGGATGCGAAAATCAAAAAACTGGAAACCGAAATCGTGCAAGCATGTCGCGTCGAGAGAAGGACAGGACAAGACATGGGTAGCCATACCACCACATTAGAAGATTGTCGCCGAGAATTTTTGGCTCTGCTACCATGGCTGCGACTGCACCTTATCAGAAAAAGTAACCAGGGGAACGCACCACATAAGGAAGAACGCGAGGCGCTGACTAGCGCGAGGGTAACTAAGGAGGGCCCGCAGACCGGGTTGTAAGGTGACATGAAGCCTTGCACCCGTGGTGCGACCACCTGACTATCCATAGGAAGCACAGTCTCAACGCTCCAAGCAGTTTAAAGAGAGGTGGGACTATAAAAGAGTCTGTATGGGAGCTGCACGACAAGGAGGTTGCGCGCAGGATCAGTATGAAACACGGGTCGCATCCACGCACAGGGGGCTGCGCTGCCACGCGAGTAGGCTAGGAAGTGACCATTGGTGTCACTATTCATGACAAGGTGTCAAATTTAAGGCAACGAGGAGCGGGCAGCGGGCAATTAAGACACGAAGTCAGAACTAGATTTGGGACTATTTGCCGCTAATCTCCCATTTATGATTGACCTTAAAGCACGCGTCCAACCCTGGATTGATGAGGCCTTCCTCATCACAGCCAACATCGAAGGAAAATTCACTCAGATGAAAGCAATGCATGACTTAAGACAAGGATTTGACCCTGACAGTGAGCATTAAGTTGAGCGAGTAGAGCAGATCCAACGGATGGCAGAGCAGTGTTATGCGGACCTTCGTGCAACCCAGACACAGTTGGAAGAACTTCGCGCAAAGATCACCACACCAGCGGAGTGACTCAGCATGAGTCACGATGATTGTGTTGGGGGCCTGTTGGGCAGCGGATCCCCCCATAGCATGTTTTTGGGGCTTAAAGCCCATGTTTTGGTCAATGTAATGTAAAGACTCCATGAAATGAGGGTGTGGAGTGCGAAATTTTAGGATAAGTCAGAGGGTTGTCTGCCCTAAAATAATTTAATTGAATGTAAATTGTGTCGGCCTACCCATGGTCCATGGACCATGGGATTGTATAAATAGAGCGAGGCTCTAAGTGTAAAGGGAGATCAGAGTTTTCGAAAAGTAATAGATAGATGCGAAGGCATGGTTAGAAGATAGAAGTAAATCTGAAGTGTATTGGGTCGTAGTAGTAGGTAGAGGCTCTACAGCTGAGTGCGTAGAGGCCTAGTAGAGTCTGCAGCTGAGTGCGCGGACCCCTGCAGCTGAGTGCACAGGGCGGAGTCGGGTCTGTAACTGAACTTGAGTATTAATAAAGATAAGATTGATTCAGAATATTGTGCGTCTATTTGTAGATCTGTATTTCTATGTTTTGGTTATCTTTATGCATTTATATTGTTTTCGAGTACGTGTGCTTATCTGAAAGTTGAATAAGTAATAAGAATATTAGGCCCACACAAACTAAGTTAAGCACTAATATAATAGCACAGTAAGGATCGAATCGAAATAATATTGTATTCACAAAGGTGCGCACGGGTTGCAAAGAATAGAAAGTTGCGCGGAGCAAAGTAGCACGTAGATTAGGATCACGAACCTCTAGAACCTTCATCAAAACATCCCTAGGGTGTGGAAACCTAGTTCCAACACCCTCCCATACTACTTCGGGTGAGACCTTAGTCCGCGCTCTACGGATTGTTGCCGAAATGCCCAGTAGTACCGAGATTTGCTAGGGTAAATTCATTGTTGAACCTGGGTCAGGCCCCACGTAGCCAACAGATGCCATGTAGTGAGCTTGTAAGGTTGTTTCTCTTTAAGCTCCTTCCATGCTTTGCCATGCCCAAAAAATTTGACAATCCATATGGCACAAATAATTGCAAGTTTGGAACTAGATATCCATTATACGTAGACATGTATAAAGACACATTGTTGTTAGAAACTTGGTACAAATATGAAATTGAATAGCTATTGATGTTGTCTTTATGGTGCAACAAGCTATATTCTTCTCAACTTTCTTACTCTATATTGCAATAAATTATCTTATAATTTCATGGAGCTTAATGGGATTTTGATAAATTCAATGATTTGTATTGTATAGACTCAAGCCCACTCAAAAGTTGTTAGATAGTTAATGCAAACATATTGACTCGCGCTAAGGTAAGCTCAGCCTTATTGAAATTGATATTCAAATAGGAGGAATTATAAAAATTGAATGCATTCCATGTATTCCTTTATGTAGTTTTTATCTTCCATCAACATTCAAATGTATAATTGACAACATGGATTTTCACATATTGTTGTCCATTTTGTACTGGTTGTGGAATGATTTATTCATTTTGGACTTCGCCATTTTTTGGCAGTTAGGTATTCCAAAGATTTAGTTGGATACAAAGAGGGTTAGGGCCAAAAGAGCATTCCTGCCAAACAGATCTAAAGTAGATAGATAATTTGAGATCGAAAGTCGTTAATGTTGCTACAAGTTGCAATGTATATAAAAAACATTGTTTATATGCCGATAAAGTGAGTGTCAAATTGCAGTGCACTAAGCAGTGATAATAATGTGCCACATGACTTTTCATTTGGCCTTTCCAAAGTTGGATTTTATAAATAGCTAGTCTTAAACCATGACCCTTGCAAGTCTGGCTAGTCTACCATAATCTTTAGAGATTTTGATATATTTCCTTTTCGTAAGCAATATGTTATATTCAACTGTCTATGTTGAGGTAATCTTCTTGGTGTATACACATGGGCATGCTTACATTGCTTCACTTTGGTATTTTCTCATCTCTTGAGCCTTAAACTATCATCTTATAACGATTTTCAAATTCTGGAAAAAATCTACCTTTATCATGAATTGCCCTTGTCTGTTCAAATCACATTATTATGCTTAGTTGGCTTGGATCTTTTCATTTAAAAGGTTGTGTTTCGAGTTGTGTGCACACATATTCTTTTTCTAACCTATAAGAAAAGAGCAGCATAGTATTACCAAACTTTAAGATCTGGTTTGCATCCTTCACACCCAATGATCTGATCTGAATCCTTTATGTCCAATTATCTAATTTAGGATCTCTTCTCTGCCTTGTGATATATTACATAAGCATTATGAGGAAGTTATTTTAATAATGATTCTTTTGCAAGGATTTGTTAGTGGTGGCCCACAATAGATATTTAAGACCAGAGCTCCCTATTTTACAACTTAGATCTTCAAATGCTAATCTTTCTTAGTGTTAACTTTCAGTTTCAGATTTTAAAGTTTCGATATTTTCACTTTTATTCTTCTTCATTCAAATTTGCATATATTTGTTGTATGAATGAAGGATTTTTATTTTTTATTTGATTTCAGTTATTGTTTTGTTAACCAAGAAAAACCATATTTTTATTTGCAATAAACAAAATACAATACTCAGATGTTTAGGCACAGTCCCAAAAATATCATCCAGAGATAGATCTTTTTAGAATCTTTCACTATATATCCATAAAGATCTGGAGTTTTCATAACATCACTTTACTATCTATCAAGTAATTGGAAACAAAAAATTGGCTTTAAAAGTCTTGTATGTTTAGTAACTTGATCTAGCACCAAGAGCACCAATGGAACCTGTAGCTCCAAATTTAGTCCCAGTTGTGGATGTAGGAGCAGTAGAGATAGAGACTTCAAAAACGGAACAATAGGGAGGACCAATAGATTATTCTATCCCAGAGGAAGAGAGGAAGCATCATTTTCCGAAGTTTGGTACATATTCCTCTCTTGCTCCTACTAGTAACTCCACCATAATTATACTACTAGTAGTGATAGCTTAGAGACTAGGATTTTATTAGTGTTTGATTGCATTATGAGTGTTTTGTTAGTATTAGTGTTTAGAGATGAGATATTTCTTAACTAGGCTTACTAGGATTTTCTTAGAGAGCTTCTTGCTTGGTGTTTCTTAGTGTTCTCTTAGAAAGCTTAGAGAGAGCCGACAGAGCTTCCTTGGTGTTGTTTGCCCAATAATCGAGTGAGTTATTAGGAGGTTATAAATGTGTTCTTAATATGCAAATTAGATTTCCCAACACATTAGGGTCAAGGTGTTTTATGCATCTATTTATACTTTTTCTTTCTTTCAATCTCCTTAGCCCGATATTCAGTAACCAAAGTTGCCCTACATCAAAACTACACAAAATGTTTGTGTCAAAATGTTGGTGTAGAGAGTTATGGTTTGCCCTACATAGGGAAACCAGAGCATATGAACTCATGAAACTCAAAAGTTTGATATTTTAGAAGCCATAGACTTATGATTGTTATATTTACTCTCTATTGATACCTCTCTGACTAGCCAATTGTATGCATCAAAACGTGAGAATTTGGAAAGAGCCAATTCTAGATGAAGAGATTCTGAGTTTGAAGTTAACAGTGTTTGGCACACATGATACAGGGTGTTCATTTATAGATATGTATGTTTTTAATTGATGTGTGATATATTTTAGAAATGGCTCGCACATCTTGCAGCCCATTTTATTCCTTTGAAACACAATCAATTAATAAATATTCAATTTCGCGAGTCTTGGCATCAGCAAGAGGTTATGGAGCTCTACGCCTTTGAAAGTTAGGATCCCATGTAGTGAGCTTGTAAGGTTGTTTCTCTTTAAGCTCCTTCCACTATTTACCATGCTCAACAACTTTGACAATCCATATGGCACAAATAATTGCAAGTCTAGAATTGGATCTGAATTATACATAGACATGTATAAAGACATGTTGTTGTTAGAAACTTAGTACAAATATGAAATTGAATACCTATTGATGTTGGCTTTATAGTGCAACAAGCTATATTCTTTTAAACTTTCTTACTCTATATGGAAATAAATTATCTTATAATAAACTATCATCTTAGAATGATTTTCAAATGTCGGGAAAAATTCTACATTTATCATGAATTGCTTTTGTTTGTTCAAATCACACTATTATGCTTAATTGGATTAGATATTTTCATTTAAAAGGTTGTGTTTTGATTTGTGTGCACACATCTTCTTTTTCTAACCTATAAGAAAATAGTAGCCTAGTATTACCAAACGTTAAGATTTGCATCCTTCATGCCCAATCATCTGATTTAAGATCTGATCTGAATCCTTCATGTCCAATTATCTAATTTAGGATCTCTTCAATGCCTTGTGATATATTACATAACTATTATGAGGAAGTTATTTTAATAGTGATTATTTTTCAAGGATTTGTTAGTGGTGGCCCATAGTAGATATTTAAGACTAGAGCTCCCTATTTTACAGCTTAGATCTTCAAATGCTCAGCTTTCTTAGTGTTAACTTTCAGTTTCAGATTTTAAAGTTTTGATATTTTCACTTTTATTCTTGTTCATTCCAATTTTCCTATCTTTGTTGTATGAATGAATGTTTTTTATTTTTTATTTGATTTCAGTTATTTTTTTATTAACCAAGAAAAACCAGATTTTTATTTGCAATAAACAAAATATAATACTCATGTGTTTAGGCATAGTACCAAAAATATCATCCAGAGATAGATCTTTTTAGAATCTTTCACTATATATCCATAAAGATCTAGAGTTTTCGTAACATCACTTTACTATCTACCATGTAATTGGAAACAGAAAATGGGCTTTAACAGTATTGTATGTTGACAAACTACATGTTCGAAAGGAGTTCATAAATCATTAAAAGAAAACTGTTGTAAAATCATTGTGTGACCAGTTTGTACTTCTTCCAAGGAATCATAAAGCTCATGTAGATGAAACCCTTCCTTTTGAGTTTGATCTGCAATCATCCTAGCGTATTCCCATTTTTGATGACCTAATAAATGAATTACTCCCTTTCTTATTGTTCATCTTTGTTAGGGTAGCCTAATCCTTGGTATATGCTAAGTTACTATATCTGTTTTCTTATTAATCAAAAGGAACTTTTATTAGTTTGAGCTTTCATTTGCTTTGGAATTCTTTGTAGCCCTTGAAATGATTTCAATAATGGGGGATATGTAAGTAACATAGAATTCTAGACACATTGTTGTTTCTTATTTAAATCTAATTATAATATCGTGATCGGGAGAATCTGACCATCGATGTGACAAGCACCAAGCTGTTGTAAAAGATCTTGCATGGTGTCCTTTCCAAGCAAATTTACTAGCTTCCGTGGAGGCACAACTGCTTGTTGTATAAAGCTTGGGAACACACAAACTAGAGCTTGTGTCAACAATCAAGACACCAAATCTTAGTTAAGGAATATAACTCTCAACTTCTTTGTTTCAAAGGTTTGCACGCAGGTTTTCTCCCTGCAGTGGAGCGAACATCAGAAGGAGCTCCTAAGCAGCCATGGATTCAGTCAAAATCAACTTTTTCTACGTAAATATCCTAGTATGGTCAAAGTGGGTGAACGTACTGGACACACTACACATGTCCTACATCTTGCACAGGTCTTATGAAGCAATCAATCTAATTTCAATTCAATACCAAAATTTCTGCATCTCGAGGGAATTTCGTTTCATGGCCATGTTTGGAGTTTTGTAATTCAAATTTAAACTAGAAGTTTTTAATGTTGGTTTTAACTCCAAACTAAAGTTATTCTATCAACTTTTTTGTCATTGCATAGCCTAGATGGAATGATCATTGTATCAGTCGAAGTCGATGAAACACTTCACTTCTGGAAACTGTTTGGTGCACCCAACATAGGCAGTCTAAAGGCCCTTCAATCAGAATAAAGTGCTTTTTCACTGAAAACTATTCACATAAGGTAGCCATCTGAAGTATGGACACAAATATATGCTCAAAATTCCATGTCGAGGTAACCTCTAGGAGTAAAAATTATTTCAAGAAGAGGGTTGCCAGAAGACAAACCATGATCAACATGTACAAGACCACAAATTTCAAAGACCCAGGATTGATATGAAAGAAGTATTTGCATTCTCAGACATCTATGTACAAAACACTCTCTTGCTTTGAATCTATACTTAGGTGGTTGATCTGTATCTCCAGCTTGTAAACACTGCCAATGTTACTGATATCCACAATGATTTTTGTGGCAGAGTAATCATACACATTATTGGGCTTAGGGACTTTTGGTTCAAGTACTACAAATCGAATTAGGTCCCTCTTAACATCCAAGGTCTCTCCACAATGGTTGGTGAACTCCCGTAACTTTAGCGAGAACGGATAAGAAATTATTTATTGGCTTTAGCAAATGGAAGCAAATGTCTATAATGTTTATCCAATATGGATGACTAGCTATCTATGGCACTGATGAGCTCCTGCGCCTTGCTCCTGCACTACTCATGTAATCATCCTCTAAACTAGACCGATGACTAATTCTGACTCAAATTGGTCAACTTAGTCCAATCTGTAACAATTTGTAGACTACGATTTTATAAAAACCAACAAAGCTGCCAATCGTATCTATTTTTCACCTTACCGACTTAAAGCAAGGACTAGCTGCCATACAACCCATCTTATTTTCCTATAATTCCTTCCCTATTAAAACATTCTCTATATATACATATCAATTCACCTAATAACATCCCTTGATTATACCTCGATGATAATTCTTCACAAAACATGTCTTTTGACCATGTCTTTATACCTCGATAATATTATGTTCAACCAACCATTACAATAATATGCATGTGTTTTGAAAGAGTTTTATTTTATGTGCACATTAGAAATACATTTTGTAAATATTATATATTTCAAAACAATTCTATATGGAATAACAATATTTTTTATTTATTGTTGGATCATCATTGTGTAATGTTGTGTCATTGGGTAAGATTTCTTTTCCCTATACTCGTGGATTTGGATTGGTAATTTGCAGTCTCTGTGGTTGTATTATATGGAAAATCTGGCTATCACCATTCTTGTTTGGATCACTGATATCTCTGTGTATCAAGGGGTGTTAAGCCAAATGTTACGGTGAAGGTTACATAGAGGCTTCACCAAATTCATGCTTATTTCATTGCCACACATGCCTAATGTTATGAACATTTAGTTTATTATTTCAATGCCATGCATGCCAAATGGCATGGAAATTTTTCAGGGGGGAAGAATCCCCGCTGAAGAAGCAACATATACATTATATATAGAATCTGTAAAATCAAAATTCTTACAATCGTTGCGTCATTCTGACGTCAACCCAGCATAGTCAACATATGATGCGTAGCATCCAACATATTTACATATGTACAGAAGCTCGAAATGAAACACAATGGTTGTCGGGCAGCGCGATCATATGACAAGATTCGAACACAGGTGGGGAGCGGGAAAGCCATCCGTCCCAACCACGTGAGCTGTGCACCCAAGCGCATTAGTTTAAAACAATTCTATATGCAATAATTTGTGAAATGAAAAATGGAATTTATGATTTTATTCACTGTAAAATGACCTGTGTAGTAATGTTGTACATTTTTGTAGTTAAGAGCATTTTCCTTGAAGTGCAATGTTTGATATCACTCTGCACTTGGACCATATTTTACAATATAATATATAAATTTAAATTTAAATATAAATATTAAAAGTACAATAAATAAAAAAATTTAAATATAAATATTAAAAATATAATAAATAAAATTTAGTTTTTTTTATTTGAGATAATTAGTACAATACATATAGCTATTGCTTATAGGTATAAAATATCATTGGATCTTCTCACTACATTTTAAAAACATTTTGGTTAAGTATTGAAATATAACAATTTGTTTTTGACAATTGCACTTGAGATTGTAATAATGTAGATGAATACATTTCTGATCTCTCTAGTTTAAAGTTTGAATAAACACATTTAACTTAAATTTCTGATATCCCTGGTTCAAAGTTTGTACACATTTAGCTTTTCACAATCGATTTTTTGAAAACAGAAACCATGTAGTCGCAAAAGAACATGGGTAGTGGCATTGCCACCACGTGGCTCTTGTTTAATTAAGTTGTAGAATAAATAATTATTTATTATTAAATATGTAAAGTAAAATCATCACATTCACTCTTACTAGATATACAATGTGGCAATTGTAGTAGTAGAGGGAACATTTTAATAAGATTTAAAATGATTATCAAATAATTGTATTTAAGAAGATTTAGCATAAGAGAGTGCAAGTAGTATATAATTCATTTAAAAAAAATGTAAAATTAAATTAAAAAATAAGGAGCTCAAAATAATCTAGACTATATATATATATAAATATGAAGTGATGGTTAAAAGTGACGAAGGTGAAATAAAATGGCGGTGGAAGGTAATTTGAAAACTAGATTATCTACAGAAACCATTTTTTAATGGTGTAGTCTAACTTATAGATGAAATAGGCTTTTTCATAACCTAACAAAACAATTTCAAGAAATAATGTGATTTTTCGTTGTTTAAAATTCATTTTTGAATGCATAAATGGATTCAACACCCTAAAAAAACCCCAGGACAGGGGAATTTTATAGATTAAACAACTTAAACTCAAGTTTTTTAAAATCTATGGTGGATTTTGGTTAAAATTACCGAGAAAAAATGTTGTGAAAAAGACCATTTCATCTATAAGTTAGACTATGCCTTTTTTAATTGTTCACTTTAGAAAATAAGGTGTTTGTCTGTGACCATTTTAAGAAGAATTCTTGAAAAGTTTCAAGTAGGTTTGTACTTTATAAAAACAATGAAGATTTTGTACACCATCTCCTAGTTATAAATCTTAGATAATAGGGTTTTATCTTCTACAATAGCATAGGCTAATTGGTTAGCTAGAAATGAAATGATTTTATAAGGAAGAAAGCTACTACCTACAAAAATAAGTCACTAGATTGTATATGCATACGAAGGAATATGGTAGTCATCAAAGATTAAATCTCTTACAATTTTAAAATTGCTAGATATAGAGTAAATCAATAGAAATCAATAGCTTGGGCTATTTTAATGGTGAAAGGCAAAGGATGTTTACTTAATCTATAAATTTTCATGCATATTCCACTGGAATAGTTCATCACAATAGATCTTACAATATTTTGAAATCTTTTATTATATAGTTTATTACTTTAATTTTCATATTTATTATTACTAGCTTTGTGCTCATATTTACGGAAATAACTTGAAATTAAAATGAAAGAACAAGAAAATGAGCACACCATCTACAAAAATGAACACAAGATGTGGCTCGGGAAAACATATAGGAGAAAACTTTGCTTGAAGATGACATATGTGCTCCTCCCTTTTTCTTAGATATGAAATTCAATTACAAAGAAAGGGGCACTCTTTGTAGAGTTTCCCTAAGACCATGGCTTGAATGATCACTACAAAATCTGATACCTCATCTACTATACTTCAACAACCCACTTCTTAATGCTATACTCAATTATATAACAATAACAATATTAAAAGAATGAAACACTTTCTAATTTTAACAACCTAGTATTGAACATAGCTTAATAATCATCATGAGTTACGGTTAAGTTTTGTGAATGTACCAACCCTTAATTAGTGCTACGGTTTTAGACCCTATAGAGTCTTCATGAAAGTCCACAAGTGAATATCCCACATGTATGAGTAATGGGTCTGACATGGGATCCACTCAATATGGTGGTCAACATAGTAGATCAAGCTACAAAGGACATAACTTTCATGTATGAACTTTGATTGAGGTGTCTTTCACATGATTTGAAATATGTTAGTGTGTATAACAATGTTAAAGGTCTAGGACTTACACTTGCAAAGTTTTCACCCCAAAAAGTGTCATATAATGCCTTAAACTAGCTTTAGAAGGTTCTAAACCCTAAATCACCAAACTAGATATTGTCTCTACATGATCAATTGTATAATGATTCATTCCGGATCATTGTTAGTTCTAAAACAAGTGAAATTCTTCAGTTTTCCACTCCACATCACACATCTTTCAAAACAACCTTCATTGTTGGAACTAATAATGAAATATACATTAGTGACATAAGGGTACTATTAAAGTTAGTTAGTAATAAAAGAATTCTAAGAATTCAAATTGAATAGAACTTAATGATGATGATTAATTGGACCAATGTAAAAAGAAATATAAAAAGCTTAATTTCAAATTTAATAATAGAAAGAATAAGAAACATGATTGAAGTGATTGTGTTCCAATATATGTATCATGATTTAACTCATCTAATAAGCTATCAAGAGAAACAATATCACTGTAAGAAAGCCATTTTGTAAGTGGAGTCAAAAGAGGATAGATCTCTGGTTAAAGAAGTCATATTTCTCTACTAATATGTTTTGATAGAAAGACTTAAGTATTGTATATCTCTAAATATTTTTGAAGATTTTGGTTGAAGAAAGACTTAAATATTGTATATCTCTAAATATTTTTGAAGATTTTGGTTGAATTGTAATAATTAATAGTGGTTGATTATGATTTTTTTTGAAAATTAAAATAAGCGATATCTTAGTTTCGACAGATTTAATAGAACATATTTATTTTCTTTAAAATCCACAAATATATGAAAAGCGAATTCAATCCCAAAAAAAATGTTTAATCACAATGATTTTAAACTGTTTAATACAGAAATATACAAATATTCACACTCTCACACACAAAAGACATACATCGCTTACATTTTTTTAATTGCATTTTTGTTAAAAATAAAAAGGTTTTCAATGAAAGCCAAGAAAAATATAAGTTTTAAGCCCAGAAATTCTTTGCACAACATTTAGCAACTATTTTTACCTAAAAAGTTAGTACCATGTAGTATTGGCATTTGCTTAAAGCTCACTTTACATCATATCTTTGGCCATGTGATTATCTAACAAAAAACAATTTTTTAATACCCAAATCCTTATTGTCGTAATGGATATATGTATCTATTAACATTTTAAATTTGTTTTGGCATATTTTTCAAAGTTATTGCGAAGTAAAAGTACATGCAATCTTGCTTATATTAAAGTTTTTAATATTAAGAATACATATTTATTGTTAAGGTTAAAGATGACATTATCTATGTCATCAACTTAATTGCATTTGAGTAATGTTATTAAATGCATTTTTTCATAAAATAAATTATATAAATAATTTTTTAATTTCAATTAAATTAAATAAATGAAACTTCAAAAAGTTTTTAAGGATAATATATTTTTGGGATGTTATTTTTATGAAAACTATTTGAAAAAAATAAAAAATTATTTATATATATAATTATATAATTATAATGTTTTAATATTAAAATAAAATAATATATTGAAAATACATGGTTTTATTAAAAAGTTGTTAGCAAAAGATTACTTTGAAAGGAAGTGATTTTGAATAAAAAAATATTCTTTGCTAAGGTGAATTATTTCCTAAAAATCTCTTTTTCAAAGTTGAATTTCCTTAACAAGTGAATTTACCCATTTATATCCCTGATGGGGTGATTTTCGACCAAAATGTTCTAACCATGAGATGCTCCAGTAACAAGCCCCGACGGTGGTATTTTCCCAACAGTCTAGTCATAATGACCATTCACAAAATTTGGGTGGCCAACATGGTGGCAGTTCTCGATGGTAGCAACGAGCCTTACACCTAGTGGAGTAGGATGCAAGCGTGGTAGGACTTCATATCAATTTAAGGTTTACAAATGTGTAATTCGAACTGCCTTGAATGTCTGCAGCATAGAGTGTCAATCCTTGCATGTGTTATAATGCCTAGTTTTCCATTCCTTTTTTCCAGTTTGGAGATGGGTTTAGCCTCTCATGACGGATTTGATGCCTCTTCTCTCCCGCCTGATAGACAAGGTAAGCTCGTTAATGAGAAAATTATGCCTCCCAGTCTCACTAAGTAGGCACGCGGTTGCATACTCTACATCTGGCTAACAATGGACTGTGAAACAATGTGTCTCCTCATCTCACACACTCATACTCTCATATTTTGGATACCATATATTTGCATGGAAAAGGACTCAAGGTGGCGGAGGGGTTTGGTCACTAAAACACTCTCTGTAAGTTGGAAACATTTCCATAGTGCTTATAGTTATTCGAATATTTGTTTCCAGGACCTCTCTAATATGGTCAAAGACCGTTTCAGCAGAGGTATTTTTTATCAATTCCTTACCTTAACATTCAAATATTGGTTCCATGCATGCTCCCTCACAATTAGGAGCTCATTGGGTTTTAGGGTAATTTCTCCACCTATCATTTTCACAATGTTCTCGCAAATTTTCGTCGTTGTCTTCCTAAGGTTGACCTGTCCCCTCAATTTCAATCTTGGGTCTTTAGAGATAGGGTTTAGTTTTATACCTCTACTAGTTTAGTTGACGATGGTTGATATACTAGTTTTTGTTCGCCATTTGTGTTTTCTCCCGTCTCACACTAAGGTGTTTAATTCTCCTATGGCTTAATGTTTTTTGTTCTTTTTCTCCATAATTTTGGGTCCCTACCTTTCTTTGAACTCATTTCAGTCTTTCCCTTGGCAGTTCCAAACAACTTGGACCCTAGAGGGATCTCCTTTCCTTGTTTGGTTTTTTTCTGCGGAGTTTGGTACCCAAGTACCTTCTCCATATGGTTTTAATTGGGTCATTCATAGTCACTGCAACTTGATCTTTAAAGTCATGACACTACCATCACGTTTCCTATACCACCTTCTTCCCTCGTGGCTTCTCTCATCTATAGGTCCTTTGAAGTGATTCTTTCAACCACACGTCGTAGCTATTTGTATTGCAGGTTTACTATTCCCATGGCACCAAGGTTACATGGTCCCAGTAGTAGAGGAGGAGCTTTGGGGTCGTCTTCAACATAGCATCGAAGGTTGTTTCACTAGGAATCAATTGCCAACTACTTCGACGTGACGCCCTTGGAGGTACGAAAAATAATTTCTTCAACTAAAGGCTACGGAATAATTTGGAGATCATGTTTACTTTTCGTACTTGAATATCGGAGGCAGTAACCTCAAGTGGATACTGATACGAGGAATTTTTGCAGGCAAAGGATCCACTTCCTTCATTCCATCACTCAACATCGTCAAATGGAAACTCTTCTCAGCATGGTCATTACAGACAACAAGTAGACAACTTTAAACTCTTTGTAGGTTAGGAAGACATCAAGTGCATCCTCAGGGACATCAGGATGATATAGCTCACATAGAATGCTATGGAGCATTACAAAAATTTTGAGCTCTAAAATGGGCCTCCTATTGAATATTATAAAATAATAGTGAAAATAATAAAATAATATTAAATTAAATCATCAAATTTTAGAGGGAAAAGGGAAAAAAAAAACATTTTCAACTTGTATTTTCAACTTTTCTCCCTACCGTTTTCCTCAAATTTCAAGCAAGAGCACTTGTTGGATGCAAATTTAATTCCTCATCCAAGGAGTACCCATGTTGCATATTTTCGATGGACCCCACTACATGAAAAATGAGATCATGTTTTTTCATGTATTTCTCATTTTTCACGTAGTAGGGTCCATCGAAAATATTCAACATGGGTAATCCTTGAATGAGGAATTAAATTTTGCATCTAATAAGTGCTACCGCTTGAAATTTGAGTAAAGTTGTAGAGAGATAAGTTGAAAATACGAATTGAAAAAGTTGTTTTTTTTTAATCTTTTTTCTTTTTTACTCCAAAATGGTGAATCATCCCCCATGGTTGCCATAATCATCATCAATCTTATTGGTTCTTATAAAGTTGATTTTAGTTGTAAATTTTTGTTTTGAGGACCATTTTTTACCTCAAAATTTCTCTAATATTTTAGACTCAGACACTGAGTCGAATGATCATCGGGAAGGACTTGCGGTGATCATCGTTCTAGATTAAGCCTCCCCTCAAGCCAACTCTACTGCCACATCACCAGTCATAATTCTCAACTAAAGAGTCCAATGAGAAACCAAGTTGTTGGCCTATTAAAGGAAAATTGGGCTATTCTTGGGGTTGGTCAGCTTTTAGTTTCTTTTTGTTTCTAGTTGCAAGATTAGATAGGTACAAATGTCAGTCTTCCAATCCTCTATCTTTCAGTTTTTTCATAATTCTAAACATGCCCACCCACAAGATTGTTCTAGAAAGAACTGAGGAAATGATTAAAACAGAATCTTTCTGTTTCAAATGTAAACCTTCTTTCTTTACTATTAATAGAAATCTACTAAACAATTTACAAAAAAAGAATTGACCCATTTCTAATTACAAATTTAAATAAATTCGTTGATGGTAATGTGTTTTGTAATGATTTTTTTTCCAAGTTAACTATATTAGCATAATTCGAAGCTTTCATTATATAAATAAATGATTAAAACAATTACAATTAAAATTTATGACATAAATAAATTATTAATACTATTAGAATTAAAGGTAAGGTCTCGTTTTTTTTTTTCTACTGGAAAAATCGTAATCTTTCTTTAATTTTGAAAAATTACATATTGTAGATGCGATTGCATATGTTGTATCTGTCTAGCCCCACAGGGCTCAATCAAAATTGTGAGGGTTCACCAAAAAACTATATACTGTTCAGATTCACCACGCAGGGTGATCATTCAAAAATATAATAGGAGCCTGTTATAAGTCTATACATATGCCACGCAGGGCCAAATCATAAATATCCTGTATATACAAAGTTTTCAATATAAACATTTTCAAAAAAAATTCAAAAAACCAGTGTTCAGGGGCTTTCAGCCCTGTGATAATGTTGATCTATGTATGGGCGGTGATAGTAGAAGAATTCATTTGTCCCGCGTTGTTCCTGGATCATCCACTCTCCTCTGGGAAGTGTCGTGGCCTCCTTGGATAGCCCGTTAGCACAGCTGTTATATTCCCTATAAATATGATTGCATGTAATGTTATTAAATTGTGCCTTGAAAATGTTGACTTCATCCAAAATATTACTGAGTGTGTGTATGTGACAAGCAGTAATATTATTGAACCAATTTATAATGATCTTCGAGTCACCATAAATGTTTAAGCTCATGCAATTATGTCCCAATGAGAAATGCAAGAGATGACGGAGGGTGATGAGTTCTGCGAAATTGTTTGTTCCAGCCCCTAATCCCATCTTAACTTTGTAGAAGTGTTGTTCACTAATGTATATGATGAAACCACCACCACATCCCTGCTGTTGTGCTGCGCCATCGAAATACGCCCAAGGGGTATTTTTATCAATAAGAGGAGGTGAATGAGGCCTTCGGGCTCGAGGTTTTGGAGGTTCAGGCATCTCATTGTATGCCGATACAATACAGGCTGCTATGTGTGGCCAACACACAGGTTTGTTGTCAAAAATAGAGCGGTTCCAAGCCAGCCAGAGATGCCAGCTGATAATCAAAGGGAGACTTTGAAGTTTGGAACCCTTATGCTAGTTGTACCAACATTCCCATGCACTGTTGAGGTCAGCACCTTCCCACTGCCTTGTATAATGTATGGAGGTAGAAATATTTTTCCAGAGAGTAATCAGAGTTGTGCATTTCAGGAAAAGATGTAGAGTCGATTCAGTTGAGTTTTTATACAAAGTACACTAATTCGGCCCATGGAAAGATCGGTGTGTGAGATTTTCTCCTATAGGAACGTTGTCTCTGAGTATACACCAAAAAAAAAGTATAGTCCTAGGAGGTGCTGTAAGTTTCCAAATACTCTTCCACCAGAAAGTAATCTGCTCTAGAATCTTGTGGGAGATCAGGGATAGATATCTAGTCTTGGGGGAATATATACCATTTTCCGCATGACACCAAATAAGTTCATCAGGGCCCTTTTTGATCCTGATACGGGATTCGGATAGTGCAGATATATATTCATGCCATTCTTGGTGCCAACATTGTGATAAATCAAGCTGCAAGGCAGATTTCCATCCTTCGACAAAGATGGTGGAATTATGATGATCAGCAATATTTGTAAGCACCTTTAGCTCATGAGAGTGTAGATGTTGTATGAGTTCTCTCGACAACTGGTATCTGCCTCCACCTCCAGTCCATGGGTCCAAGCCAATGCGGGCCATAGTTCCATCATTGATTCTCTAGGCCAGATTATCCCTGATGTGTGGTAGAGAATGAAGGAGAGCCTTCCAGACAGATGAGATGCCAGTTTTAGGCCAACTTGGCAAACGAACCCAATCCATGATTTGTTGAGGCCAAATATACTTATGATATGTGATGGTAGTCCAAAGGTTCTTTCCAGTCAGCAGAGTCCAACCCATTTTTGCTGCAAGGGCTTGTGCAAATAAAGGAAGGTCTTTTAGACACCAGCCTCCCCATATGAATTTCCTTTTTCATAATTAAAAGCATTTTTTTTTGGAAAAATATTATTTTGGCCCAATACTAGAATTTCAAAATTAAATTATTTTAACAAAATAAAAAAATTTAAAAGAGTTTTAGGAGATTTTTGGCGAAGATATATGAGAGTTATGGCTAGGGTTTACTTTGCAGCATCTATCATAGAGGTTAGGCCCATCACAACGATATCTGATGGTGGGGATATTGGTAACCTCTAGCAAAGATTGGTCTTTCAAAGCAGAGCAACCTTTGGGGTTTTTTCCCTTTTGGAAAACATAATCGAAACATTGCTCTGGTTTGTGGATTTCATTGATAAGGTTAGTCGAGTCATCACTCTCCAGCAGGCCTTCACATTGGAATTGGATCAAAGTCTTTTGGATTGGCGGTGGATCCTCTCCATTAGTACTTCTATCTTTGATGATGGGGAGATTAGTGAGCTCAAACAATATTTTCCTATTCACAACCAAGCGAACTCTAAGTTTTTCTCTTTTTTTGAAAACTCTATTGGGATACGACTTCCGTCCATGGCTTTTGTCAACGAGGGCTATCGAGATATCACTCCGCAATAAACTTCCACACCTTTGGTGTTTCCATGTCAGATTCATACATTCAAGCGAGATCCAAGTCCCTCTGGGTGAAGCATGGAGTTGGGTTACACTTTTTGGCGATAGAGGGAGCGTTTAGGTGAAAAAATATGGCTCAATCGAGCTCCTCAAGTGCTAAAAAAGAAGCTAGTTCAAGCATTAAAACTAACTCTTGGTAGAGCTCCTGTGTAACCCCAGGTTAGGAGCTTGATAGAGCCCTAAAGATCCATCGAGCCTTAAAGCTGGAAATTTTAAAATTTATGTAAATATCAATAATGATATGCAATCTTTAAAATTGTAAGTATTTCATAGTTAAAAAAAAAAAAAAAAAAACAAAAAAAACAAAACAAATTTAATTACTAATTACATTTGAATAGTTAATTAATAATGGTGTGAATTAATTTCTCATTGCATGTCTAGCTTTTTGGTGTATAGATTTGAAAAATGATTATATCCCACTTGCAATTGAAATTGTAATATTCTTATATTTATAATTTGGTAATTTAAAAATTAGTTTTTAATATGATTTAAATTTTCAATGTTATAATTTAAATAATAAATTTATTATAAATATAATTTAAATAATAAATTGATTAAACATAAGAAAAATTATCAATTTGATTTAATAAATATTATAATTTTTTATATGAATAAGTGTAACTCAAAAATGTGAATTTGACATTGCTAGAAATGTATATTTTATAAAATTCACTGAAGTGTTAATATCCACTTGTTGAGGAAAAGAAATGAGTGCAGTAATAATTAACGTAGTTGTAATAGTTGTAAGTTATAATTAATATAGTTGTAATAGATGTAATGGTATCCGCGGTTTTTTTTTCAGGCAGAAAAAAGCAAAATTTCATTTATATCAGAAATATAAATATTACACAAAGAACAGCTCCTCTAGACCAGAAACACATAAAAAACTTTACCCCAGGCACGCGCTAGGAGTAAAAACAAAAGGATCCACATATAAAGTCCAAAACCGCCCATCGAAGCAGCATAGGCCAGAATAAACAGCATCATGACAATCTCCATATCAATCTCCATATCAAACCTAGGAAAATTTTGGCATAGAAACAACATATGCCAGGACAGAATCAGCCAAAACAAGCCAAAGAAGCAGCTTCGTTGACAAATCTCCAAGCCACACCAGGAAAGACTATGGCGGGCAACGCAGCCCACAACGAGCACCAAAATCCAAAAAAGAAATCCAAATCTGTCAAAAAACAGCGACCATCGCCAGGGAAATGGAGGCATCACCTGCGATCACTAGAAAAGCATATTAGCAAGACAAAAAACCTTCATCTTACTTGAAACAAAAACCAGGGAAAGAAAGAGAGGCTAGGATCGAGAACAAGATTAGAAGTCAGGTGGAAGAAAGTCCTGAATGGGGATAACGTTTCCCTCAAAGGAGATCTGCAAGAACCATAAACTTGTGGGCACCCTGAGACCCATTTTGGATAAGCCATCTGCAACTTGATTAAGATCCCTCTTGATATGACAAATGGATGCCCCTTCTGATCTGTTCCAGAGGAAATTAATTCTCTCCAACCATCCCGAAAGCTGCGGATTTCTAATAAAGACCTTACCACTGAGACTATCAATCAAGACCTTTGAGTCACCGAAGATGGAAACATTCTGTAGATTGAGAAAGAGGCAAAAATGCAGGAGACCAGCAAGGGCCATTGCTTCCGCCTTACTGTTTGAGCCATTGCCCATTCCAGAACAGCTGAAAGCTACATAAATCATCTACCACAATATGAACCCCGCAACCACACTGGCCCTCCTGCTCAGCCCCATCGAAGAAGGCTCTCGGAATGACAGATTGGGTCTGCTGAATCCCACACTCTTTTTGGAGAGGCATCTTAGGAGGACTTTGCGGGATTGATTCAAAAATAGAGGAGATGGAGGAATAAATATCCATGAGATGGGAGGGTTTACCAATGGTATCCGTGGTTATAAATCTCTCTCAACCTCTAAAATGTGATTGCACTCAATATATTTTTAAAATAATAAAAACATAAGGAAATCATAAATTTTAAAACATTATTTGACTAATTTGAATTTGAGTAATCCAGATTTAAATATGCCTATGAAATTATTTTTAAAATAATAATATTATAAAATTTAGTTTACTTTAGTTTGTTGTTGTTGTTGTTGTTGTTGTCTTTTTTTCTTTTTTTATTTTTATTATAATTTGATTTATTTTTATTGAAAATTTCTACATAAAAAAATTTAAGCAATAAAATTTGTTATATTTAAAATCAAAACAATAAACAAATTATCATTTTTAAGAATTTCAAAATTGAAAAAGCAAAGTTAAAATACTTTATAGAAAGTCATTTGTATATTATTATAATGATTTTCTTGTTAAAATAAACTAAAATTTGGATTTATAATTAAGGAAAATTAGAGCTTGAAATATATTTGAATATTTATAATTAATATTTTGTGGAATAATTAAATTTATAATTAGCTTATAAGAAAGTATTGAGAGGCTTCATTTTTTCTTTAAGATAATTATGATAACTTGATCGAGCTTTTGTTTAACCATGTTAAGGGCTCGAACTAGGGTTTCTTAAACCCTCAATCAAGCTATTTGAAATTTGAATTTCAAACCCTCGATCAAGCATTTTAAGTGCTCGATCAAGCTATTGAGGGCCTAAAAAATAGAGTTTTAGCTCCTCTTTTGCATATTTATCTACAACACCATTTTGTACCTTAGTGGACTCCAAGCAGAATTTGTCTTTAAGTGGCAGAGTTGATCATGTTGGATTCAAGAAGGAACCCTCTATCTAATGGCATATGATTTTGATATTTTCAAATTCATATGATATTTTTTATCTAATTTATTTTAAACATAATGCTTGAAACTTTTTGGACAATTTCAAAGAGTTTGAATAAAATATCAATATCATAAAATATAAAGAACAAAATTTTTTCAAAAAATACCACTATCTTCATTTATAATTCCTCTTCAAAAGGGTACTCTTTGTTTTTCAATTTATTTAAAAGTTGAAAAAAACCTTACGTGAACACATGTGTCCGCAAAATGCAATTGAAATATTACTTTGCCAACTTCGAAAACTAATAAAAAAATATAATTTTGCATAAAAAAATAAATTTTTAATATGAACAACTTAGCTCTCTCTGTGTATATCACGATGATATATATATATATATATATATTAATTACATATTTTATACTAAGTTATTCTACGTGAACACACATACCTTAAGATGTGTAAAAATTTGCAAGGACAAACATTTCATTTAATGGAAAATTGACATATTATATGACACTAAATATTTTTGCAAAAAATATCATTATGACAACAAAATAATTCTCCATAATTTGTCTTTTTACTCTGAATCAAAATTCACAGTGCTCATATGAATTTTGAGGGCTTCAGTTTGATAAAAGAGGGAAAACTTAGAATTTCATCGCCACATTTGGCCCAAAAGTGTAACCCATCTTTGTGCATTCACCCCTCTGCATAGCAACGAAACCTATCTTTTAATTTCAAAGCCCGTATATGTCATTCTTATCCAGATCTATAGGAGAGACAAGTAGGAGGAGACTACAATGGCCATAACTAGATCTAGAGGAGTTCCAGTTTTTTTCAAAACCCTAAATGGTAAATCGATCCTGGTAGGGGTTTGGGGAACGGATCTAGTAAAAGATATGAAGCAGATTGTTCAAAATATCTCAAGTATACCAACATCTTTACAGATTTTGGTTTCTTCAAGAAAGGTTTTGTAGGATGAGATTCAGTTGGAATATTATGGCATTCAAAGGAACTCTAACATTATCCTAAAATTAAGGTTGTGAGGTAGAGCTCCAAAAGTGGGAATTCCACCTAGATCATCTTCCGCTGGCAGGGGACCGAGTTCATTTAAGGATGTATTGAGAGGGAAATTTTCCACACCAGACAGACAATCCCTAAATCTGACAATTCTAGGTTTGTATCTAGTAGAGAAGATGGAGAAAGCTCTACATCTGTCAATGAAATAGCCAAAAATGATTGGTCTTTTCACTATTTGACAATGCAAAGCTATCATATGTTTATTTAATGGTTTATGGCCCAAATCTGAAGATATACGTCAATGGATCTTCCTCAATTGGATAAAAACTATGTTATTTTCTCGTGGATCTTTTTTGGTCCATTTCGATAATCAGAACGACTTGGAATATGCCATAAATAAAGGACCATGGTTTTGGGGAAAGGACAGTCTCTATACAACTCCATGGTTTCCCGGATTCGATGTCAATACAATGGTGGTTACGAAAATGTCGGTATGGGTAAGGTTACATAATCTCCCTCTTCCTTTATGGCACCACCAAGTCCTAGATGACATTGGAAATTCCCTGGGGAGATTTCTAAAGAAAGATCGAGAAAGAAAAGACAAAGGTATCTTTACTTTTGCATGCATATGTGTGGAGATGGGCTTAAGTAAATGCTTTCCAAATCGTTTCCATCTAACTCCAATGAATTTAAGTGGACATAATGGTTAAATTTTGAAAATACTAATTTCAGGTGTCAGATTTGTCATCATTAGGGGAACTTGCATAATACATTCCCACAAGCGAAGAAAAGGAAAAAAAAAGGTTGAAAAATCCAAAAGGATGGAAATTTCTAGATCTACACTCTTCTGATAATAAAGACAAAGAAATGGATGAGAGCCAACAACCTCTAGAGGCACAGGATCAACAAATTTACCAAAAGGAGGAGGAAGAAGAGAAGAAGAAGGATATGGTCAAACACACAGAGAAACCCAACGACTTAGTAGTGATCCAGACTCCTAGAAATCAACATGAGGAAAAGAGCAATAGCCAAGGACCAGGTGGAATGAAGTGAACACACGATTTTGAGAGTTCGGACTCCAACAGGGAAGTGCCAAAAATACCATAAGGTGAAGAGATGGCAATTGTTATGGCTACTTCATCTTCTAAGGTATGGCACAAAGTTCAAAAGAAAAAAGGTAAAAAAGAGAAAACCAATTTAACTAGTTAAATGTTATGTTTGGTAGTCTGGCTACAATGAGTGCTTGAAGCACATTCAAATGGTCTTTAAGGACAATATATGAATGCACATGTGCATCTAATTATGTAAAATTTTATTTTATTAATAGAAAGACAAAAAAATTATAATTAAAAATCTAAATATAATTAAATATTATTTTTTAATTTATTTAATAAAATGTCGCAATTTAAAAATTAGAATATATATATATAGCAATTCTTCTATAGAATAAAAATTCAAAATAAAAATTGTGCGACATGTAAATTTTACAATTAGTAATGGATTTTTATTGAAGTGGACATGATGTCGAATGATTATTTTGAAGGACTCAACACAATGGGGAGCATTGTTACAAAGGTGTTGTTAATTGATGTATCTAGTTATCCATAACACAATTTTCCTCAACTCTTGTATTGATTTTGATAAATGTTATACCAACACACATATTGGTTGAGTAGTGACTTACACTCAAAATCAAAATAAATACAAATATTTATTCCTCATTTATGCATTCTCATTCAATCCACAACAATTGTAATTATATAAATAATGAATAAATGCTTTAACCATGAGAGAAAAGTTCAAATCCTTCATTACTAGAAAATAACAAACCTAATCCCTTAAATATATCTATTATCCATAAAAATACTCTACTCCTCCAAATATAAACCTATTTAATAAATTTGTTACATTACGTGATGTATGAAAGAAACCATCTCATATTTATGTATAATATTCTAGATTTTTCTAAATCCTATTACACTTAGGAAAATAAAATTTAAATGATATTCCTGCATCACCTAGTTATGTAGATTTATTCCCTATTACCAAGTTCGAGTATTTGTTCCCTCATGCGGGATATGAATGTGGTAGAAAATGAGCCTTGAGAAGCATTCATTACTCCCATACATCAAAGAAGATAGTTTTTACACATTGTCTGAGAAGGATCCAGAAGAAGCAATGTAAATTTGGTTTTTGTGGACACCATCAGGAGTTATCATAGGGTATTTGGTTGTAGGAGGAGTATTGTGGTTGGAAGTTTGTGTTCTTGCAGTGCAGGGTGGTCGTTGGTGTAGGTTTTTCCTTGGATTCCCTCCTACAATGGAATTATAGTTTATTCTTGCATTCAGAAGTTGGATCAATGGGAGTAGTGAATTGGCCAGAGGATTCATCATTCGGGACCTAGACCGTCGAAGGAGGTCCATCCTAAGCAAGAATCCTTTAGCTCTTGATGTGGGCGGTGTTTGATCCATAGCAGTGTCTCTAAGCAAGCAACAGAGGGGCACCTTGTGTCTTTGACTCAAGTATTGTTGTCTTCCACCTTGCATCCTTTTGTTCAGCAGTTCCATAATTCGGTTTTTGGTAGGGATTTTAGAAGCAGGCTTGAGGTGGATACCCCTTCCATTGCTTGTCTATATTGGAAGGTTTGGGGCCCTGCTTTGTTGGATTATTTTCTTTGGGGTTCTAGACACATGGGTGTTTGTGTGTTTTTTAATTTTACTCTTGGTGAGTTTTTTAGAAATTGTTTAGGGGTGGTGGTGGCAATTTCGAGCATTGATAGTATTTATTTGGCAACTTGGGAACTAACATATTCCCACTCCACATATAGGGGATTTAGGCGCAGGGGTGCCTCAATGGTGTGGGGGGGGATTCAATTGTCACCCCAAGGTGGATATATTGGGAGGTAGAAGTTGAGGAAAATAGTGTTGGTTGTTGGGGGCATGAGGCCCTATGGGTGGTCGATGTTTTCTTCTAAGAAGTGGCTCTACAATCAGTCAATTGACAATGCAAATTACACGTTTTGGCTATATTCAGTTTCATTGCTCTTAGTGCCAATCATAAAGAATTATGTCTGGGTAAGTCTTGGTAATGAACTAGCAGTGAGGTGGTGGAGAGTATCGGTGGTGTTTTTGGGCTAAAAACGATGTAGCTTCAGTGGGGTAGTGTCAGGAGGGGAGTGGGAGCCTAAGGCCAAGAGAGCAACCAGACAATGGAGAACTAGGCAAACAGTCTTTTGGGTTCTCACGTGGGAGGTTTTTTTTTCCATATTGTTCGACTCCCTGGAGGCACATATAAAATAGGTAACTGTAATAGTAGAGAAACTCGCGTGGGATCACCATAATGACAGGAATGAGATAATAACCTTCATGAATGGCCTCTAGCATAACCAACGATAAAATGTTGGATCAAATGGCCTCCATTCGACATGGTCAAAAGCACCTTCAGGAAATATTGGATCACCTTGAGGGGAGACTAGAACACACATAGGCTCATGTGCATGAATATTTCCACCAACAACATGATAACGGTCCTGCAGACCAGGCTCCAGGAAATAATGTGGATTGATTATGCTAGTGGGTTGTATCTGGGTACCTGGTCTCTTCTAGGCAAGATGGGAAATTTGTTTGCAAACATGTAGTTTTATGTTATTTTGGTCAAATGTTTTTTCCTTTACCACCTGACCAACAAATCAGTGAGGAATGAGGCCATTTTTTTTCCTTTGAAAATACCTCAACGACGTATATTTTCTATGAATTAATAGAAATTTTAGATTTACAAAAAAAAAATCTGGTGTTTCTGTTAAATTCAACTTTAATATTAACATTGAACTACTAATGTTGTAATATCCCTCAGCTTAAGGACTTCATTGTATTTAAATGTATATAAGTTCAATAATTTAGCTAGTATGCTACATTAGAAAGATAAATAGATATTTAATTATCAGTAATCTTGTTGATAATAATTGATGTACTGTTGTTATTGTAAAGTTGTATTTATTTTTATTTTATGAATAAAATAAAAACAGGGAAACCAATAGTTGAAGTACAGATGGATAAAAGAGGAAAAGGGATGTAAATTTTTTAGAAAATTATTTTATCCATCAACAAGTCTTAGGCATCTAATCTGGGTTATTAGATTTAATTTTGAAATTATTGTATTGTCCAATTTAATGTTCCATAGAAGACAAGAAGTTGTCTCCAGAAGTGGGAAACAAGATCTCATTAATGAGTAGTTAACTACCTGCCACCCGTTGATGAGGTGGAGAGAGTTAATAACCACTCAAAAGTGGGTGATGGATAAAAATCTCTGGATTTATGGCTTTTCTCTCATAATTTCCGAAGAGAAAGAGGATTCAGAGACTGAAGAAAAGCAGAAAAGGAAACACAGAGAAGGAAGACCTAATTGCTCATGGGGACCAGTAGAAGTTGTGTCAATGAAGGGAGGAGCCAAGTACTTGACTCTTAGTTTCCTAGAAGATAAAATTTCAAGTCAGTGTTTTCTAACTTTATTTTTTATTTTTTGTAAGCTTGGCAAGACTACATCTTCATCATGTTCAATATATCACCCTGATCGGGGTGGGAATTGAACCGATGACTTCACATCAAGGAGTGACTTAACAAAACACTTGTTCACCATCTATCCAAAACCCCATGGATGTTTTCTAACTTTATTTTTAATATGCTTGAAATTATCTATTTTGTTATGTTTTAAAATTGAATTTGATTCTCTGTGCAAAAGTGAAATGTAAAACAAATGGTTTATTTCTTTGATATGAGAAGGTGAATTTCCTCTTCTTATGTTTTAAGTCTAGTAACTGAATGTTATTTCTAAAGAACGGATTTTACTATATTTGAATGTTAATTCTGAAGGAAAAACCGGTAGATTTGATTTTGAAGACAAATTCTTTAGTTATACAATGTCTCCATTAATACAAATCTTTATATTAGAAACAAAAAAATTCTTTGTTATAAATTAATGGATGGTCGAGTGAATTTATTAGTTATAAAATATCAATGTACATAGAATTGTACTGCATAAGAATATTCATTTCTTCTATCTTTTGTGTTGTCAGACTTACTTCTTGCATGGTTTGGACCATTGTAGAGATCTCGGGCATTGAGATAAATGGTAGAGTAATAGTCTGCAAAAATCCTTTATGGTTGGGGACGGATATGAAATAACCAGCCTTTCCATCTGGTAATCTGGCTAACCCATGTGGCTCAACGGCAACTAGGAAAACATTTCCTAGGATACAGTCTATGGAATTATTGCCGACTACAAATTTTACATTTCAGTGTGTGCAGCATGTGTGCAGCTGTCCAGAATTTTGCAGGGATCAGTTTTTTGTTCAAAACATTGATATCTACACCTGAGTCTATTAATCTTTTCAGTGTAAATATTTCCCCTTGCATATCTATTTTTAATAAAACATGATGTTGTTGATATTGTATGGTCATTATTTTCATATTCCCAAATCCCAAATTTTCCTTTTTTTTCCTTCATAAATCTCTACATTGGGATTTATCATATAGTCTCCATGCTCTGTTTCTTTTTCTTTTTCAATTTTTGAAATTCTTGTTCTGAGCTCAACAATTTCTTTCTTCAACTGATAGATTTCATGGCTGACTTCCCCTGGGGTCAAGGATCTCGGCTTTGTATGTTGTTGGTTTCTTTGAAAAGACTTTGCATTCTTTTCATAAGAGGAATCCACAAGCAAAGCTTTAGAGATGGTACCTTTTGAAGAACTACTAGTTCCTCTGTGCATGGTTTGTAGGAATGTCTCTGGGAGTTTTTCTTTTAGTTCTCCTTCTGCAAGCATTTTGATGCTTGATAGTACTTTAGATTCGTCATCATCTATGGTATGTGCCATACACACCTTTTCTTTATGTGTGGTTTTTTCATCTTGTTCTTCTGAATCAAAATCTGATTCCGTTTCAGAGAGGCTACAATGACATTCGTCAATATCTGTGTAATCACTCTGTTGTATATGCATGTTTATATGTTCATCACTATCGTCTGAATCTGAATTGCTAGACTCAATTGATTCTGGTGAACTACAACAGTCTTGTTTCATCAAATGTACTTCCTCTTTGAATTGAACTAGTGGTCTTCTTAGCTGTCTCTAAGTTATTCTAAGGAATTGTTCTTGTGAATTTTTGCCTCTGTTTGCTATGGATTCTTTTCCCTTAGGACACCGATTTGTTGTATGTTTTCTTTCTCCACATAGCCAACAACTGATCATTTTTTGCTTCTGCGATTTGAGGTGAATATCCTTTGGGATGTTTTCTTGTTTTCTCAGGACGATTACTGGTTGGCTGTTTTTGTATTTTCTTCAAAAAAAATCTGATCTTTCTTTTTTGTACAATAGGATCATCAATTGGTAATCTATATTTGTTGCAGATAGACTTACTATCAGGTAGTCTAGATAATTTCTGTAGAGACTTATTTACGTTCACGCTAGTACATAAGCCTACTAATGCTTTTGTGATGTTACAATATATTTCTCCCCATGTATATGTCTCAAAATATGTTTGGAAAACTTCCTGCCTTTGGATATATTCTACAAATTTGGATGGAAGTGCTGCTAAGTAGACTTATTTCCATAAGGCGTTTTGGTTGTCTTTAACCTCATAAATTCTTTGGGTCCAATCCCTGTGAAAGTCTTCATATTGTGACATTTTTATGCATTTTAGGTTCATTAGAATCATTTCATGTTTATTTTCAATTTCAACAGTTGCTCCACACTAGTTTTCAAGGATGAATGAGGTTAAAGCTCCTATCATGTTATTTTGGGGATCACCATCTTCCTTGTGGAATATATCTCCTTCTTCATGTTTGACTACTTTTGCTTCCATTTTATCAATTAGAGTAGGAGAAGACTCCACTTCCCACCATCTTAGTAAGGTGCATATGAAACATTGTATGAGGGTTTTACATGATTCAACTTCAGATTTCCCCTCATGCACATCAGTTTATATTTAGTATACATATGGTCAATCATTTTCCTGATTTGACCAACACTTAGTCCATCTATATTCCATTCTTTATAGGAGCCAGACTGAAAAGTATGTGTCTCAGGGAGTTTTCCTTTTCCACTGAGATCAACAACCGGATATCTGATGTATTGGCTAGACAGTGGTTCATAGATGGGGAAAAGGTGGTGAATCGAGGAGTCAAGTTTTTCTTCTTTGGATATGTCTTCTAGGAGTGAAGAAATAGACTTTTAGGGGGACTCAGCTTGTTCTTCAGGAGTTTCTTTGGGGAAAAAAAGAGGGAATTTATCTATAGATTTATTTGCATGATGGATGGGCACATGATGGTTTAACAACATGGAAGTGGGGATGTGTTTGTCTTTGGTAACTATAGTGAGTTTGTCAAAATGCTCAGAAATTTCTCCAATGAGATCTTGAGTGGATTTGAGTCTTGAATCCATTCTTTTATCTGTGTTGAAGATTCTTTGATAAACCCTTTCAAAACTGAAACTGAAAAATTCATATCATTCAAATTCTTATTTACACCATTTACAGCAACTTGTATAATATCAAAGCATTCGTTTTGCTCAGTGGTTTTAGCCGTATTCATTATCAGCCCTTTATTTGCAGAGTTTTTCCAGTTGATTTGTTCACTGGATTTTTGTATCCTTCCATCTATCCCTAGGGCTGAGTCATCATTTGACACTAAAGGAATAGCTTTGGCAGTGTTTGTTGCTTCTCCTAGCACAATTCCCTTGAATAGAGGGAAAGTGCTCCTGGTTTCTAGCTTGCTTCCATCACAAGTTTTTTAGGAATTTTTATGTGTGGATGATGATTCTGCATCTACCATTTGTACTTCTGTTTGGTCTCCTAATTTCCTCCATGTATAAAAGGAGATCCATGAGTTGGTGTTAGACATAAAATCTTTCCATTGTATGGAAAGTGTATTTTTTTCTTGAGCATTTGTACTAAGACCAAATTCTTGGGCCTCAAGTTGAGTATACAAATCCAAATTTAGCATATTTTTCATCCATTTGGCATGAATTCTATTCTTTGGGCATCCATCCATAAGAGAGAAAAAAATTATACATCTTTGGTTTTGATGGTTTTTTGGAGTGTGAAGGAACAAAGTTTTGGAATCTTGACGAAGGAATTGTACTTTCAAGTTGTTCAAGATATCCTAAACCATATCGCTGAGTTCTAGGAGGATGCATCCTACTAAACATATCAGTAAGATGTGGATCTTCATTTTCAAGAGACAATAACTCATATATCATCATGATAGTATCACAAGGAAACGGTATATCCGCACATTTAGGATTTGGGCAGGAATTTGCAGAAGTGGTAGGAGGAGCTTCACCAATCCTAAGATTATGGTTTTGATGCATTACTAGATTAGCAAGGGACTGTAGATGGACTAGTGATCTACAAGCAGGCCACTTGACTTCTAAACAAGGAAACTGTAATATTTGGGTAAGTTCAAATAAATCAACATGCAAACAATTTACATATAGTTGTGGAGTATTTACAAATGACGGTGGATGGTCAACATGGTATTTTGAAGTTGTACAAGCTTCTTGAATTCTTCTTTTGTCAATAGTAGAAATTCTAGGAAAAGATAGAGTAGCGGTGGAGAGTCCTTCCTCAATCTGAGCAGTCGTGATGTTCTGGATCTTCTAAGATTGTGGTAGTTCAACTACCAAATTTTCTGGAAAACTCAAACCTCCCATTTGATAGTCTGATGCTCAATTTTTTGGTTATGAGCATTGATTATAACAAGGGTGCTTGACTTAGATTCTTGGTTGGGTGTATGCAGGATGGCAGGATAGAGAGTATTTGTATGTCTAAAACATCCTCTGGTATGTACTGTAATATTTGTTCTCTTTCTTTTCATGTCAAACCCACTGGTTTTGATTTGTAATTGTAGGATGTCTTTGATATGTTCATGAAAGACGTACAATGAAAAGTTAGGATTGCATTCAAACTAGACTGGCCCATTTGAAAGGGGAGAAGCAATTCCTCTGATTAGGGAGTATGTATATTTGTTGTGAGTTAAATCCTTGATCGTTGCTAAGACATAAGTATTCAATCCTCTATGAGTCAAGGCATTGATTCCTACCCTTATACAGCCAAGATGTAAGTATGAAGTACCATGTCTCCGGGCTTCTTCTTGTAGTTTCTTTGGATTTAGAAGAGAGATAGTCTGGATAGATTCAACATTCTCTTGTATCTGGCTAACACATTCTTTAACAGTGACTCGTGTGATAGCTCTTAAATGAAAGACAGATAAGTCAGAATATACTTCTAATGGACTTATTGAAGGTAAAGCCCAACGGGCTGAAGGCTGACTTTCTACTATCTCTAGGTCTATAGAGTTTACTTCTGATGATGATGCAGAGTGAAATAAATTTGCCATATCAAATTTATTATCTTGTTTTTCTTCTTCTTGAAGTTCTCGAAAAGAAACAGATCTTCTCCGAGATTCCATTTTTAGAGAGATTTATAGAAAAATACTTGTATGAACCAGACGTTACTCCCTCTGATACCAATTTGAAGCAGGGGCTTCCTCCAAAGGAGAAAATGAAGCTTGTTGTGCAATTTCTATGTCTTTTGTGATGAATACACGAACCCTTACATGAACCCATACACGAACCTCCAGATCTTCATGCAACAACTCTCTTTAGTAGCCTCCTTCCAACACGAGCAAAACTTCCCTCGATCCTCGATGAACCTCCGACGAACCTCAGATGAGTGTCTCCTCTCACAGAATATTTAGAATAGCATAACAGAACAAAAACACATGCGAAATAATTTGAAAAACTTCTCCTTTTATTGATTTCAAAAGATGGATTACAATGCTGGAAGACTTTGAGAAACTTCAATCAGAGATAGACTGCTTGGGCATTTACTAGATGCTACACCTTAAATTAAGATGCACTCCAGAGGCTACCTGGCCCTTTGCAGACTCTGTCTTTGAACTTTCTGAAACAAACACAGACTCAAACTTAATGAGTTCAGCCACTTTAGGTTCTTACCAGGGTTGTTAGGCCCTGATATGCAGGCTTTTCAAACTCGACTCTAAAAGAGACTTTCTTCGTGATGCAAGCAGATCAAACACAGATGTTTGCAGATGTAGAGAAGGAATATTATCTCAGGCTCAAGACCCAAAAGACTCTAACTCTCAGACTCTCCACTCTGAATGCCCAAATGAGCCTTACTTCTCTCTTTTTATAGGATGAGAAGGGGACAAACACTGGACAATTGGACATACATACTTTTTTGTACAAAGATTCTGAGATGTGGATCAAATCACACCAGAAGTCGGAGAAGTGCTCCGAGTCTCGGAAAGTGGTGTATAGTAAAAGTAAAAACTTTTACACAGTGGAGATTTTATAGAGAATCCCACAGAAAACTGTCACTATCAAAGTCAAGTGATAAGACAACACTTATACATTATGGAGGCTTTTGTTGAGGAGCTTACTAAAACGCTTTATTTTCTTCCTAATAGATTTGTACCAGGAAATCTTCCATTTTCATGATGATAGATACCACTAGTATCCCAATCTTTAGTATATATTCTTCTCACGATCATAGGTTTACCAAGAATGATTTGGTGTTTTATCTTTGTGAGGACAAGCCATTGATGATGCCCTCTCATGAAGCAATCAAGTATACGATCCTCAAAACGGTTTTTCATATCTGCTATGGTTTTGCATGGTTGATGAAAACAGTCCATACACTCTTGACAATTCCGCTGAAAATTCGCTTCAAAATACTTAGGATCCATGGCAATTTTGTTGACTCCGAACCAACCCCACCATTTTTTCAACCAGTCTGGTTTCATTAAGAGTTGGGGAATGAAAATTGGACCAAATTTTAATAAAGTATAATGAATTTCTTATTGTTGGTCTCTGCATAGAAGATCCCACCAAATATTTTTATAGCTATTGAAATCATAAATTGTATCTAGAAAAACCAAACTAGGATCTTTCTGAGGGCACATAAGTCATGCAAGGTGTTCTGGATATCTGGTTTTGTTGATCGCATAATATTTATAGAATATTTTAGTTCAATTACTCCCTTCATTCCATATTACACTGATAACCTAAAACTTTCATTGAGTGCTTCTTCTGCAAGATGTGAAGCCATTACTAATCGTTGTAGGAATTTACAGGGTAAGTTCCTCAGACAGAACACCAAAGGACACCTCTCACAAACAGATCATAGATCAGTACACCATCATTCTTGACGTGGTTAAAACCCTCAAAGAGGGAAACAGTCCATGGCCTGAGCCAACGCGGCCAATTTAAGCAATTTATTAATAAAAGAATGAAAATTTACATAAGCTTCTCTCATGAACAGTTACCCTACAAATGACCTTCCATGCTCTTTAAATAGAGATCATGGACCAATCGAGTGTTAAGCCACGGATCAAGTGTCGGTAATACCAAGGAGAGAATGAACTGTCAGATCACTACATATCGTGAGTGTCGGATTGTAAGTTACAAAAGTACATAGTAAAGTAACACACTTTACCTAACTCTACACTAGACCAAGTTATACTTAATTATTTCCTGTGTCGGAATATCCTCACATCCCCCCTTAATAACAACTTAGGATAAGATTGAAGGATGTACAAATATGACACAATAGGAGAAGGAAGGAGGCATTAGAGCCTATCCCCCCTTAGTGACAACTTCCTGATATCCAACCATAAATTGAAGTTTAATAAACTTCACCTCTGTGAGAGCCTTTGTAAAGATGTCTGCAACTTGATCATCTGTAGAACAATATTGCACTTCAAGAACATGGTCATGAATGAGATTTTTGATGAAGTGCGAGTGTAGTTCAATGTGTTTGTTGCACTGATGTTGGACTGGATCTTTGCATAGTTGAATGGCACTTTGATTATCACACCAAAGTGTAGTCGGATGTTGCTGCTGAAAGCCAAACTTTGACAGGATCTGATGAAGCCACAAGGCTTCCTTACTAGCTTCTACGACACCACGATACTTTGGTTATGCTGAAGAAAGAGAAATGGCACTTTGTTTCTTGCAAGCCCATGTAATAGGTCCTGAAGCAAGAGTGAACACATAACCTACAATAGACTTCCGATCATCAGGGTCACCAGCCCAATCAGAATCAATGAAACCAACCAATAGAGGAGATACTTTTGCATTGTAATGAATCCAAAACTGAACTGTACCTCGAACATAACGAAGTATTATTTTACCTACTTTCCAATGACTTTCATGTGGGTTTTTCATAAACCGAGCAATAAGGCCAACAGCAAAGGAAAGGTCAGGATGAGTATGGGTTAGATACACAAGTTTTCCTACAATGACGGTATAAGGTAGCATCAACTTTAGGGGAAGTACAAGTGACTCAAAGTTTGGCTCCAGACTAAAAGGGAGAAGGGGTTGGCTTACAGTCTTCCATGTGAAAATGGTGCAGAAGATCACAGGCATACTTGGATTGGGAAAGGGAAATACCTTCTTAGATTGCAAGACTTGAAGGCCAAGAAAATAATGAAAGTGTCCTAAGTCTGTCATTTCTAACTTCTTTTTAAGGTTGGACTTCACATGGTTTATAAGGTTGGGATCACTATCAGTAAGGATAAGATCATCAACATAATGAACAAGAATGATAACAGACTTTCCCACTTTCTTGGTGTAGACAGTATTATCAGAATGACACCTTGAAAAGCCAGTTTCTAAAAGAAAGCTATCCATTTTGGCATACCAAGCCCGAGGGGCTTGCTTGAGACCATAAAGGGATTTCTTAAGCCGACATACAAGACTGGAGTTTCTTTTTATAAAGCCAGTAGGTTGTTCCATATAGATTTCTTCATGAAAGTCCCCATGCAAGAAGAAAGATTTAACATCCATCTGATGGACTTCCCATTTGAAAGAGGCAGCAAGGAAAAGAGTTCATTCTGGCAATAGGGAGAAGGTTTCAGTATAGTCAATGCCTTCAACTTTTGAAAAACCCTTAGTAATAAGACGAGCTTTATGTTTACCAACTTTTCCATCAAGTCCATACTTGGTTTTGTAAATCCATTTGCATCTAACAAGTTTTCGTCCCTTTGGAAGAGGAACAAGATCCCATGTATCATTTGCCAATAATGAATGATATTCTTCATTCATAGCTGCGTCCCAATCTGGATGGCTTGAAGCGTCTCTAAAGGTGTCAGGATCATAATTCGCTGAAGCTTAAGCCAGTAAAGAAGAGACTCTATCGAACTGAGAACGTGTACGTTGTTGATCTGTAGGTCATTGGCAAGAGCACCTGCTGCATCCCGAGTAGCAGGAACGCATTTTGGAAGATGAGGAGCTGAAGGAGGATCCTGAGAAGGTGGAGGAGGATTGTCATCCTCATTGTCATCATATGAAGAAGAAAAATTTTCAAAAGTAGAAGGGATAGAGAGAGGTGGCACATCCGCTGAACTAGGCTCATAGGCTGATATATTTTCAGCAAACTTTACATCTCTTCTAATGATAACGTTTTTGGACTTAAGTGGAATAAGTTTATATCCTTTGACATCTTCAGAATATCGAACAAAAATACATTTTTCACTCTTAGGTTCTAAAGCTTTATGTTTCTCAACTGGAATATGGGCCCATGCTTCACTTCCAAAAACATGAAAGTGACTTACATCTGGTTTAATTGAGCTCCATGCTTCTTCTGGAGTGATATTATTTAAAACCTTAGTAGGAGTGTGATTTGCTATGTAATTTGCATAGTTAATTGCTTCTACCCAAAAATTAAGACTAAGTCTTTTAGATTGAAGCATACAATTAGCCATTTCCTTTAAGGTGTGATTCTTCGTTTTAGCTACACCATTTTGTTGTGGAGTATATGGAACAGTGTGTTGCATTTGAATTTCATTCTCAGTGCAAAAGTTGATGAATTTTTTGTTAACATATTCTCCTCCATTATCAGATCTTAGCTTAAGAATTTGATGTCCAGATTGTTTTTCAACAAAGGCCTTAAAGGCCAAGAACATGTTAAATACTTCAGTCTTGAGTTTTAAGAAGTATACCCAAGTGCGTCTGGAGAAATCATCAATGAAAGTTAAGAAATACTTGTAGCCAGAGAATGAAACAACTGGAAGTGGACGACATAAATCACTATGCACAAGCTGTAAAGGGGCTAAGGCATTCTAAGAGGAACGTTTTTCAAAACTATCCCGATGATGTTTTCTGAGTACACATCTAGAACAAACACCATCTTTGCAAGATACCACTGGAAAACCTGTCACCATATTTTTTTTACATAGATTCTGAAGGGAGCGATAGTTTAAGTGACCAAATCGCTCATGCCAAAGTTTGCTCACTTCATCATTATGAGCAACAAATATCGAGGGAAGATTTGATGACCCAAAGTTGTTAAACTTATACAACCTGGTAGAATCATTAGCAATGCCAGTAGCTAAAATCTGTCTAGGATCTCTTACGTCCTTAATTACAACATCGTGAGGTGAAAATTCAACGATTTTACCTTCACCTGAATGAGTTATCTGATATACGGATAGAAGGTTGCAGGATAAGCTTAGAACGCATAATACATCATTAAATTGACCATTGTCTAGATGAATAGTTCCAGCCCCTACAACACTAAGAGATCTATCATCACCAACATATATATTTTTAGTGTTACAATCATTTAAAGAAGAAAACATGGCTTTGTTTTTGGCCATGTGATAAGAAGCTCCAGAATCAATGAGCCACTCATGAGAATGAGAAGAAGAAGATACATTTAGTGCATAACCAAACCGAGATGCTTGACAGCTACATGTAGAAAGTGTTATTCCTGAAGATGAAATTTGAAGTTGAAGAGTGCTCCAAATGGATGTTATGCTTCTTTATTGTTGCTTCCAAGGCTTCCATCTTTTTAAAGCATTTGGATTCTAAGTGGCCATCTCGATTACAAAAGTGGCAATGTCTATCAGTCTTCTTCCCTTTGTTTTTATTTGCCTTATCATTTTGTTGAAATGATTTTTCATTTTGAGGATGAAATTGCTTAGGACCCTTGTTTGGTTTAGGACCATTCTTTTTAGGATATTGCTTCTTAGGATTCTTTGAATTTGGTTGCTCCTGGGTGGCTAAGGCTTTTTTAGAAGAGTTTCCAAGATTAAGAAGACCAAGATATAAGAGTTTTTTTTGTTCTCTTATTAAAGAATTGCAAAAGGCATCAAAAGAGGGGGACTTGTAGTATTGTCCTTGAGAAATAAAGGCTTCTCTAATAGAATGGAAGGTGGAAACAAACATAAAGTATGTTGGTCCCAACTTAGTAAGAATGCAATAGATAAGGCTACCATCTTCTTTCTTAACCTTAACACCTTCCAAGACAAGTCTAAGGGTCTTGAACTTGGACAAAAAATCTTCAATGGAAGAAAAAATATTGGGGTCCAATGTAAGCGACTCATTTTCGAGTTGATGGGCTCTAATTTCATTTTTAATTCCAAAAACTTTAGTGAGCTATTTCATTGCTTCATTAGGAGTATCAAGTTCTTCGATATGGAATTTGAGGTTTGGAGAAATAGACATCCCTATCAACCCACATGCTTGATCTTGCCTATTTTCCCATTTGGTTGTCTTATCTTCATCTTGAAGTTTGGTTTCTTGGCCCAAGGCTATTCTGTAAAGACCTTTATTTCTAAGTAAATCCACAATGTAGGACCACCATTGGAAGTAGATGGTGCTGTCAAGAATAACTTGGCATGGAATTTCCATTTTAACAAAAACTGAAGCTGTAGATGTTGAAACTAAGTGTTCCAATGGAAATATCTCGAAAAATTAGGCTGATTAAAAAAAAACGGCTTTAAAAACGGCTTCTAGATGAAGAAGTTATGGCTTTTTGAAGAAAAGTTGTTGAAGATGTCGATGAAGTGTGTGAATGTGCGGAAATGAATGATAATGTTATATTTAAAAAAATATCCCCACTTTCCAAACATAAATCTAATTAGCTTACTTTAAAAAAAAATTATGTGACTCACTTTTATAAATAAGTGAAAGTCACTTTTACAATGGTACTTTATGAGCTACCCACTAAATTGTAACTTAAATAAAAGATAAAGAGACTTTAGAATTATAAGTGACTCACTTTTTATAATGGGTGAGAACAGTTTTACATAAAGTAACTTTAAAACATAAGCTACATGTGCTTTTTGAAAAAATAAGCCAACAAAAAGAAAGACTTGAACCCAAGACCTCTATTCTCATAAAGTAACTTTGGACCAAGTGAGCTAGTTTAAAAGGTTGGTCTATTCTCATAAAGTAACTTTGGACCAAGTGAACTAGTTTAAAAGGTTGGTAATTTTTGGAGAAGAGGAAGTTTTTTTTTGTAGTCACTAAAGCTTTGGCTTACTTGAGAAAGCAATTTTTTTCCTACAAAACAAAACCACAAAACCCAACATGGACATACAAAAAAAACAAACCTTATGGTTTGGAGTTAGCTTTACTTAGAAACTAAAAATTTTCCTCAATGTTTCTGAATTTCCGAGATCACACTAAGGCGCGGCGGAAAATAGCATATGCACGAGAAAAATCTTTCATTTCTGTTTCTGATTTGCCCAGATCGCACAGAGTCGCGGGGCAAAGAGCATACACAGAAATGAAAGGTATAGATCCGGTAATAAAAAACAAAGAGATAAATAAACCAAAATAAACAGAGAGAAATAATTAAGAATCGCAAATAAACACTGTATACCTCCAGATCTTAAAAATGACTTTGCTACGGCTACCGGAAACCTTTTTGCGTGAAACGAAAGGGGTTACTCACTAGAGCAGATGCTCCTAACACAATAGAGCAGTCTTTTTAGCCCGAAAGCAGTCAGAAACAGTAGATCTAGGAAACGACAATCGAACGCAGTTCTACCAGCTTCAGATTTGGATCACCAACGGATGCGGCCCTCAAATAGCTTTGATACCATGTAGGAATTTACATGGTAAGTTCCTTAGACAGAACACCAAAGGACACTGCTCACAATCAGATCACAGATCAGTACACCAATATTTTTGACTTGGTTAAAACCCTCAAAGAGGGAAACAGTGCACAGCCTAAGCCAACGCGGCCACTTCAGGAAATTTATTAATAAAAGAATGAAAATTTACATAAGCTTCTCTCATGAACGATTACTCTACAAATGACCCTCCATGCTTTTTAAATAGATATCATGGACCAATTGGGTGTTAAGCCACGGATCAAGTGTCGGTAATACCAAGGAGAGAATGAACTGTCAGATCACTATAAATCGTGACCGTCGGATTGTAAGTTACAAAAGTACATAGTAAAAAACACACTTTACCTAACTCTACACTAGACCAAGTTATACTTGACTATTTCCTATGTGTCGAAATATCCTAACAATCTCTTGTAAACCATATCATGTATTCACTTGCTTGATATAGGATACACCCTCCTCTCTGATACAAGATGTTGTAATTCTATGTAATTCAACATAGGTAAATATCACATATAAAAATATAAAATCCATCATACAAGAACATGAAAAGGAAACCTTGGGTTTAAATTAGAGTATATTATTTCAATATACATATGAGTATAATAGTGTATGCATATTATTCCTCGATCGGGGTGCATGCTCGAGGCAGAAAAGGATGTCGGACAGGAATGGTAGTTATGAGGATTAATGGAAGGGTACCACCTACCACCCCCTACATGCTCATGGCGATGGGTGCGGTGGCCTCCCGTATGCAAACTGACAGAGGAGATGGGAGAGGTGGCGGGTATGGCCAGAACGAGATAGGAGGTGATGCATGTAAGGAAGGACAGGTGAATCGATATGGCAAGATAGATTGTGGAGTAAAAGGAATTCAGGATAGGGATAATCACATTGTTGCGAACGCTGGTGGGAGGTGGAGCACTGGAGCAAGCAAGCAGAGCGACCATTGTCGGCATCAGCGGAGTGTTTTCGAGTATGTTTCTTGGTCCTGCAATCCCCTTACTATGGAATCTTTGTTTGTTTATGGATGGGGGGTTCGGGAGAAGCCAGGGGAGGGGAACTAGGGGGATAGATGGGGTGAATAATGCATGCTTGGGGTGAGTGTGGTCTGGCTTAGTGTGCGTGCTGTGAGAGCCTTGAGTGTTGACCGGGTTTGTAAACAGGACACTCCTCTTGAGAGTAGGCGAGGGAATTTGTATAACTATGCAGGTGGTGAGGCAGAATTAATGCAATGGGGAAGCGTAGGCATGAGCGATCGCAAAGGAGTGGCGCAACTTAATTGGGTAGAGGGGCATGGGAAGTCTCAACCTCAATGGGAAACTCTTGACAGGACAGAGGGGAATGGGAAGACACACCTGGGCAAAGGAAATTGCACTTGGCCGCATGAGGGGTGGGTCAATCGAACTATGCATGAGAGGCATGAGGTAAGGCACAGAGAGCCGCATGATTGGGAAAGCCATCCGGCCTCACTACTTGAATGGGTTGTCAACCATCTGGAGTCTGTCTCTGCAAGAATTAGGGATAGGCCACAAAATAAGCGTAACGGTGGTATTGAATTGCATCACCAAAGGTTAATTCATATTGCTTTTGAACAGGGAGTGGACAGAGTGGAGATGGTTCGATCGACAAGAGGAAGAGGACACAGAAGACGAGGGTGGGAGTCTGCACGGGAAAATGGCCCGAGCACCTCAGAACCAAGGCGAGGGAGGAAACCAGTAGATCACCTCATTAGAGAAGTTGCGGCAGCCTACAGGGAGGGAACGGATTTTGGTATCTGCAAGCTGTTGGAAGAATGGGAGGGGGAAATTAAACAGGAAGGTGAATCCGAGGAGGAGATGGAGAACTAGTGGGCTGTAATTCTGGATCCCGGGAATACTAAAGGAAGAATAATTTAGTTTAAACAGACCCTCTATCTATATTGACTCATGAAGAGCATTATGGGGAAGGCAATGGAGCAAATATCAGTGGGGATGACTCTCCAAGACATGCCTAACTACAAAAAAGATTTGCAGACAATCCAATTCCAGTTGCACAAGCAGGACATCCACCTGGACAAAATTCAAAGGAACATCCCTCGCATCATCGAGCTAGTTGAGATGTTTGGTGACTCAGCCAAGGACCCGGCACCGGTCGAGTTAGCCTCAGAAGAACAGCAGGAATAGTCAGTTACCTAGACGTGTTTTGGTTTTTTACGGGTAGAATTTACTTTTAAATATGCATGCTTATGTTAGATAGACATATAGAATATTATCATGAAACTGATACATATAGCTTGGTTAGAACGACTGATACTTTATTGTTTTTAGATGGCTTATAATGAGGATAGGTGGCCAACAGAGTTGGTTTCCCACTGCGCAAGTTGAGGCCACCTATCTCACATATGTGGTGTAAATTCGTTGTTTATAAATAGAGAAAAAAAAAAAAGACCTGCCAAACTTAACCAAACAAATAGTGTATGCATATTATATTATATACTAACTCTATGAAAATGCTAGAGCTATAGGGTCATGGCTACATAAACAAAAGGAAAATATAAATATTATTTTTTTTACAAATACATATGAGTATATATGTAAGAAGGAAAAGTGTATTAATATGTTTATAAAGAGTCATATAAAGAAATATGTTGACAAGTTGCAAAGGTCAAATTCCATCGTTTGACAGATGGAGACCAATTTAACTAAGAAGAAAACTATATAAACCTATGGCCACCTGCTGTCGAAAAATGGCAAGCGCCACAAGAAAACTAAGAAACCTTAACCGCAACAGGCGACATGACCAAAATCGTAATGAGAAAAATGAGTTAGAAAGAAAACGATCCGGTAGTCATTAAACCCTATTGTAACCCTAAAATCCTAAGAGTCGTTGATCCAACAATGAAATATCCTGATCATTGATGAAGTCAAATATAGACTCAGAGACGTGGCGAAAGAATATGGTTTTGTGTGTAAATTGGAATAATCTAGAAGTTGGTTGAAAACTCTTAAATGATCCAGCCATAGACCTTTAGTCCCATTTTGATAACAATGCTTGGGATTCATACATTGGAAATATAAACATTAAGAGGTACGATGATAAAGACATTGTTGGACTTGGTATATGGTGGGAGCGTTACGAGCCTCGAGATATTATATTTCTTCTGCATATAATATTATATTACGAGCCTCGAGATATTATATTATATTTCTTCAACACAGGGTGGACCACGATTAACATATTTTAAATAAATGAAATGTGGAGTTTGGATTATAATCCAAGTTGTGAAATTATCACATAAATGCACTAATAACTTAGGGGTTAACCATCAAAAGGTTTATTCATGGCTTAAGAGCCTTAAAAGCCTTATGGAAATTGACAAAAATGAAATTATGTTGTTAAATAAATATATATAAAAATTTCATGGATTGATAGAGTGTGTTTCATTGACAAACAAATCTCAAGGTTAATATTTTTTATAAAACAAATCTCAAAGTTAAAACTCTTTATAAAAGTCTAGGGTTTAGGGTTTAATTAAAAATCAAGTATAATGAGGACTTCTGCTAAGTAGTGTCGTGGATTGATATATTGTGTTTTATTGACAAACAAATCTCAAGGTTAAAAGTCTTTATAAAGTCTAGGGTTTAATTAAAAATCAAGTATAATGAGGACTTTTGTTAGGTAGTGTCATGGATTGATATATTGTAGGTAGTGTCATGGATTGATATATTGTGTTTTATTGACAAACAAATTTCAAGGTTAAAACTCTTTATAAAAGTCTAGGGTTTAATTAAAAATCAAGTATAATGAAAAAATCAAGTGTAATGAGGACTTCTGCTAGGTAGTGTCATGGATTAATATATTGTGTTTTATTGACAAACAAATCTCAAGGTTAAAACTCTTTATAAAAGTCCAGGGTTTAATTAAAAATCAAGTATAATGAAAAAATCAAGTATAATAAGGACTTCTGCTAGGTAGTGTGGATAGTGAATATAGTATATGGTGCAATTTATTCTTAAAGGTAATATTTCTTATCTCTCATTCTAATAAAATGTATTTGCAATAAATAAGATGATAATGCTTATTTATATGTATATAGAAGATAACATTGAATAAACTTATTTTAAATACTTAATTAGTAAATGTTTTTCAAAAAAAATATTAGTAGGTAATGTAAGGGTCATTACAAGTAGTATTGTTGTAGTTACAACATTGGGTCTCTCTTGGTTACTGAAACTAAAACTTTTATATATGTCAAGAAGAGATTTAATAAAAGCATTTGGAAACTGAAAATTATAGAATATTTTAATGGACAAACTTATGTGAGATCAGCAAGGGGTGATGCAAAACATGGTAATAAAATGAGAATGGTTGGAGGTGGAACCAGTAATTCAGAAGCGAAAAATACTGAATTGCTACAAGTAATAAGGAATCTAAAAAATGCTCTGGATTATATTAAAGAAAATCAGGAAACGTTGGCCAAAGAAAGATAAAACCAAGAAGAAATTAATGGGTACCTGTTAAGAAAATAGTAGAAGGAAAAAATTAGTAAAAAGATTCATAGGAAGAGACGTAGAAGTAAATATGTTAGCACTACCAGCAAAAGTAATTCAGAAACTTCTACTAAGAATGAAACCAATGAGTCTAGTGACCGAGATGAATAAAAATCAAGCAGTAGTATTTATTCTTCTAGAAAAAGGAAATCATCCTCTCAACTGCAAGGAGAGTTTAAGAAAATCAGAACTCCAAATGTTGGTGGTGAAATTGAAGAAGCAGCGAAGGCATGGCCTTTCAATATGTCTAAATATGTTTGTAACAACCCCGAATTAAGTTTCCATGTAAATAAAAATAAGACCAAGGTCATGGGATACGTACTCCAAGTTGAATGGAGGTAAAACCATCATAATAGGCATCACTTGTCATTTATTAATGGCTATGGAAATTGGCAAAGGCAAAGAGGCAATAATTGGTATTTAATTATGAAAATAAAGGAAACTAGGAGAAAAGGAAGATGAAGAGACACAAATATGCATGTAAGGGAAATTAGAGGAAAAAGGAAGAAAAATGAGACATCAATGATAAAAAGGCATCAGAGAAACAATTCACAACTTTTGTAAGTTCTAGCTTTGGTCAATTTAGCTTTTGGCTCTCTTCTTCCACACTCTCACTCTCTTGCACACTTAGAGTATTCTTGGAGCATCCTAGCATTCACTTGCATTTGGAATAAGCAAGGAAAGGAAAGGAAAGGATAAGCAAGGAATTTGTAGGAAATGGAAAATAAGGTCGGATTAACAACTATAATAGGGATACATTGCAAGTAACAGGTTGCATATGTGATTTTCTTGCATATATTTGCATGCATGGTAAATGTATGTGTGATTTCCTACAATGAGTAGTTGCTGACACATTTTCAAGGTTGGTGATTGAATCAGGTTGTAGCCTACTGCAAGTAGTTGCTTGCATATTTTGGGGGTGGGTGCCTTTAACAGGGTAGAGCCTACAAATCTATATAATGAATTGAAGAAGAAGAACTTATGGTTTTATCCCACATCGGTTTCCACATAAAATCTTGTGTAATCTTGCGCCTCTTATATTGATGTGATGGCTTCTTAATGCATTATTGACGTGCTGATGGCTTTTTGTGAATGGTTATTTTATTATTATGATGATAATTGTTATGATACACTACTACATGAATAAATATTGATGAAAAAGTGTTAAAATTATAATTTTTATATTACATTGATTCGAGCCTCCTCTTAGTGTGATCTTTGGTCCAACACAAAGTATACTAACAACTAACTAGATTCTTTAGTCAAATCATGAGGCACATACGTTACTAAGTGCTAGCTTGGGTTGAGAAACATTCAGTCCTTATAGTTCATTGAGTGTTAGCTTGAGGATGAGAAACACTCAGTGCTTACAATTCACTAAGTGCTAGGGTTGAGAAACAGTCAGTGCTTACAATTCACTGAGTGTTAGCATGGATTTGAGAAACACTCAATGCTTACAACTTGTTGAGTGCTAGCTTGGGGCTGAGAAACAATCAATGCTTATAGTTTCTTGAGTGCTACTTGGGGCTGATAAACCACTTAACAGGTTGAAACACCTAGGTACTAGATGAAAGGACTAATAAACCACTAAGTGTTAGCCTTGAGGCTAATAAAACACTTATGTAATTTCTCAGTAAGTTGATAAACCACTTGGATAGTGGATTCTTGACTCCTGTAGTACTAGTTTAACGAAGCTAGTTGATAAACCTCCCAGATAGTGTATTTATTCTCTTGGAACTAAGTTGGACTCAAGGATGGACCTATATGAAAATATTTCATGAATCTATGTAGTGGTATAAATGCCACTGTGTGTTTTCCTTGGGTCTAAGAAACAATCAATGAGTTGGACTTAAAGACTGCATGGAGCTATGGAGCATACAAACCACTGAGTGCTTTCCTTGGAGCTCATAAACCACTCAGTTCTTATAAAGCCAAGAAAGAAAATAATAACTGAAGAGTGAAATTTCCAACACAATGATTTGAATTTGATTACAAAGCAAAGCAAGTAATATCAACTTAAATCAAAGTGTGCAACCATAGCATGATCAAGCTAAAAGACTTCATGAACTACTCCATTGTGGTAACACTGAAACCTTGTGATATGCGTTGGTCACCATGAGGTATGCCATGATATATGTGTTGTGTTATTAAAGAAAGGCAGGGGTATGCCTTGGCTGAGAAATTTATTCCTGTGCGAGGAAGCCTTGCCAAGGGATGGATCGCTCGAGGGAATAGGAAGCAAATAAGGGGATGCATGAATGATCCAGATTTATGAAGGAACGAAATGAAATACATGTATGAACAAAAACACAAAGATACAGTGAAAACATAACTTCACTTCATTAAAACAAAGTACTAAAAATTGTTTACACGCAGAATGGAAATAAACTAGCTCAAGAGATGATAGCTTATCTATGAGATGAGATGTGGTGTCTACGTGCCTTCTGAACTGTGTTACAATGAGGCTTTAAGGCCTATTTATTATTGAGAAATAATGGAAAATCATAAAAATCCAAAAACCTAACCCTAGCAGATGAAGCACCAAATGTTTATGGGCCCCTTAGGGGTAAATTGGTGCATCAACTTCCCATGGTTGTAACTTTGGCATACGATATCTATTTGATGCATAGAATACCTAGTTAGAAATATATATCCAAGGACTACAAATTTTGATTGCAAAACCATGTTGTAGGTTACTTGTTTTCCTTTTTTCCAAAAAAAAAACTTCGTTTAGGGCCTCAAAACAACTCTAGAAGTTCATGACCCAAAAAACTGCCAAAAATAGTAAATTGTGCTACAATTAAGGAAATTGAAAGAAATAATGGAGGGAATCCAAGTGGAATAGGTAGGTAGCCACCAATATCCACCTATATCAGTCCTCCCCCCTTACGAATCAATGGTACCCATTGCGTTGAGTGCCTCCATGAGATGGGAAAACTTCTATTGAACTTGGTCCCTCATGAGCTAGTTTCCTTCGTGCAGGAGTTGGCCAACTTTGAAAACTTGATATAGTTGGATCTTCTGCTAGTGATTTTTCTTAATATGCATGTCCGTGATTCGATCAATAGTGGATCGTTCCATGCAGTTTGGGTTTAGCTCTGTTGGTGTGAGTTGTTCTGCAATGTCTGATGTGTCCAATAATGGCAGAAAGTATGGTTGAAGGCAGTCCACATTGAACACTGGGTGCAAGCCAAGGAATGGGGGAATGATGAGCTCAAACTCGTTATCTCCCATAGCCTTGGTGATGGTGCAAGGCCCATATCAGAGTGGTTTGAGCTTCCAATGGGCTCTAGTAAGGCGTTCTTTCTGCAAATGCAACCAAAATTTGTCGCCCACTTGAAACTTGTGTGCTACCCGATGTTGATCATGTCAATGCTTATACTTGGCAATGGACTTATCCAAGATGTCATGAACCTGCTAGTAGATGTGTTGGATTTGTTTAATAAACCTAGTTGCTTTATCAACCTCAGACTGTACATGTTTGGATTTTGTCTATGTAGTCACATGAGGCATGTCGACATCAATCAAACACAATGGTTGAAATCCCAGACCCACTTGAAAGGGACTAAGACCAATCGAGCTATGGATAAATTTGTTATAATTGTGTTGCACATAGAGATGGCTCTCATCCCAGGTTCATTGATGCTTGGAGATATACATGCAGAATATGTGCACTATCATCCTGTTAATGAACTCAGTCTTGCCATTAGTATGGGGATGTAATGCAGTCGACTTGGTGATCTTGGGGTCGATTAGTGTCCAGAGAATTGACACAAATGTGCTCAGGAACCTACTATCTCAATCTGATATAATGGTCTGCGGGATCCCAAAATGTACCCACACTCATTCAAAGAAGAGTTTGGCAGTGTCCTCTACTATGATACTCTTCTTACATGTCGCCAATATGGCCATATTAGAAAATTTGTCCTTGCTTCTTGATGGTTGGCTCAACGATGGCACAAGAAGTGCAAAATTTGATATATTTTCCAATATCCTGTCAGAGTTTTGACCAACAAAACTACTTTTGTAGTACGACAATAACTTTCTCCATGCCAAAGTGTCCTGCAACCCGAATGTAGTGTGCCTCCCAAATAAGCTTGGCATGATCGCTTGAAGAAACCTTAAGGTGGACTAGGTGACATAATAATGCATCCTAGAGGTGGAAATAAGGAACTTGCTTGCCATCCACAAGAATTTATTATGTGGTGGAAAACTCTGGATCATTTTTATATAGTTTGTGGTGATCTAGATGTCTCATGCCTACAAGAGTTGAGAATAATAGTCATTGTTACAACTGAGGGTTGGCTAAGGCAATCTGAAACATAACTGATATTTCCCTTTTTGTTTTTAATGTTCAAGTGGAACTATTTCAAATATGTAGACCACTTCTAATGTCGATTTTTCTGCAACTTCCCTTCTGTTTGTATAAACTAAAAAGGTTGATGATCGGTGTGGATGACCATATCCTTCTCCATAATGTAATGTTTCCATTGTCGACAAGCCTTCATAATAGAATGCATCTCTTTATCATAGGTAGGGTACTTCCAAATTGTATCAGAATGTCTTACTATGATAGGCCACTAGATGCCCATGTTGGGCGAGGACTGCACCAATAGCATAGTTGAAGGTGTTTGTCTCAATTTCAAATTGTTGTTGCAAGTCTATAAATGTGAGAACAGACATAGAGCAGAGGTGGTGCTTTAACTCAACAAACACCTTCTATTGTGACTCGGACTAGGAAAACTTTTCTTTTGCTTTGCCCTTGGTAATATGAATCAAAGGCCAAGTGATATGGGAGAATCCCAACATGAACCTTCGATAAAAATTTGTGAGCCATAAAAAGTTGTGAAGCTGTGTTAGAGTGGTTCGAGCAGGACAATCCCGAATTACTTGGATCTTAGCCATACGCACATGCACTCCTTTCTCATATATAATGTAACCCATATATTAGACCTCACTCAAGCCAAAGGTGCATTTCTCCAAGTTGGCACACAGTTTGTGTTATCGTAAGGTTTTAAGGACCTATCGAATGTTTCTCTTCCCAACTCTTGCTGAAGATGAGGATGTCATCCAGATAAACAACAATGAACAAGTTGGTGGACGGCTACAAGATATCATCCATTAGCCTCATAAACATAAAAGGGGGATTTGTTAACCTGAAGGGCATAACCAACCATTCAAAAAGGCATTCCTTGGAATTGAAGGCAGCCTTCCATACATTTGTAGGCTGTATTGGAACCTCGTGATAGCCAAACTTAAGATCTATCTTGCTGAAATACTTGACCCCTTGAGTTGGTCTTGAAGGTCATCAATCTATGGGATTCCATACCTGTTCCTAATAGTGATTTTTTTAGTGGTGATAATCAATGCAGAGCCTCTAGGTCCCATCCTTATTTTGTACAGGTACAATTGAGCTCCCATGGGGTGAGTAACTTGGTTAGATGTGCCCTTTTTGCAGCAACTCCCAGATCTATCCCTTAATATCTTTATTTTCCAGAATGGAGCAAAGGTATATCGAATCATTGGGTAGGGGTGCTCTGGGAATTAGATCGATCGATTGCTTGACCTGATAGTGCTAAGGTACCCCTATGGGTGAGGAGAATATGCCCTTGTATTGTTCCATGACCTTATCCACCTGCTTCTGCTACATGGAGGAACCCTTCTCGAGGGACATGGATGTGTCCATGATCTTCCCGTTACTTTGAGATCGAATAGAAAAGAAAACAAATTTCTCATTCTGGGAGATGATCTTACTACATTTCTTAACAGAGATAAAAGAGATGGTGGTAGGTGTGGCTACCTCTAGTATCATGTATAAATTATTTCCCAAAGTAATAATAACAATGTGAGGCCTAGACTCATACACAACATGGCGCTTCCACAAGTATGGTTGGCCTAATAATACATGAAAAACTTCAAGAGGATCAACATCAGACAGTACCTTATCTGTAAAGGGCTTGATGTTGTAGGGAGGGTGAAACTATTGGCTGACACAGAGACATCATCCTTGATGAAGCTACCTAATAGTGTACAGTTGAGAGTGTTGTGTGGTCAGCAGGCCCACCCTCTTCATGACCTCTGCTGAAATGAGGTTATTTTGGCTCCCATTGTCGGTAATGAACTACAACGGAGAACCCTTCACCCACATATGTGAGTGGAAGAGACGCTCCCCCTCCTTTGTATTTTTGGGCTCAATCTTCTGGATCTTGGTGATGGAAATGGTGGCACTTGGCTCCATATCAATATTATTCTTCCCTTTTTCATTCCCCTTATTGGGTTTTGACTTAGAGTCAGAACATGCATTTGACTTTGAAGCCTTCAGTTTGGCCACCAGTGATTGCTTGGCTCAAAAATCACTTGTGTTGTTAGTGGGGCTTTTATGGAATTCACACCACTTTCCTGTGTCCTTCTTTGTCTTCGTGGCATTTTTATTTGCTTGTGGCTTCAGTGGGTTGTCCTAGGTCACCCCACCTTGGCTTTGTCCTTTGTTCTGTAGTTTGGGGGTGCTCTTTCCCTACTTCTAATTCATAGATACAATTTTTGCTTCTTTTGTTTAATTTTTTGTTCTATCTTGGAAACATATCGGTTTATTACACCAAGCGAGGAGATGGCCAAGAACTCTATTTATTCTTGAATGTATTTGTCTATAAATTCGCAGCACTTGAGCACCATATGTCGCTCTGAGTCTTTGATACCCAACTTTGTGCGTAGAGTATGAAAAATATTTGTGAGCTCATGCACATCTTTCTCCCTTTATTGTCGTAGTGTGGTCCATTATATGTGCTTGTCCTCATAGCTCCCCACAAGGTAATATTGTTCCTTGACAACGTCTCACAAATATTTCCAAGAGGGGGTAGATGTAAATAAAGAGGGTTCTTCAGCCCTTTTCTCACTCAAGTTTCCCTCATCCTTGACATGAGGAGCATCCTCAAGCAGTACAAAAATAACATTCTCCATATGGTAGAAACTATGGACTAGAAAGTAACCTTCCAACAGATTCAACCATTTACTACAACATTTTCATCTATTTGACCTTCAAATGTAGGGATATCGAAGTTTACTTATACCTTGAACGGGGAAACGCCTCTAAAGCGATTGCTAGATGAATATGTGTTGTCGGTGGGCATCAACAGAAGGATCTGGGCAAATTTTTCCATCACTGTGTTCCTTTGTTTCTCAAGGGGTTCTTCGAGAAATATTTTGAAAGGATATTATGCTCCCTTATCTTTGTTTTCTTTTTCCATGGGAAGTCGTCGGGGTCAGCGAGGCTAGTCTTGCAAAGCTTCAATTAGTTTGATCCCTAACTCCTTATAGCTTGACCTCATTGGGGACATGCACATAAAAAAAGAGAAAGAGCATACCACTTTGATACCACAAATCCATATTTATGAAGAAATGAAATCAAATATAGATATGAACATAAACACAGAGATACAACGAAAATAGAATTTCAATTCATTAATAGTAAAGTAATGAAAATTGTTTACATCCAAAATGGAAATAACTAGCTCAGGTGATGGTAGTTTATCTCTGAGAAGAGATGTGGCGGCTAAATACCTTCTAAACTATACTACAATGTGGCTCAAAGGCCTATTTATTATTGAGAAATAATGGAAAACCCTAAACATCCAAAAACCTAACCCTAGGGGATGAGGCGCCAAAATTTTGTGGGCCTCGTTGGGGTAAATTGGTACATCAAATTCCTAGGGTCTTAACTTTGGCATACAATCTCAGTTTGACATGTATGATACCTTGTTAGAAATATATATCTGAGGAATACACATTTTGACTGCAAATGCATACCTCATGTTGTTGGTTTTCTATTTTTCCAAAAAAAAAAGACGTCATTTAAGACCTCAAAATGACTCTAAAATTTCAAGACCTGGAAAACAACAAAAATAGTGAGTTGTGCTACAATTAAGGAAACTGACAGAAACAATTGTGGGGGTCCAAGGGGAATAGGTGGGTGGAAACCAATATCCACCTGGATCATTGAACTTGGAAAGCGAGTGACTGCATGGAAGAGGAAACAGATCACCCAAGGCAATGATGAGGCAAAGAAGGGGATGCATGAACTTGAAATGTGATTTTTTTTCCATAGAATCATGTGTGTATTGATTGGGATCAGAGATGCGGTAGGTGTGCCTTGGGAAGCAATGATCTGAATTTTTCCCTAAAGGAGCATTGAGCATAGTAGAAAGCATGGATGGACATTATAGGTGGAATCACACTTTGGAATCAAGTAATAAAACAAGTTAAGGTGTAGGGAAAGCACGTTGGACCAGATAAATCCACTTGAGAAATAGATGCTCATATGAGGGTATCATACCCATTTTTTTTTACTGTGTAAGTAAATGTAAAAGATATGGTATATAAACCTTGTTGACAATATTTTATGTTCTGGGTATAAGAACATCAATGACAATGTTCCACTAACGGGGTGGGATCTGTGACAACCCTTTTACTACCCCTCTTGTAAATGTCACTATGAATTCTAATTCATGTAATACTGTAGAAAATATAAAATATGGATGAGCTGGAGGAGTGGACACAAATTCAGAGACTGAGGAGGATGTGTTGTGTGTCCAGTGTTTAAACCCAAACCCAAGCCACTTCATTTATTTACCTACCCATCTCCCTGAAAAATTAAATGGTATACTAGTGCAGACATTGAAGATATGTATGGGCATCCTACAACAAGGGATGTTCCCATACTATCCTTAATCTTATGGGACATGTTTAGGAATTCAACAAAGAGCGACATGAACAAACTATTGAAAAATCAATAGAGCAACAATTAGTGTGATTTTTATTATACTTGATAACTTCTTGTGAAATCATGTTGTCTTCTTCTTTACTTTATTATGTTTTTTTTATCAAATAATTACCAAAACCATAAACCATGAAGAACACAAAAGAATAATGAACACAATATATAGGCTCCAAGCTAGGGAAAAGCCCCTCGAAGGGGAAAACCCAAAAAATTCTTCTCTTCTTATAGAAAGATCAAATTAGAAATCCAAGACCCAAAATCCAAGACCAAGGCCTCCCACAACATCCACGTTAGCCCTCCTTCTAAGCTCTTCTGGAAAGTCAAATTCAAACCAAGTCAAAGCCTTTCAAAATTTTGATTTTGGCCTCCAACAACAAATTTCAACCCCCGACATTAAAATTTTGGACCTGCAGTTACTTTAGAAATTTTGACCCGTGTTGAAACTCCAAAAACTCACATGTGTGAGAGAATTAGGGAAGAATTACCACTTCTTGACCTTCACTTTTTTCTCTCTTCGCTTCCTTAGAACTTCACTCTTCCTTTTAGAGATTCTTTGTTGCTTTTCTCTCTCTTCTTGGCACAGAAGTTGAACTTGCTTGAGATGCTCCAAGTGAGGTCAAAATGTCCTCTATATATACACATACGGGAGGTTGAATTGTCCCTTCCAAAGCCAACTTGTTTAGGCGGGGATGACTTGGTCTTATGGGGTCAAAACTAACATTTTTAACTCAAATAAATTTTTTTTTCCAATTTCTTTTCAAATTCCAAATGGGACTTGACTCTTTGACTCATGACAAATATTCTTTTGAATTGGAAAAAATTTAGAAGCATGAAGAACATGCTTGACATAATTGACAAAATGACTTGAGCATGAAACCCATGCTTGAAAATAATATTTATTTTTCTTATTTTTCTTTTTACATGAAATATACAATAACATAAGTATAATGTCAGTTATGAAGACCGAACCTAGTTACATTTTCGACACTCCCTCTTAACTAGGGAGGTATTCATAATTACATAATCAGTGCAAGGATACTCTCAACTTGAAATATTCTCTTAAGAATATTCAAATTGATAAGCCATTGTTAAGCATCAACATCATAACCAACATTGTCAAATTGCAACATAGCAAGGCCTTAACTTTGACAAGATCTAACTCTCCACAAGATTAGAGAAAATTTTTGGAGGCATACATATGGACACTGCCATAGACTCTCAAGGCACATACCCCATTTGAATGTTCAACAAGTTTGTCCATCCAGGACTATTCTTATCTTTGATTCCCAATCCTCAAATAATATCGGTCCTCTTTGACCATTCTTATCCTAGATACCCTGTCCAATCCTCAATGAGTTTTATTCCGTGGGACTACTTCCTATCTTGGATTCCCAATCCTCAAGGAATATTAATCCCATATGCTTATCTGATCCTCCATTCTCCCTCCCAATGCCTTCAATAAGACTTACGATTTTAGTCCTGGTCTAGTGCATGACACATGGAGAATACGGTGTCCCACATCACCCCCTCTCAGTTAGGGAGTATTTTTACATTCCCTCGCAAACAAGGAATATAACTTAGCTCCCTTTCAAATAGGGAGACACCATAACAGTGTTTGGCTAGACTTGATCATCATCTAGTTCATTGTTTCATGGAGATATTCAGTAGTATATGTAATAGGTCCTATCTTGCATCATCATATCACACCATTCCCGAGATTTGACCTTCCTGGACATTATGGAACCAAATTATTTCTCAATCTATCTTCATGACAGGGTTTAGGCCATACAATTTTGATATCACTTTCCATCAACGAATATTTATGTCATAAACATCATCCAATTAATGAAGAGCTCAATTGTAGCTCTCTATGTCCATCTTGGGAAAGTGATCTTCAACATCAAATCCATCATGACCAACAAATCATTTCTTTATTTGCTACCTTTTCTTCCTTTCATGGTGTACATAACCATATGTTCTTCCAGACTATAATCAATGCTATCCACTCAATCCATGTGTTCTTGAATTGAGTTAATCCAAATAACTGCAAATATACTATCTAAATTGCTATATTTCCAACATGTACTCCAACAACAGGTATCCAGTTCACATCTCAAATGAACCGTAAATATTGGAGTTATTGAATCATAAAAACCTTTAGTTATGATTTCAAACACTGCTACTTCCTTCCTCTAAGATCAAAATCCCTTTACTTGGTTTATTCTCACCTAGTACTCAGAGTTCTTTTTCCATTCTCTTTAGCTTGAAAGAAATAATCAATATGTTCCTAAAATGAATCAATCAACAAGCTTCAACATCACATCCATGAGGGTCTTTGCAGCTTCCTTTGAAGTTATCATGGCTTTCCATTTTTCAAGAGACCTTATCAAATGTTGATCAGTATCACCAAGTGTTCTGCACAACTGTCATGCTTCTATACATCGAGCACCCATATGGAAGAGTCCTTATCTTATCTATTATTTAAGAAAGACATAGAATACACATTATTCCAAATATATTTTTGCATCCAACTCTTCCTACCATATCTCTAATTAAATTAATTTTGCTTTGTAAAGAAGATCTCTTATCTAAATATCTGCATACCTCTTTCCTTCACTTTGTCATCTAGTCAAATTCCTTCACGAACTGTGTCTTTCTTTGAAGAAAATTTCTATGATGAGGCCCCTTTCTCAATATGAGAAAATAATTTTATTATGCCTTCATGTTGTAGCTAAACCAGTAAGATTCTTTGATGCTTGCTTCCATAATCTTCTAGACTGCATCCATAAACTTCTAGTGGAATATACTCTTGCCAAGATTCTTCCATATACTGAAGAAGCTTCTCATCAAGGATCCTTATGATCCTTCCTGCTATAAGATTGTTTCTATAACATGATGTTAATAAATAACAACATGAAAAGTGAAGTGCTAAATGGTCCAAGTCCTTCTATCCTTGTCTTGCTAGATAATTGCTTCCAATAAAGTGCAACTATCTATGTAGATTCTAACCTTTCCAAGGCTGTATGATTTTATAAAAAATCCAAGAATCTTCCATTGAATAAGCTACTATAACTTCCATCTAATAATAAAAGATAATAAAAAAAACCACTTATAGACCAAGTGGGGTTCTTCAAAAATAAAGATCCTTACGATCTTCATTCGTCATCTTCTTTTTAGGTTCTTCACTTTCTTCAACGATATTAGATCCACTTCTTCCCTTCCTCTTATTATTTTTCTTGTTTTGAGGATCCTTAGGATAATATCTTTTAACATTTCCATATTCATTACATCTAAAGAATTTTACTTTGCACATATCTTTTCTTCATCGTCGTTGATTGTTGTTCTTATGATGAGGTTCAAACCTTCCAAATTTTCCTTTCTTCTTCTTCATTTTAGCAATGAAGGCTTGAGACTTTTCATTGGGATTGGTGTCATCCTTTGCCTTCAATCTTGTCTCTTCTATAATACACAAGGATCATAGCTCATTGAAGTTCAGAGTGTCCTTTATTTAATAGATGCTTGTCACAAAACGCCTCCACTCTAAAGGTAAAGCATTGAGAACACAAGCTATTATCTCATAATCAGAAACCACTTCTCCTAGCCCTTGTAGTTGATCCTTCACTTGTGAAATATTTATGAGAAATGAGATGATATCTTCATCCTTTTATACTAGCTTTGTAAATTCTATTTCTCATAGATACCTTTTTCCCTGTCGTACTAACGGAATATACCTTTACCAACTTATCATAAATAGTTTTAGATGTGCCCGAATCTGCAACAAATGGTATGCAATGATCCTTGATGGATTCAATGAGAATCCTTTGAGCCCTAACTTATCCTTTACTGTACTTATCCCATTCTTGAGTTTTATATTTTTCTAGCTCTGTAATGCTTCCTTGAACGTGATCCATGACTTCATTTTCTATGAGTACCAAATCCATTCTCTTCTTCTATGTTTGAAAGTTTGTTGAATCATCAAGATTGTTTCCTTCCTTACAATATGAAGTCATTTGATTTGTAGATTGAGATAGATAAACGTAGTACTTGCTTGCCAAAAGAGTGACATGCTTGATGATGTCTTTGATGCTCCAAGAGTTTCCAATATACTTAAAAGATGCCCTAGAATGATGACTTCTAGGATGGATACTACAATAGTATCTTTAGATTGTTTCAAAGACAAGTAGTGATGCTTCCTAGGATTCTTATGACTTCCAAAAGAGCTTCCAAGAGAGATATATTCTTCTTCAAAATGACAATGAGTAACTGATAAACTTCAATAATAAAGAGAGATGGATAGTTGGTGTAGTAGCCATCCTTTGATCCTTCTTCATTATGCCCTTTCTTGTTTCCTTAAAAAGTGATGTCTTCCAAAGTATTTGTGCCAACAAAGGTGATCTTCAAGATGCCTTCTTCTTCACCTTAGCTATGATACCATGTTGAAAAATCAATAGGGCAACAATGAGGGTGATTTTTAGTATACTTGATAAATTCTTGTGAAATTATGTTAACTTCTTCTTTACTTTATTATGTTTTTTTCGTCAAACAAATACCAAAATCATAAACCATGAAGATGACAAAAGAACAATGAACACAAGATATAGGCTCCAAGCCAAGCAAAAACCCCTCCAAGGGGAAAACCCAAAAAATTATTTTCTTCTTATAGAATCAGATCAAATGAGAAACCCGAGACCCAAAATCCAAGACCAAGACCTCCCACAAGATCCAAGTCATTCGTCCTTCCAAGATATTCCAAAAATTCAAAGTCAAACCAATTCAAAGCCTTTAAAATTTCTAATTTCGGCCTCTAGCAACAAATTCTAGCCCCTAGCAAAAAAATTCGAACCTATAGTTAGATTAGAATTTTAGCCCTTGTAGTAACTCCAGAAACTCACATGTCTGAGAGAATTAGGGAAACATTACCACTTATTTACTTTCACTTTTCTCTCTCTTAGTTTCCTTAGAACTTTGCTCTTCCTTCTAGGGTTTTTTTTGTTGGTTTTCTCTCTCTTCTTCGCATAGAAGTAGAACTTTCTTGAGATGGTCCAAATGAGGTAGAACTGTCATAGATATATACACATCCAGGAGGTCGAATTGTCCCTTCCAATGCCAACTGGTTCAAGCAAGGCCAACTTGGTCTTGTAAGGTCAAAATTGACATTTTTTACTCAAATAAAAATATTTTTCCAAGTTATTTTCAAAGTCCAAATGAGACTTGACTCTTTGAATCATAAAAAATATTCTTTTGACTTGGAAAAACCCTAGAAATATGAAGAGCAAGATTGACCTATGCTTGAAAATAATATTTCTTTTTCTTATTTTTCTTTTTACATGAAATATACAATACATAAGTACAATGTCAACTATAAACACTGAACCTAGTTACATTTTCAACAGAAGAAGGAGCAAGGAAGGGGTGGAAGGCGATTATTGGGAGAAGGAAATATTCGAGTATTGACAAGGATGATTGGGAAGAAAGGGAGCCAACAATTGTTTAATTTTACCCATGACGTGAGTGATGGGGAATCGAAGTCGTTGCTTGAGAAAAAAGAGTGAAGAAAAGTGAATCTTATGCATAAGAGTGGGAGCATTTAGGAGGAGCACGTAAAAAAAAACCTTCGTTGTGAAATTAGGACATTGCTCCTTTTATTTTGGTGATACCCTATTTGTTTTTGGTGTTGTTAGAAAATTATATATTATAGAGCAATGGAACACATAAAATATTATAGAAATATAAACATAGAAAATGCATAAAACAAGAGAGACACAGATATACGTGGTTCACCTAGTTTGGGCTATGTCCACAGAGAAACAACCAGTCCTTCCTTTTATATTATCTAGCAAACTGAAGAGATACAACCTACAGCAGATCCGCTGTAATTCCCTCTTCACTCTCAATCTCCTCTCTCTTCCTCACTCAGAATACAAATATACATAGACGCAATACAATTCCCTCATATATAGTGAGGAGTTGCCTTCTAAGGCAAAAAACCCTAAATTAAACATAACTTCTACCATCAGATCTCCGCCTAATGAACGACCCAAATTGAATATGAATTACAACCTTTTACAAGGCAATTTTACATTTATTCTTAGCTTTGGGGGCGCTGCCTCCGATCCCCCTGCCAGGGGGAGCTCCCAAAGGTCATAGCCGCCCCCCCTGGGACCCCCCCTGCAGGGAATATTTTACGGGCGGCATTGCTACCCCATTACGAACTGGGGTCCAATGCGGCGATACCTTTGAATATAGAATATAATCAGGCTCCACACCCAACAGGTGTTAATTTAACCAAGAGAGCTCACAAAAATTTCAATTCACTTGGTAGTTTCCTTGGGGATAAGAAAAACACCCTTTAGAGTGAGATCAAGTCACTAGAATGAGAGAACCTTCCCTAAATCTTGGTAGAGTTCTGTGATTGTTTTCTAAGAGATAGAGTAAGTCAGTGTGGTACTTACAACTTAGTAGTAGTTGATAAACTGCCTAAAAAGTGAACTCCTCCTCCTGATTGCCTATCTGATTGATTATTGGTGTGAATACCCTTGAGTATTTAACTCCTCATAATCTAAATTTTTATTGGGGTGGTTAACTACAAGCAATATTACAATGTAGTTGACCTATGGTTTGGTGGAGAGTTGAAGTGCTTCCTATAGTTTTAAACCATTTTAAAATTAATTAGATAAGTGCTTATTCTTATATATATTTGTATCATGGATGACTAATGAGTATTCCTATAATATCTAATTAAGAATATTTTATTTATTAAGTAGGCATGGTTGACTAGATATCTAGTGTATTTATGGTGAATGTAAGTTGCATGAGCTATGTGTTTGTAGCCTTATTAATTCATTGTAGGGTGTCTAATGTGTCATGCCTGCCACATGAAAGAAACCAGGAATTCTCCTGTTATTTTATGCACTTTTAGTCATCTTTTATTGTTACGAGATTGGGTGTTATGATGTGGAAGACACCACATTAGACCATGTGTGACATGGTAGATACTTGCCAATGTGGCAAGAGTTGAGGGGCCCAAACTTCAAATGGACACAAATTTCAATCCCGAGGTTGGATTGAGGAAAAACTTATGCCTCCAGGAAGCTATTGAGGATTTGAACATGATGGTATTATCAGAAGTGTGTTCTTCACACATTGGGTGAGAAGGAATTTTGTAAACACATCTTCATAATGAGACTATGGAGGTTTTGTTAATTATAAGTAACACCTCCCATTCTTTCGGGATCACTCCAAAGGCGGGGGAGGAAGAATTAAAAATAGGGTGAATAAAAATAGTCTTTGGTCCACATATACCCATAGAAAAACCAGAATTTCTATTAAATATCAATACTATAAGGTCAATTCACAATTAGGAGATCTCGATAATAGGCGATGACCTCAACCTTATTATATCACTCAAAGAGAAGAAGGGGGGATCAGAAGATTAGAGTTAGAGGCACAATAGTTCAATGACCTCCTATACCAAATTCAAGCAATATATATGACGACTATAAATGTGATCTACACTTGGAATAATCATAGAGGAGGAAAAAATCAAGTTTCTAGCATATTAGACCAATTCATGGTTTCAGAGTCCCTTCTAGAATGGGATATATTTTTTGAAGCCTCCATCCTTCCAAGTATTGGCTCGAATCATTTGCCAATTCATTTATAACTAGACCCCAAAGTGGCTCCTTACAACCATTCTTTTTTATTTGAAAGCTTCTAGCTTTAGGGCCTTGACTTCCTACCAAAATCCAAAGGTTAGTGGGAGGAAATACATGTCTACAATATAAATAATATGCATACATTCCAAGTAAAGCTTAAAGAATTTAAATCCAAACCTAGGGATTATAATAGGAAAGGATTTGAACACATACTTAAGGAGAAACAAGTTTTATAAATTATCTCATATGTAACAAATGAAACAACAAATCATCTTAGGAGGTTGAATGAATGCTCTGGTGTTGGAAGAAGGACACTTAATCAATCAAATTTAGAAGAGGAGAAAGCAAGAGAAAATACTCTAGAGACAAAATCCAAAGTGCGGTAGCTGAAATAAGGAGAGACAAACTTGAAGTTCTTACATAAGGATATGGTGAAGTACATAAATAACAATAGAATATTTTCTCCCACCTCCCAGGATTTTCTATGTCTAGTGAAACATGATGAACTGAAAATAACTAGTCTCTTACTATTGCTCCCTATTAATGGAGTCTACACCAAGTAGAGTAGAAGCCATACAAAGAATTACATCTCACATTCCATCCTTAATTCATCTAGCCCAGAATGAAGCCTTGATGTGGGAAATCTCTTTCACATAGGTGGAAGACATGGTGATGAAAATTCCAAAGAAGAAAGCTCTAGTACTAGACAAATTCAAAACAAAGTTTTTCATACCTTGTTGGTATTTCTTGGGTCTAGAGGTACATGCACTAGTAGAAAAATCCCAACTATCACAATTGGTATTCCCAGGACTTAATGCCACTCTTATCACTTTAATCCCTAAATCTAATAGTGTTGACTTTGCTAATGGTTTTTGACCGATGTCCCTATGTAATGTCATCTATAATTTTATATCAAATGTAATTTTCAATCATCTTAAACCTCTGTTAGTTCAATCACATCTCCTGAATAGATAGGGTTTGTGGAAGGATGTCAGATCTTGGATGAGATAGTGATTTCCCATGAGGTTATTCTTTAACTAAAAAAATCCAATTGAATAGGGATGATGCTAAAACTTGACCTCTCAAAATCCTATGATCAATTGAGTTGGGAATATCTTCTCCAAATCCTCCATGCCTTTGGGTTTTTGGATCAATGGATTATCTGGATTAAATCCTTAATTTATACCCCCTTTTTCTCCATCCTCATGAATGGCTCCCCAACATCGAAACTTAACCATTTTGAGGGATATGATAGGGGGAGTCAATCTCCCATTTTCTCTTCATCATAACAACAGAGGGCTTGGGTAGATATCTTAAAGAAGTAGGAGTTCAAAAAAAGTTCAATGGGATTCATTTGTATGGTGTTGATATCCCATCATTCATTAGCATTTTTTTTATGATATTATGTTATTTGGATTACCAACGGTGGGTGATATTTATACTCTAAAAACACTCCTCAATGAATTCATCGATGCCTCAAGTACAGTGATTGATACTACCAAGACAAATATATATTTTTTCAATATTAATGTTTCTATACAAAAAAATCTTCCTCATTTACTGGATTTTCAAAAAGGTAAAATCCCCACTAAGTATTGAGGAGCTCCTCTAGTTGAGAAATTCCCTGCATGTAGCTCATTGGCAAGGTATATTACAATAACTTTCTTAAAAGTTGGATAGTTGGTTGTTTCGAACTCTCAACTTGCCAGGACGTCTGGTCCTCCTCAATTATATCCTTTAAGCACTCCCAATCTACCAACTATCTATAATGGAAGCTCCTAAAGCAATCTTTAAGGGTATCACAACCTTGTATATAAATTTCCTTTGGAGAGGAGCAAAGAGAGAAATAAAATGGTCCTTGATTTCTTAGGAGAAAATTTATATTCCTAAGATGGTAGGGGGTTTGGGGATACAATATCTAGACATGCTCAATAAAGTAATGTGATTTAAACTCTGGTGGTGGTGGTGGATCTAGGGAGGGAATGAATTATGGAAACAAATTGGGAACAAGAAATACAATCAACATTCTTGTCAATTGACTAAGTTAAGGGAAATGAAGCACCCCTGAGGCTCCTCAACATGGAACCTATCAAGAACAAATTAGAACCTTATTCAAAACCATTCCTTTTGGGAAATTAGGGATGGTTGCACAACATTATTCTGGAAAGATGCATGGAAACAATTGCCTTGCTTAGGAGACCAAGAGGAATTTCGAGATTGGAAGCTTTTGTAACAACACAACAATTTTCTACAATAGTAAACTATTGGAAACCATCCCTAGGAGCTACTTTATGGAGAGAGTGGAAGATGGAGGATTTGGTTAATCACCCTACTGCAATAGCCTGGATAATACTAGTGCAAGAGTTGCAAAACCACAAAATCTCAATTGAACAAGGTTAGGATAAATTTTCTTGGGATATCATAAAAAGGAATGTTCCCTAAAGGAAGCTTATTCTTTGTTGGATGGTCACAATGATCTTTTGAAAGATCCACTTTGGCATAAGATTTGGACATAAGGACACTGGCCCAAAATCACCAAATGTTTTTGGTTGATTGGAAAAAGAAAGATACTCTCATGGGATCAAATTCGAGAAAAGGGGTTCCAAGGTCCTTAGATGTGACCTCTATGCAAGAACCAAGAGGAAAATATGGATCACTTGCTTAATATAAGTCCTTTTTCCAATCGGTTATGTACTCAAATCCTACTCTTATTTGGGTACTCATACTAGAATTACAATAGCCTTCTAGAAACAATGGAAAAATGGTGTCCCTGTATTTTCAACAATTTGGTCCTTAATCAAGCACAAATATTGCTTTTAGGATTTCTAATGTGGTTAACCTGGAATGAAACAAGAGGATATTCAAGCATATGGAAACTAAAGAAGGAAAATTATGGCAACTCATTAAGCAAAACATCAGGGAAATTATCTTATAAGTAGAGGATTAGACTCAGGAGGATTGGAAAGTTGACTAACACGAGACAGGGATTCTAAACAAGTTGGAACTTTCACTGTCTATGATAACTCATATAAAAAAAATCCCCCGAACAAAAGGAATGATTCTCCTCTAACCTTTACTCCTCCTCCAATGGGATTTGTAAAGTTGAATTTTGACAGCACTTCTAAAGGGAACCTTGGTCTATCTAGCTATGGTGGGATATTCTACGACTATGAGGGACAAGTGCAAATTATTTATACTAGAAATTGTGGGATAAAATTTAATAATGTAGCTGAGCTCCTTGCTCTAGAGATAGGTTTGCATCTTGCCAAGAATGAAGGATATTCAAAATTACAAGTGGATGGTGGTTCTCAACTGGTAACCAAAATAATCAAGAGAATATTAAATGGGACTCCATTGGATAAATTTTGTAAAATATGGTGATTAAAGACATTCATCTCTCGCATTCAAATATTCATCCAATCCATTCCTTTCATCATCATCTCCCATTCTCGATGATCCAAAAGCAAGGTAGTTGTTTTTTTGGCTAACGTGGGTTGTGAGGAATAAAACATTTACCTGCTAGCTACATGGTCTGATGAGGCATGGTCAACATGGAAGGAGCAACTAAAAATTGTTCTTGAGCAAGCTAAAACATTCCTAATCAGGGTGTTGGAATTTGTGTCAACATAGAAGGGGGGATCCCACCACCCCATCATCTTCCATCGCATTTAGGGGAGAGGATGGTGTGGCTATCCCACCCCATGCAATCACACATGCTAACTGATGTGCATTCCCTTCAAATTAAGATGGCAACCTATATTATGGTTGCAATCTCTTGGCTAAGTAACCTCAACTACATGTTTTTCTACAACTCCAACGACATTCCCCCACCACAAGTGGGATACTCCCCTCGCGACATTGACTTTGTGGAGTTTAAATCCGTTTTTCGTGGCCTTGTGTCCTATGGTAATCCTAGTGGCTCATATACAACATAGAGGGAAGACTCTCCCATGACACTAGTTTTTTTAGAAATGTATTACATGGTGGTATTGGCTCCTGGGATGCTAGGATTCAGTGCATGCACCTGGTGCTGAACATTCACCTAAGGAGCATGACAAAAACGATTAAGGAGGTGATGTCTAGGACATTGGAAGTGGCAATAACATAAGTTAGAATAGGGGCAGGAGGAAATTGGAAAATTATTTTCCTCATCCTGATGAATTTCCATTCCTGGTGGACCAACCAATGTTTGGTAATTCATTCTGTTTCCAACTTTTACAACCCTTTCATTTATTTCAGTTTGTAGTTCATGCATAGTGGACTCTAGTTCATAGTTTATAGATTGTCTTGGTGGTATGCACTGTTGTTGGTGTCACTGGATTCCTATGGTTGTTGGACCTTGCCCTTAGTTGTTCCCTCAATGTATATCCTTTATTATATCTTGCTATATTTCTCTCTATACTTTCCTTGCAGTTGCGTTTTAAATTTGTGTCCATCTTACTAAGAATCTTATCATCCTATTTTATCAATTTCTTTGTCTACTGGGGGTCATCCTGAATTTGGAATTTTTTCTTCTATAATACCATGACCTGTAGTCAGATGCATTATCATTGGGGTTCTTGTGTTGTAGGCCCTCAAGGCTAGCCATGAGCTTGATCCCAGGCTCAAAACACTGTGGCCATATTCCCTTCTTCCACTCCTCCAAAAATCCAAGAGGAAATCTACCAACTAGAAGCCTTGACTAAAGTGACCGCCAAGCATACTCTAATTCTGAAATGCAAGCCGAAGTTACCAATTGGGTACATGACCCTAGGCATACTAAGGGACGATAGAGCCAATATATTAATTAGATTACCTTCTACTGGCAAATGAAGACACTCCTGGGGAGGGTCCTGAATGAACATCACAAGGACTACAATGATATCATCTCCTTTCTTAATGAAATCCATTGAGTCCAAAACCACCAATGCTCTTTTGTCATCATTCTTGACGCTCATTTAGCCCAAATAGAAGGCCATCTTCACTGTGGTTTGAAGCCTCCAACACTAGCAGGTACAAGCACCTGGAATGCGACCCTAGTCACTTCATCAGATACTTGATGTTTCATACAATCTCTTGGTTTATGCTCTTTACTTTCAATAGAATAGTTTATTTCAGCAGTTATGTATTTAGCAATAACAAGTATTTACATTTTGATAGATCTAGGCCTTTGTCATCTATCAGTAATTCTAGTTTCCCTTGTGGTAGACTGTGTTAAGACTCATTTTAAATAGTGATATCTAGTTTTATAAAATGATATTTTGAGTCAATAAAATCTTCAAATAACCTTTAAAAAATATCACTAAATACAAATTGTTGGGAAACGGATCCCCCCATAGCAGGTTTTGGGGCTTAAAGCCCGAGTTTTGGTCAATGTAATGTAAAGACCCCACAAAATATGGGCGTGGAGTGCGAGAGTCTAGGGTTGTCTGCCCTAAAATAATATAATGTAATGTATGGTATGTCAGCCTACCCATGGTCCGCGGACCATGGGATTGTGTAAATAGAGCGAGGCTCTAAGTGTAAAGGCAGTCTTAGCTTGGAGAAATATAGGGGTTTTTGGACGAGGAATTTGCTCTGAGTCTGTAAGTTTGAGTCTTGGGTTGTAGTAGTAGGGAGAGGCTCTGCAGCTGTGTGCACAGAGGCCTGGTAGAGTCTGAAGCTGTGTGTGCAGACCCTTGCAGCTGAGTGCGAAGCGCAGGGTTGGGAGTGTACTTGGACAGAGAATTAATAAAAGATAAGTTGATTCTGAAATACTGTGTGTTTATACTCCTGTTATGTTTATGCATCTCTTTACAGTTTTATGATTGTGCGCACTTGCTATGAAAATTGAATGATTAATAATAATATTGGGTATATGCAATTAAGTTAAGATCTATAATAATAACATAGTAAGGATAAAGGATCTAGACAGAACCTCTTCCTGCTCTTTATAGAGTTGCGCGAAAGCAATCACACAAACTGCGAAGGACAGACATCTGCGTGGAGTAGTGCAAGCACGCAGGATCGGTCCGCAAACTTCCCAGACTTCATCAAGACATCCCTAGGGTGCGAAAACCTAGTTATAGCACCCTCACATACTACCTCGGGTGAGACCTTAGTCCGCGCACCACAGACTATTGCAAAAAGGGCCGGTAGTACCGTGATTTGCTTGGCTAAACTCACTGCTGAACCTAGATCAGGCCCCACGTAGCCAACAAATGGTTCCGCTGTCGAGAAAGGGATTTGCCTAAGGGATGTCTGATGTCATGCCATTGGAATCCAACAAAGAAGGAAATTGAAGAGTGGTTGGATAAGAAGCTTCACGAGTTCCTGACACAGGAAAACAGAACTCCACAAATATCCGAGAAAAGGTGGCTGGATCGCTACATGTATACGGAAATCCACGAGATCTTCTTCGCATCCTTTCCTTCCAAACTATATGAGTGGATCGCGAGGTTAGTCGACAGCCAGGGAAGGTGTAAGCTCGACCAACCGATAGTGTGGACTCCAGAGTTAGTGCGCAAACTAGAGGCATCAGAAGATAAGATCACACGAGTTGTGGACCATTGGCTCGACTAGATAATAGGGGGATTTATCACTGAGTTCGCGGTAGACACAAACATGAGCTATAGCGAAGTAGAACAATGTTTTCTCAAGGGACCATGAGGTAGGTACATTAAATCCCTAAATCCTTGGATTAATATGTTGTTATGTGAAAAACGGGTGATGCAAATACATTAAGGTTTGGAACGATGCGGAGCAGAAATATCTACAAAGGTACCGAGGGATTAGGAAACAGTCCCTTAATTTCACCTTCATGAGAGAGCGAGGAAGAGCTTGCTCGAGTTTCTCTGAGAAGTGCGGTCAGTTTGATAAGGCAGTGCATTCCACAGTTATCACCTCCACTTACGCCATCACCCGCTTCACCTCCATCTCTTCACTCACCCCACCCCCACCAAACCCGCAATTTAGCATGGTGAGCACGATCAAGCTACCTGTATTCAAAGGAGTAAGGAATGAGGTTCCGGACCAGTTCTGGTTCGTGGTAAGAGCAGTGTGGGAAGCATAAGGGGTCACAGACGACAACATTAAGAAGGCCACATTAGTGAGCACATTGCAAGATCGCGCGCTAAGATAGGATATCAAGCACTCTAATGATCACCTAAATGCAAGAATAGCAGAGATCCAGAATGCGCTGAACAGAGAATTTAGCCAGCCGAAATCAGAGACACAGTCAATCATCATATTTAAATAAATCGCAATGCTTCCAAGTGAGACCCCCTGGGATTTGGATCAGAGGCTGAAGAGTACGATCCGCGAAGCTAATATGGCACTAACAGATGCGCAGCACCGCGCATGGTTTGTGGCGTCTTTGACACCACACCTGAGGACGACGCTACCACAGCAGAAGCTTTCAACCCAAGCTGAAGCGTTGTAAATGCCGATGAGGTTGCATGAAACACTGATACAGGATCCAGGATTGGGAGTCCAACAAATCCACACGCAACTACAAAATCTATGCTTGGAGATGCAGAGTTTGGAGCAGGATAGGGTGCCACAGATAGAGGTGCGCAAAGAAGTGTGGTGGATAAAACGCAAAGGTAGGGCCATGACAAAGACCGCTATCCAATATTCACGAACTACTTGGCAAGAGGGGGACCAATGCCATTGAGACCAGAGGCACGGGCAGGGCCAAGTGCAGAACCCATGCTATGGTGCACATTCTGTCAGATAGGAGGAAAGCACCCAATGGATAACTGTCACTTGTTGCAGAAGTATACACAGACTCCCCAGCAACTGTTTTGTAATTTTCGTAGATCGGTGGGCCACGACGAGTGTACTTGTCGTAGCTATGAGTTAATGATGGAGCGGACTCTAGCTTATAGAATGCAGACAGAAACGCAAGCCTCGACCCAGCCGCAGGGATGGTGCGCGCTGAATTTCAAGGCCGAGGTCGAGGACGAGGAGGAATGGGACCAGGAAGGGGCCGCGGACAGTTAATTTGTTACAATTGCGGAGGACCAGGGCACTACGCCCGCGATTGTACCAACCCAACAAAAATATCTTGTTTATACTGTGCTCAGGTCGATCATGAAGCAGTAAATTGTCCTACGTTGATCGCACAGATGCGCAAGAAAGGAGTACTTCAGCTTACTTTGACTCAAAATATTCAAATGATAGTGTCTGAACCGTGCGAAGAAGACCCAAATGTGAATATGGTACTTAGAAGCAGTGCGACCATAGGGGAAGATAAGGGGAAGCAGCCCAAGGAAGATACATGGGTTCACAAGGCTCCTACAAAGGAACCTGGGTTTGACTTGGAACGCGCAAAGGAGACGTTTATGGAAGCTAAGAAGAGCTTCTCAGAGGCCTCTACTTCAGGTAGTAAGGATCAATTAGAGACAAGAATGGATCCTTCTATGCTTACTACCTTTTTAGAGACATGCATGAAGTTGCTATGCGACAATAGTGCAGTTAAAGGACTACTAGAGCTGATCACTAGGTGTGTGGGTCGGGTGAACCGCGCGTAATCCAAAAACTAGGAAATCATACCTTGCGCACCAGGAGGGAAATGAGATTAACGATGCAGATTGGCAAATATGAAATGGATCAAGTAATCCTAGACCTGGGTTCGGACGCGAATGTGTTACTAAAGCAGACATGGGAACGCATGGGCAGGCCCGTGTTGCAGCGGTCGCCTATTCAATTACGAATGGTGAACCAACATAAGATTTTTCCCATGGGGAGGTTGCAAGGGGTAACAGTTGATAACAAAGGCGCAAGCACGTAGACGGACTTTGAAGTGATAGAGATTGTTGATGACAGAAATCCTTATCTTGCATTGCTAGGAATATATTGGGCCACTTATATGAATGGAGTCATCAACTTGAAGATGTGGAAGATGATATTCGAGAAAAAGTCCCTACGTGTAGTAGTTCCGCTAGATCCAGCCGAAGGAGCACGCTACACTGAACCTGTGCGCGACGATGACAATGACAATGAGCTAGATTGCATTTACCAGATAACAGCGCAAGACCAAGATCAGGTGAACCTAAATGCAGATGGGAAAAACTCGTGGGAACACGACAGTTCCTGTACTTCAGATTCAGATGAAGAAGTAGAACGCTGGCAGAACCAGTTACACAAAGTGACAAAGTTGAATTGCAACATGACGATTAGATCACTGTGGTGTGTGACAAAAAAAGCAAGGAAACTGCCAACATATGATGGGGTAACAGCGGTGGATGAATTCTTAGACAAATTTGAAAGTGCAGTACTAGAACAGCAACGGTACGGTGCGCTGGAATGGGTGTTGCGCGCGACACCCATATGATGGTGGAGTACACATCATAAGACTATTGGAAACTAGCGTGAATGTAGAATACGAATGTGCTTATGGTTTGGAAGTCCACAGCATCGAACGAGAGTCGGGCAACCAGGATGACGCAGTTTGCATGCCCACCTATGTCAATGGATGCAGGCGTGTGTTGTTCAAGCACATCCCAGACTAAGGATCGAAAATCGGAACCCGACGCGACAACAGGAAAAGCAACAAACACCACAAATATTCCAGGTCGGAGCATTCACAAAGCTATGCAGAATCATGAACAGAGTTTACCAGGCAGGCCGAACTGATTGGGACCTGTGCGTGCCAGCAGTCCAATGGGCCTATAGGGCCATGTGCAAGAACCTAAGCACAAAAATCATTCCGAAGACGATGAGCAGAGTTGAGGCCATAGCTTTGGGAAAGAATCCTCACGCAATAACTCCCATAATTGCGACAGCACGCGAAGACTAGAGCAAAGAGATTATGCAGCCGCGTGAGGACGAACATATGCAGATTCAAGAGGACATTTAGCGAGGGAATCTTGAGCTTCATGAACTCGAAGAAGTTTGGGTACGACTGAAGCACAAAAGCATGGTAATAGACGCGGAAATCAGAAAACTAGAGACCGAAATCACGCAAACATGTCACGTCAACGGAAGGGCAAGACAAGATACGGGCAGCCATACCACCGCGTTAGAATATTGTCACCGAGAATTTCTAGCTCTGCTACCATGGCTACAACCGCACCTTATCAAACAAAGTAACCAGGGAAGCGCACCGTATAAGGAAGAATGTGAGGCGTTGAACGACGTGAGGGTAACTAAGGGAGGCCTGCGGATCAGGTTGAAAGGTGACTTGAAGCCTCAAACCATGGGTGCGACCACCCGACTATCTGTAGGAAGCACAATCTCAGTGCCGAAAATAGTTGAAAGAGAGTGCATGACTATAAAAGAGTCTGTATGGGAGCTACGCGACAAGGAGGTTGCGCGCAAGATCGGTATGTCATAGGGGTCGTGGCCGCGCATAGGGAGTCACGTTGATGCGTGGATAGGCTGGGAGGTGACCATTGGTGTCACGGTTCATGACAAGAGATCCAATTTAAGGCAAAAAGGAGCAGGCGACGGGTAATTAAGATATGAATTAGGAGTGAGATTTGGGACGATCTGCTGCCAAAAAGGCATTAATGACTCAAAAGTGGGGGAAGGGCCAAATTCAAATTCAAAAGATGCTATAAAACCATCAGGGCTAGCCACAGGGCAACACTTGGTTGTTTGAGAATTGAGCAAGTATAGAGCACTGAGCACCGTGTACTCTTACCACCCTCAACTGCAGACACGATGACGGCTGCAAGAACATGAGTGCGATTCACGGAAGTTACCTCAGAGCCCCGCATACTCCAGGAAGAGCCTGAAGAGGCGGCAGCTACACCAGAAGTTCCTAAGTCAGCCCGCACACCACGACCACAAAAAGATAAGCAAACAATGGGGCCAGTCTGGGTATCACCATGAACCCCTGGTTTAGTAAATTATCAATGACAGAGAAGGGAAAAGCTGTCACCCTTGAAACTGAGGAGGAGGAGGAAGATTTGCAAGCTCTGAACACCCAAATTGAAGCGCAGGACGATGAGGCGAAGATTGTCTCCCAAGTGCCTTCAGCGATAAAGTTACCCCCCTACATCCCCCCGTGAAAGGGGAAAGCTAAGATACCAAAGGACCTGGAGGCCACGAAGAGTGCGCTCCAGACCCCGCTCCTTCTGGATGAAATAAGGTTTGAAGGTCCGCCGATGGGATGGGTACCTAATATGAAGTTCGAAGACTGGGACCTCGCGGATAGCGAGAAGTTCCCATAGTTGGCCATGGAGAAATTACTGCAGCAAAAATGGTTACACGGTGTGGAGAGGGCTAGGTTACTCCATCTGCGATGGATACCCCACTACCACCGCATGCCCATCACAATTTTTGTCATTCGGCAGCTACTGTGCCTAGTACATGATGGGTATCTCTGGCTGAAGGAGTCGATTCCCATCATGGCCGATTTAATTCATGAGATTCTTGGCTGCCCATCAAAGGAAATGACCCTGCAGCCATAGCAGGAAAGAGCAGCAACTTGGCCCTCGCAAAACCTATGAAGGCCAAGTATAAGATGGAGAAGAGGAAGCGAGGGTACGTAATCGCAAGCATCAAGGACCAAGGGTGCGCGTAGCCACCCAGCTATTGGCCAGCAAGATAATGAGGAAATTTTCAGGCCAACGAAGTGCCAACATTTGTAATTGCGTTGGCAGAGCAGTGCGCAGAGGGGGTCCAGTTCAACTAGGCGCAGTTCCTCTGTGACGAGTTTTTGACAAACTGTAGAGAGGCCCAGGAGCAGGGTAAGACCTTCCACTATGCGTGGTTGCTCTTATCCATCTTGTTGGTTGCAGGAGAGCTGCTAGAAGACAACCAATTTCCCACGGTTGAGGGTGACCTACCCGAAGCCACAAGGTACACCTCGCTCTGGGCAACGAAAGATGCAACGAGGATTCACGAGATAAAGGTGTTTTGGGTGTTCGTAGAGGCAAGCATACGAACATGGATCAACCGTAGGCCGCGCTTGTCCCCTACAGTCCATAACAGCTTATAGAGCGCGGTAGAGTTCAAGGTGGATATGCATAACCTGTATATCCAGGCGCGCAAAGATCCCACACGAACATGGGTGAAGCTCCTATTCATTGCAACGGATGATGTGATCTTTGCAGTAATGGAGTTCTGGCCTCCGAAGTGGCGAGCCCCGAACTTGGCAAAAATGGAAAAGATCACAGCACAACAGCGAAAGAAGGAAACCAAGCTGTGTATCGTGCAACTACCAGAGAGAAAGCGTTAGGAACAAGAAGCGGCCACGCGGCAGAAGGCAGCTGAGGCAATGGTAGCAGCATAGACAGTAAAGACCACAACCGTGCCCACCAAAGAGACCGAGGAAGGTCAGGAAATGTCCATGGAGCAGGGCATACAGGGGGAGGCTAAGACAGAGGAACGCACGACCCTGCACCAAAATCGACCTAACTCAAGAGGTCGCGCGTCCATGAGAAGCCAGCCTCGCGGAAAAAGATGAAGGCAACAAAGACCTCTGCCGACCCAATCCAGCTCACCGAGGGAGACCTTCTTGACATTGGCGAAACAGTTCGCGATGTCACTAAGGATGCTTTTGAAGAATTAATGACGGAGCAGACAACTATGTTGGGGGCGCTCAGAGCATAGTTGCAGGCATTACAGGTGCGACCCCTAGGAATAATGGCACCACACATTGTGGCAGGTACATCCGAAGCCGAGCCGATGTTGCGCGCCTGCACCACGAACACTTTTGTATTACCAGAAGGCGCAGTCTTAGCAGCCGCCGAGGGCGATGAGGCCACGGAAAGTCAAATGAAGGGCTGGGGGTTGAATTTGGCCACCCCTCCCAGAGAAATCCTATACCAACTACAGGATGGGGTAACTGCTAAGCTTCGCACGGGCTGCGCCCTCCAAGTCTTGAGCGAGCAAAAGTTAAATTTAGAACAACTCAGCCTGCAGCGTGACAACCTAGTCACACAAAACCAGGGATTGGAACAGGTCGTGGAGGAGGCCTGTAGCAGCATACTGGAGTTGGTCATGCTGACGGTACTCCCAATAGCAGAAAAGATTCACCAACTAGTGGTTGGAGTCCGCAAGGCCCAGGAGGAGGCCGCGAAGGTTCAGTTGGAGTTGAACCTGCAGATCGCTGAGCTGCGGCTGAAGGCGCAACCCTCTACACCCCCGAAAGTCATATAACAGCACAACCGCTCCATTCAATCGGGGTTGGAAGTAATAGAACACGCCGTACAGGACTGCACGAGATTGTTGGATCAGTCTCTCTTCACGCTCACCTCACTGAAGGAAGATCGAGCCATACAACGTCTAGAGACAGAAGCATGGCAGTTACAAAAGGCATATGACAATATTAGGTGGACTGCGCAGACGGTCACCCTTACTCAGCGACTTGCCAATATGAAGGAGGCCCAGGCTCTAAAGGAACAGGTGGACGCCACGCGCCAGAAAGAAGCAGTGCTTAAAGCACGCATCTAGCCTTGGCTCGAGGAAGCATTCACGGTCACCGCCACGATCGAGGGAAACCTAGCCTAGATGCAGGGTACATATGCGCTAAGGCAAGAAGGTGCCCTTGACAACGATGCATTGAGGATTCGCGCACAACTGATACATTGGACAACAAAAGAATGTGTTGCAGACGTAAGCAAAGCGCAGAAGTTGCTGGATGGACTCCACGCGAAGATCACCGCACTAACAGAGTGACTCAGGATGAGTCACGATGATTGTGTTGGGGGCCTGTTGGGCAGCGGATTCCCCCATAGCAGGTTTCGGGGCTTAAAACCCGATTTTTTGTCAATGTAATGTAAAGACCCCGCAAAATGCGGGCGCGGAGCGCGAGAGTCTTGGGTTGTCCGCCCTAAAATAATATAATGTAATGTATGGTATGTCGGCCTACCCATAGTTCGCGGACCATGGGATTGTATAAATAGAGCGAGGCTCTAAGTGTAAAGGCAGTCTTAGCTTGGAGAAATATAGGGGTTTTTGGAGGAGGAATTCGTTCTAAGTCTGTAAGTTCGAGTCTTGGGTTGTAGTAGTAGGGAGAGGCTCTGCATTTGTGTGCGCAGAGGCCTGGTAGAGTCCGCAACTATGTGCGTGGACCCTTGCAGCTGAGTGTGCAGGGCGGAGTTGGGAGTGTACTTGGACAGAGAATTAACAAAAGATAATTTGATTCTGAAATACTGTGTGTTTATACTCTTGTTATGTTTATGCATCTCTTTATGGTTTTATGATTGCGTGCACTTGCTATGAAAATTGAATGATTAATAAGAATATTGGGTATATGCAATTAAGTTAAGATCTATAATAATAACACAGTAAGGATAAAGGATCTAGACAACACCTCTTCGCGCTCTTTATAGAGTTGCGCGAAAGCAGTCGCACAAGCTGTGAAGGACAGACGGCTGCGCGGAGCAGCGCAAGTGTGCAGGATCGGTCTGCGAACTTCCCAGACTTCATCAAGACATCCTTAGGGTGTGGAAACTTGGTTCCAACACCCTCCCATGCTATCTTGGGTGAGACCTCAATCCGCGCACCGCAGACTGTTGCCAAAAAAGCCAATAGTACCGGGATTTGCTTGACTAAACTCACTGCTGAACCTGGATCAAGCCCCACGTAACCAACACAAATACATACAATATTATTTACATTAAAATTTAATATTGAAATACATATTTAAAGTTAATGTTAAGATAACATTATCTATATGATCAACTTAATTGCATCCTAAGTAAGGTATTAAATGCATTTTTCCATAAAATAAATAATACAAATATTTGTTTTAATACCAATTAAATAAAATAGATTAAACTACAAAAAGTTTTTAAAGATAATATATTTAAAAAATGTCACTATAATGAAAAATTACTCAAAATCTATAGCAAAACGATACATTGAAAACCTAACCAAAACCATTGAAAACACATGGCTTCGAGCATTAAAAAGTTGTCAAGGGGAAGATTAGGAAGTGATTTTGAAGAGATATTTTTCAAAAAATATTTTTTAACAAGTTGCTGTTTTATTTCTTTTTATAAGTTGAATTTCTTAAAAGAAAAATTGAATTTACTTATTTTTTATTACAATTTTAAATAAATTCTTATTTTAATTTGTTTTCTCATATATATTTTTTTCAACTTAACTATATTAACATAATTTCAAGATTTCATTATATAAATAAAACATTAAAATTATTAGAATTAAAGATAAAATCTCTCTACGTGAATTTTTTTTTTCAAAATTAAATTATTTTAACAAAATAACCCAATTTTATAATTAAAAAAATTATAAAAAAATATTTAAAATTAACTATTTTTTTAATTTATATAATTAAATATCACAATTTAAAAATTTATATTATTTTTATAAATAATAAAATTATATATATAATTTTTTTTCTCTTCCTTATACAAATAGTATATGAATAATATATGTACTGTATTTAGTTATTTATTTTTTAATATTGTAATTCTTTTATAGAATAAAAAATATATATTTTTTTGTTTAATGGCATGTAAATTTTATAAGTGATTTTTGTTGAATTAAGGCTTCTGTGATCCATATCAGGTTTACGAGAGATTTTTTGGCGTAAATCACAAGATCTATCATTTGTCGATGCGTTTCGAACCAACTAGTGTGGTTCATCGTCAGGACAAGTTGAAGAACCAGATACAGCTTTGCATGTTAAATAGCTTGAGCAGAGACTCCAACGGCTAAATTGGACTAGGGACCTCACCTCTAAAATAAATATATAAATAATTTAATTTAATTGGTTGTTAAATTAATAGTTAATTAAAGGGGATTAACTATTTAATAAATACATAAAAAATATAAGTATAATTAACTATTTATAGAGTTATTAACTATACATATAAATATTGGAATAAAACGTATGATTAACTATTTATACAGATTAAAAATTGGTTGTTAAGTTAAAAAAATTAAAACAATTAAATAATAATAAAAAAAAATTAAATAAATAAATAAATAATAATAATACAAAAAAATAAAATAAATAAATATATATATATATATAATAATAATAATAATAAATAAATAATAATAATACTAAAAAAAAATTGTAAATAAAAATAAAAAGATGAGACAAGAAACGAGAGGAGGGGAGGAGGAGGGGCGGAAAGGAAGAAAGTGACTAGGAAGAGAGAGCTAGGACCCAACATCTACTGATCTTCCAGCCATCCTCTCTATTGAGATTTTTCGGCCTCTTTTCAATCTCTAGAGGTTCCCTAAACTTCTGATGATGGAACTGTGAAACTCTAGCAATGACACTAGCCTCCTCAATACAAACATGATGATTGGTTTTTTCCACATGCTCAGCTAAAGCCGAAGACTTTGATCTCCTATGCTTAAGGTCAACTGCGTGTTCACTAATCCTTTGATTGATGGAGCGACCTGTCTCACCAATATAGGGGGTCCCACAGGAACAAGGGATAATATATACCCCTTTCATATCTTTAGGGTCGATAGGATCCTTTTCTGATATGAGGGGCATATGAATGGTGTTAAGGGGCCTAAAGGTTACAGGGACACTAAGCATCTTGAGAATCCTAGCAATCTTATCAGTGGTCCAAAGATGGACACCTGGAATCCGCTCCTTCAGTTCTCTTTTAGCAAGATAATTCTTGGCAGCCTTTAGGAAAGCCTTCTGTCCCATGTATCTACTATAACCATTCTCAACAAAGACATCAAGGAGATGGGATTTTTCTTTCTCAAAACTCTTTCTATCTGAGATCCTTAGGGCCTTAGAAGCAAGGGTATTGACAATCCCCATCTTCTGAGCTGGGAAATGGTGGGAACTGGCATGAAGATACTGCTCTGTATGCATTTTCTTTTGAAATGGACATGATGTGGATTAATTTTTTTGGAGAACTCAAGACAGTGGGAATATTGTTAAAAAGTTGTAGTTAATTGATGTATCTAATTAGCTATAACGATTTTTTTCAACTCTTGTGTTGATTTAAATAAATGATATGTCAACACATATACTGGCTGAGTAGTGATGTAAACTCAAACTCAAAATAATGACAATTATTTATTCTTCATTTACGTATGTATATTCAATCCACAATAATATTAATTATATAAATATAAAGGAATTTCTTGAATGGGAAAGGTTTGTATTCTCTGTTCCTAGAAAATATCAAACCTAATTCCTTAAATATCTCTATTATCCCTAAAAGTACTCAATTCCTCCAACTATATGCCTATTTAATACATTTGTTACATTAAATAATGTACGAAAGAAACCATCCCATCCACATGTAACTTATTCTACAATGCTCTAGATCTTATTACACTTAGGAAAATAAAAATTAAAATGATCCTAATGCATCACCTAGTTTTCTAGATTTAATACCTATTACCAAGTTCTAGTGTTCGTGTTAAATTCAATTTTAATATCAACATTAAACTAGCCCAGTTAATAGTAATTTAATCTTATTTATTTTTGGAAATGTCATGTCCACTAATCAAATGTGGTCAAACAACAATGACACGACATGAAAGTGATATTAATTTAAAATTATCTTCTATAATAATTAATATGAAATTATGAATTAAAACAATAATCAATATTATATATTGTATTAAGTAGGATTTACTTTAATAATTATATAAATTCATTAATTAAACATAATCCCATTTCAATAACATATATCCTATCTCCATCATAGCCTCTTAGCATTATATATATTATATTAAATAAAATTTACACTAAATTATATAACATTATTGATTAATCATAATCTAATTTATTTAAATTAGATAATATGTATCCTATCACCATCATAATGTCTTAGCATTATGTATGTAAGTACATGACTCGCTTATACAAGATTCCTTCACATGGTTAAAACACACAACCATTAAAGTCGTCGATTTGTCTCTTTAACAATAAAATAGATTGTACAATATATCACATGTCCTTATCTTTATAATGACACATCCTTATCTTTATAATGGCATATCCTTAACATGTCCTTGTCTTTACGTTACGTTGTACAACATTATGACTTATCTTTTTCTTTACAGGGTACAATATTATAACATATTTTTATTTTTTAATTTAAATACAATATTGATATTTTTAATTTTAATTATATATTTTTAAATTAAAAATAAATATTATTAAATATAAATTAAAAATTATATTGTATTTATCTCTCCGTGTAATACTATTTATAATAGGGTATTTAATAACTTCCAACATCACACCAAATTTCTCCACAAAATCTTTCATAAATTCCAGGAATACATTCCAAAATTTTCATTACATACCATAAAATTTAAACACAACTTTACATCATACAATCTGTACTTTATCTTAATATTTGTGACAAGACAAGCTGTACTCAAACAATTTTTCTAAAATTTGCAGATCGTAAAGGTTAACAGAATGTATTAAGAGCTCGATGACTAGCAAGCGATCTAGATTTGTTTATTTGGCTTCACTGGACTCTACAACTCAAATTTTATTAAAATTTCTACAATTGTTTGAATGTTATCCTTTACGTTTTATACTAGGAGGTCGATGACTACCCAACGTTATGTTATCCTTTACCTATTATACTAGGAGGTCGATGACTATCCAACGTTTTAGATTTTTTCATTGGGCTTCATTAGAATCCCATAACTCAAATTTTGTTAAAATTTCTATAATTGTTTGCATTATGTTTTATAGTTTTGTTTGTATTTGAATTAAATTCAAAAAATTAAAATAAAATTAATTTATGTAATCAATTTAAATAGGGTATCTGTTCATTTTTTATATATATTTCTTAAGGAAAAAATAACATTTTTCTATTCATAAAAAATGTTTATATAGTAAAATATTGTTCAAAATATGTATTATACTTTAAAATGTATTAAAACTTTTGTGATCATGTCAAAAGTGCTGACTTAACCAAAAACTTTATTAAGAAACAACAACTTCCATGGACCCAACATAACTTGTATATTGTAAACAACAACTCTCCCACTCTTTACTAGTGATCTTTCTTTGAACTCTTTGAAAATAATACCCTATTGTAGTCCAATGCCTCTCTTCGAAAGAGAGTCATCTTCCTTGTTTCCTTCTCTTATCTGTAAATGTGTCGAATGGTAATTCTCGTGAAAGTAGTAATTCCCAAAATATTATGGGACAAAAGAATTTGTCATATTTACAATAGTAAAGAATTAAAAATGAAAAATACTTCTTATAATGCTTTGTTGATATTTTAAATAAATCGAAAATTGTGGACCCACGGGTGAACGACGGCGCTGCGGGAGAAAGCGCAGAACGAGGGTTTGAACCAACAGGGGAGTATTGCTGGTAGCCATGGAGGGGCGAGGAGGGGGGAGTTCCACTCCCTCCTATAGCCATGTAGTGGCAAATAGGAGTAAGGAAGCGGGTTCGAATCACTTCAAAAAACCAATGGAGGCAGAAACGGAGAGGATCAACACGAAAAAGCAAAAAAACAGCAGTTCTCATGAGCAGGAAGAGAATCACGAGGAAGTTAGAGGAGAGAAGAGAACAGGAGGCATCAGTCAGAGAGCTGAGCATAGGTGTGTGATAGGGCTTTGCAAACCCAGGTCAGCCATTAAACCCCGAGTTGTTTTAAATAATCCAGCGCTACAGGAGCATAGGGATCACATGGCGGCATACGCAGTTATATGTAAATTTATGGGGATATGGCCAACGGAGAAGGCTTTGCAGGTTTGGATAAGAAACCAATGGAAACCTAAGGGGGAAATAACCCTCCACCTTGGGTCCAAGGGTTTCTTCACAGTGGTGTTCACAAACCTAGAGGACAAAGACAGAGTGTTCGAAGGAGGACCATACTTTTATGCTGTGGCTGGCCTCTACATGCGACCATGGGTGATGAATTTTGTCCCGGAACGAGAAACATTCACATCAGTACCAGTATGGATACGACTCTACTCCCTACCTTTATATTACTGGCTACCTGAATCCTTAAAAGACATAGGAAATCAATTAGGTCATTTTTTTAAAATATCAGAGGCGACTCTACGAGGAAAATACACCTCCTTTGCTCGCATATGTGTAGAAATGGACCTATCAGGAGCACTTCCGGATGAAATCATTCTAGAAGTATATGATGAAGAATGGATGTAGGTGGTGGACTATGAACATGTCCCATTCAGATGCCGTAAATGTCATGAGCACGTGCACCTCATCAGAGATTGCCCTTTAAACAAACTGGAGAACAATATGAAAACCAACATAGGCAAAGACCCCAAAGGCTTTACCAAGATGGGAGGCAAAGGGAAAGGAGGAAAAAAGTACCAAAGGAAAAATAGCGAGGATAAACACCCAAGTCATAACAGTTTCAAGATTTTAGAAGAAGCAAGTGGGAACAATGAGATGAACCAAGCATCGGAGGATAATCCTGCAAAGAAGGAAAAAGAAGCTAGCATGGAGGATGTACTTGAGAACAACAAACTAAAGGAAGATCTGCCAAGCATCATGGAACTTGGCAGGGACCATGAGATGACCCCAAGTGAAGGTGGAACAGAGGACCACGAACTACAGGAGATTCTTGAGAGGGAGAATCTTGATCTAGAAAAGTTCTTGGAGCAGGGAACCACCAAAGGGGTTGATTCTCTACCACAAGAGGAGTTTGACAGAGTACAACAGCTCTTCCTCTGGAGATCTCAAGCAAAGGGTTCTGGAGTCAAAAGAAACCATGACAGCCAGGAAAATAGAGGGGTTAAAACGATGGAGGCAACATCAGGACACTCTTCCAAGAACCTAGGTAGGAAAAGAGGAAGGAAAAGACAGAATGAGTTGCTGACAGAGTGTGGGAAACTCATGATTAACTCAGGTAAGATGAAAGATCTTACTAGTTACTCATTTACAAATCTTTCATAATGAAGCTCACGACCTGGAACATTAGGGGTCTAGGAAGTAAAAGGAAGCAAAGAAATATTAGCAATAGAATAAAAGAGGAAAAACCAGACATGATGTTTATCCAGGAAACAAAATGTTCAATAGATAAAATCAGAGAGATACATAGCAAATGGCTTATTAAGTATGAGTATCTAGAAGTTAAAGCAGACAACATGGCAGGAGGGATTCTCACACTTTGGAATCCCCAGAAACTTGGAATCCTGGATGCTAAAGCATCCAGGAACTACCTTTCAATGGTGATCCAACCTTTGGGTGATAAGGAAATATATATGATCACAAATGTCTATGGTCCTCAAAAACTTGAAGACAAACTCAGGCTTCTCACCTCACTGGAGGAGTTAAGAGAGAGACATCCTGTTATGCCCTGGATTCTGGGAGGGGATTTTAATATGATCAGATCTCTTACAGAAAAAAGGTGGGACCAAAACACTAGGCAGAGACTCCATTTCCTTCCAGAACTTCCTAAACGACATGAGGCTAGTGGACACAGAGACAATAAATGGTACTTTCACCTGGAACAATAAGAGGGGAGGGGCTTCTCAAGTTGCCTCTAAACTAGATAGATTTATAATTTCGGAGGACCTCCTTCTCACTGGGCCTAGCTTGACTCCATCAATCCTTCCTTTTGGAGGCTCAAATCACTGGCCTATTCAACTTGAAGCTTCTTTTATAGGCACTTTGAGCAACAGACCTTTTAGGTTTGAAAATGTCTGGCTCACCCACCCTGAATTCATCAGTAATATTGGTAAATGGTGGGTGGAATATTTGCCCATTCAAGGCACTAATATGTTCCTTCTACAACAGAGACTGAAACACATCAAACTCAAGCTTAAAGAATGGAACAAAAAGGAGTTTGGCAATATTTTCAAAGCTAAAAGAGAGGTTGAACATAAACTACAAGGAATCAATCAGATCCTTATCACAGATGGCTTTACTGAGGAAAGAAAAATGCAAGCTGACTCTCTTCAACAGGAATGGGAAGACAGATGCTAGCAAGAGGAGATCTTCTGGAGACAAAAATTGAGAGTGCAATGGCTTAAAGAAGGAGACAGAAACACAAAGTTTTTTCACAAGTCAACCATGGATCACAGGTCACATAACAGGATTTCAAAACTCAGAGACACTCAAGGGAAAGAGCTCAGCACCCACAAAGAAATGGAATGTGCTCTAGTACAACATTTCCAAAGCATAGTAGAGGAGCCTCTTGTAGACAGATCACAATCTATCAACAACTTCACAAAGTACATTCCAAGGCTTGTAACTAGGGAAGACAATTACAATCTTAACAAGCCAGTGACTGAAGAGGAAGTTAATGAAGTCATCAAAGAAATGCAAAATGGGAAAGCTCCAGGACCGGATGGGTTCAATGTTGACTTCTTCAAAGCATGCTGGGAAATAGTCAAACAATATATCCTTGAAGTTGTGGAGGACTCGAGGAGATCCAGAACCATTTTGAGGGCGCTCAATGCTTCTTTCATAGCTTTGATTCCAAAGGAGGAAAAAGCTATGACACGAGACAAATTCAGACCCATAGCTTTATGCAATGTGGTGTACAAAATTATTTCTAAAGTAATTGCAAACAGACTCAAGCCCCTTCTTCCAACTCTTGTGTCTGAGGAGCAAACCGGATATGTGGAGAGAATACAAATTCTAAATAACATAATTCAAGCTCACGAGGTGGTTCATTCTCTCAAAAGCAATAAGCAAGTGGGCATGATCATACAGCTTGACCTAGTGAAAGCTTATGATAAGCTAAGCTGGTCATACATCAGGGAAGTTCTAAAAGTGTATGGCTTCGACCACAACTGGATAAGATGGGTAATGGCCCTTGTTACCTCAGCTAGTTTTTCAATCCTACTTAATGGCTCTCCATCCAGAACATTTAAGCCTTCGAGAGGCCTTAGACAAGGAGATCCGCTCTCCTATTTCCTATTTATTCTCATGATGGAAGGATTAGGCAAAGTGATCAAATCAACCAATGAGGAAGGAAGAATCCAGGGTCTCAAACTAACTCTGAATGGGGATACCTTGACTCATCAACAATTTGTGGATGACACTATGCTGCAGGGTACACCCACGGTCAAGGAAGCTAAAGCTTTCAAACAAATCTTGAATGACTTTGCTATGGCCACTGGTACAGAGGTAAGCCTCACAAAATCAAAAATTTTCTTTTTTAATACTGATATTGCTATTCAGAGAAATCTCACCAGAATTCTCGGCTTTCAAAGAGATCAACTACCCTCCAAATATCTGGGCATACCTCTCACCGACAAACCTCTAAGTAAGGAAGTTTGGGAGCCAGTGACTAATAAACTGCAAGACAAAATTAGGAAATGGACAAGTAGATCTTTGAATTTAGCAGGACAGCTAGTGCTCACAAAGGCAGTTCTGCAAACCATCCCCATCTTCATGTTTTCAGCTCTTCCTGCTCCAAAAGGAGTTTTACAACACATCAGGAACATCCAAAGAGATTTTCTTTGGGGCAAAGGGGAAGAGAAAAAGAAATGGGCTTTGGTAGCTTGGGAAAAGCTTTGCAAACCCAAGACCCATGGTGGTTTGGGACTTCATGACCCGGAAACCCTAAGCAAAGTTTTGGGGGCAAAACTTTGGTGGAGATGGCTAAAGGAAATGAGAAACCCTTGGGCCAAGCTTTGGAAACAAAAGTATGCAAATAACTGGCAAGAAAGGGATCATATTCGAATGACAGGGCTCATCAAGGGCTCCCACATTTGGAACAATGCTTGGGAGAATAGAGCCATTGTTCAGAAGCATAGTTTCTGGGAGATCAGAGATGGAAACCTAGCTTGGTTTTGGGAGGATAACTGGCAGTAGGAGCCTAACCTATGTAGAGAAGACCTAGCCATTCTCAAGAATGACACTGACAATAAAGGGCTACTCAGGGTGAGTGACTTTTGGGATAAGACTAGAGACAAGGACAAATGGAGAACATGGAAGGACCTAATATACAATGAAGAGACTCCTTTGAAGGCCCAGATAGAAGCTCTTACAGTGATCTTGGAACAGAGAAAGATTTTGACCTCAACATTGCCTGACCAACTAAGATGGGGAAGAAACAGTGAAGGCAACTTCAATCTCAAAGAAGCCAAAAGAATTGCCACTGGGCTTGACTTTCCAAACCCTGATAAGATATGGAAGGACCTATGGCAGAACCCACATTGGATGAAAATCAAACTGTTCATGTGGTTGGTGCAACATAAAAAAATTCTAACTTGGGAAAATCTTAGAAAAAGAGGTCTAGCTGGTCCATCCAGATGCCAATTATGTGGTCTACAAGAAGAAACGATGGATCACCTACTCAACCTATGCCCATTCACCTCTACCCTGTGGAACTAGGTAACCACAATCTTTAGGCAAACCGACATGGATGAATTCAACATCACTGGCACTTTGAAGAACTAGAGGAAGGACTTCTCAAAAAATGAAAAAATCAACAAAGCTTGGACTCTGATACCAGGTTTTTTGATCTAGAATGTATGGAAAGAGCGCAATAATAGGATTTTCAAGAACAGAATTGGCTCAACCCAGAGCATCATAGCTCAGATTATAAGACAGCGTAGAAAAATTGTGAGCACCCTTCTAAAGCAACCACCCGAGAACCCTCCTCTAAACCAGGATGCTTAGATACTTGTGAATCTGGGTCTTTAGATGCTTGTTCCCAGGGCATAAGCAAGATCGCCAGTCATACAACAAAGGGGAAGGACTTCTGGCAACCGCCTCCTCATGGCTTCTGGAAATTTAATATAGATGGAGCCTCTAAGGGAAACCCTGGGGTAGCTGGTTATGGAGGAGTCATAAGAGATGAGTAGGGATACATAAAAGTCATCTTTCATAGTCATTTGGGGAATGCCACTAATAATATGGCGGAACTCATGGCCTTAGAGCAATGCCTAGAAATCTTGATTAAATCCAATTTACACAATGCCATCATAGAAGCAGACTCTGAATTGGTAATTAATTCGGCCAAAAAGATAGGCAACGACACAACACCAGAAAAAGTATCAAATCACTGGCGGTTATTGCAGGTCTATCAACGTATACAATCCCACCTGAGAGCCCTAAGAACACTCTGATTTGTTCACGTGCGCAGAACAACCAATAGGTTAGCGGATCATCTGGCAAATGAAGGAGTGCTCTGTACAAAAGATAACAGAAGCTATGCTTGGGAGTCAACACCCTCAAGGAATTTGCGGGAGGACTGCCACAGACAGGCGAGCGCAGACAGGGAATATTTCCAATTTATGAGAGATAAGCAATAACGGACCAATGGAAATAGGAGAAGATGAACCAATAACAAGGAAGGCGCAAGGGGTAAACAGTGGGCAGGTTGACAGGCAGTCGACCAAAAATGGCAGTGAACTCCAATATCCAACGGATTTCGGGCTAATAGTTGCACGAAGAATAACCCACAAAACAAACCCGAAATATTATAAAGCGACGGTTTAGGACACTCATCGGGTCCGAATGACAATTTAAAGAGTGGGCATGTTGCTGGCCCGAAATCCACTGTGGACCGTTGGATCGACGAGGGCCTGATCGCACGGCAGTCGGGTCATAGAAACAATAGAGGGCTAATCCACTAAGCGGACCTGAAAAACTATAGAAATATTGTTTTGGGTCTTCATCGGGTCCGAAAGGCAATTTATGGAGTGGGCATGTTACCGTCCCGAAATCATCACTGGACCGTCGGATCGTTGAACGCTGGATCACACAGTAGTCGGGTAATGTAGCCAATCGAGGGCTATTCCACAGGTCAAAGCTTGTTTTGTAGTCAATTATTGTTGCTTTATGGGCCGTAGGTCATTGTGGGACGTAAGATATGTGGGCCCTCGTCATCAAGGGCTGTCGGGCTCTTTGTTGCACGAGACTTATGATGTTTAGTGAACCCGAAAGAACCTTAGAACTTTACAAATCTATCTTTCAGGTTATGAAGGAAGGCAGGTTTTCCAAAGCAGAGCTTTGAGGATTAACAATTTATTGATGGTTTAAGCATCAATCCTTTTGTAGTTTTGCTTGAGTCAGGTACGAGGTTGTGTCAACCCAGCTGTCTGCTGAGTGTTCACAGAGCTGGTGTTGTTGTTCTTGACTCTGTTAAAAGAGTGTAAATTATGTATTTTTTCTAGATTAATGGAAGGCTCTACTGTTATTGGATAAAAAAAAAGATATTTTAATTAAATCAGAAGATATTTATCATAATACCTACTTTTCTAATCTTTTAAATTATCAAAATTATCTCTTAAAACACTTATCTTAACCCCATGTAAACAAAGAAATAAAATTTAAAAAAATTCTAAGTAATATTTTACCTTTTCTCAGATTTGATAAGCCAATTTAGTAATGGTTAATCATTATCATCATAAAAATGAAATAAAGTTGAATAAAGACACTGACTTTTGACATTTTTCTCTTTACTCAAATAATTCTAATAATTCTATTGTTAGTAAAATTATAATGTTTCATCTAAAAATAACTCTATTCAATTTTTATACAATCACAACATTTAATGGTTTAAATTATATTTTTAAATACAAAATTTATTAATATCCTTCATTATCCTATCTAATCATAAATACTAAATACTAAGATGTTTTTAATTTCCAAACCAATTTTAAAACAAAAATAAAAAAGACTTATGTGGAATAAGTGATGCAGGAATCATCCATTCTAAATCTATAAATTATTCTATGCTCGTACTTTTCATAAGAAAAGCAAATGTATGAAAATAATTCATACAACATTTAATATGCATTTCTTAATAAAGCTTCCAAATAAATAATATTTTTATGCATTTCTTCATAAAGCTTCAAAATAAATAATATTTTTTATTTAAAATTTAATTTTGTATTGTATAATACATATTATTTATAATAATATAGACTAATATATACTTGCATGATTCCCTTTCTATGCACACTCATTAATACTGGCATGTGGAATTTTCATGTATAGTTAAGGTAAAGCTTTCTTCTGTTCCGTTGTCAGTGCTAACCTTTGACTTTTTTAAGACAATTGAATGTGTCACAGCTTAACATTAATTGCTACATATACATGTCTTAACTCCAAGCATGCTTTTGTGTTGACATATGATACGCAGAAGCAATGGGAAGGCGAGTTTTTCAAAAAATACCTGCGTTTGTCGCGGTTAAGTTAATTGTAGCGTTTTTTTCCTCGTCTTTAAATTACCTTCAAGTACAGATTATTTATACAAATTTATTATTATGGCAAAATACCAATCTTGTGTGAAAACATAATTTTTTTTAAAATCTATAAATATTAAAATTGTACCCTAATATAAATAAATTTTTGGGTTGTTTATAGTGTGACTTTTTGAAGTCTTTGATGCAGGAATCCGGTGAAAATTTTGAGGTCAAATCTTGATTTTTGTTATTTAAACTAGTTTTTAAACTGTATATATGGATTCAACACCATGAAAAATCCCTAGGGCACTTCTATTGTGCATAGTTTACCCATCAATTTTGGGATTTCAATGAATTACTGCGGATTTTAGAGAAGAGGAATCCAACAAAAATATTTGAGGTGAAATCTTGATTTGTGTTATTTAAACTGGTTTTTTCACTGCATATATGGATTCAACACCCTGAAAAACCCTAAAACACTTGGATTGTGTAAGGGTTACCCATCAATTTTGTGATTTCAATAAATTAAAACCCACAAGAAAAACTTCCAAAAAACTCTCACTCAAGACAAATCAAATCGTAAACTTTTTACCGACCAAACACTCTATTTATTGCCATGCCAATGAATATATTTTGTACTACCACACACTTTCATATTGTGTGTTGAATTGTGTTATGTGTTTAAACACTTTCCTAATGTGTGTTGAATGGTATGTTTTGATTGGTGACGGTATATTTTCTGAATTTTACTTAAAAAAATTGATAGAGATTTATTGGATATATTATGTTTGAGAAGTGTAGTTTATATAGTTTGAATATTTAATAATTTTTGATAAAGATTTTTTAGGTTTTTTTTTATTTGTTAATTTTAATCAAATTTTCATAAATAAATTTTAAATAACAAAAAATCATAATTTTGCTTGAAATTGTATAGTTGACCAAAAATTCATTTCCTCTATTAGCTAGACTATGCCTAATTTAAATAACAAAAAATTACAACTTTATCAATAATTATATAAACAAATTGAAAAGAAAAAAAACTAAAACACAAAATATACAATAATTTAATTTAAGGATAGTTATATTGGAGAAGGCATATGAATTCACTAGAAATTATAGTGATAGTAGTTGAAATTAACCGTGGAAGACTTAAATACAAAGCGCAACCAATATTTCTTGAGCTATAGCTCCATTAATGTGGTAGTATATGCCAACCCTTGGATTTTGTACTTGCCTAAATCTCTGAGTTGGCGTACACTGCCACATTATGCTAACAGTTGGATTTTGTACTTGCCTAAATCCAAGGATTGGCATATACTACCAGAGTGCATTAATAAAGCTACAGCCACAAAAATATTAATAACCATACCTAATTGTGAATTAATAAAGCTATAACTCCAAAAATATTGATAATTATACCCAATTATGAACTCTTCCACGCTATAAACTTAAAAAATAAAACCCTTTCACACAGTGTCATGTGCAAAGCACGAAGTGTGTGTAAAATTGTTGGCCCAAGGGCAAGAAAGACGTGAACTCTGGGCTAAGGTGAGCATCACTTCATAAATGTGTTTCACCTAAGCAAGCCCTCCACTGGTGCCCCTCACCCCTTGAATGCCAATTTGACAAACATATCTGACGGCCACATGGCATATCGCCATTGCGAAGACCAAGCACACTGCCCATCGCCCTTCCTCTCACTACAGGGACGCCTCTTAAATACCCACCGATACCCACAACGCTACGATATTACCTGTCCCTTTTCCTATAAATATGGCATCTCTCAGATTCTACGACCGTACACAGACTCAGACTCTGATACTAATTGCTCCACCTAGCTCTGAGCTGTTGTAAAGAAGAGGCTTTCTTGCAGGCGAAGCAAGGGCGAACATATAATCCATCCGTGAGACCCAAGAGCGTTTGTGGGGAGAGAACAGAATGGTGTTCTTCTTGTGTTTTTTGTGCCAGGAGAAGAACAGCGTCAAGAGTTCGAAACCCGCAGCGGGGCTCTGTTCTCGGTGCGGCGGAGGAGCGAGCGTTGTGGACATGACGAGCCGAAGCAGGCTGTGCTTCATAACAGTCTATTCTCGCACCTGGCGAGCCATCATGTGTACCTTCTGCGGTGCTCTCCTTAAGTCCTACAAATGAACTTATCTTTGCCTGGAATCTTTATTTGTTACAGTGGCAGTGCTCCCCTGCTCAAAGCATTAAAATATGTTTATAAATTATTACTTTCTCAAATATTTGTAACGATCCGTTGGTGCTATGAGACGTGAGATCACCGATTCGTCAAAATATGTTTATAAATTTTTACTTTCTCAAATACTCGCAATGATCCATCTGCACTCTGAGACATGAGTTCATCGATATTGCTAATTATGTGATCCAGATTGATGAGATTTAAATTTCAGACATGAGTTCACCGATATTGCTAGTTATGTGATGCAGATTGTTGAGATTTAAATTTCAAATTTTAGAGTTTAAGTAACTTTTTATAATTTTTGATGGTTAGTTTAATTAGTGAGTTTAGGGTCAATTTTCTTCGATATTTTGGAAATTAGTTTTTGTTAAAAAAATGTGATTTTTTTGAGATGAATTTGTATAAATATTTCTTCTCAATTAAAAAATTAGTTGTTGAATTGAGGTTTCTGTGATCCATATCAAGTTTATGAGAGATTTTTCCGCTTAAATCACATGATATTTCATTTGTTGACGCGTTTTGAACAAACCGGTTCATCGTCATAATAATTATTTGTTACAGCGCAGTTCATAGGGTCTTGGATAGATGGGGATCTGGTGTTTTGTTAAGGCACTTCTTGATGTGAAGTCATTGGCTCAATTCCCTGCCCGGGTTATATATTGAACATGATAAATTTGTAGTCCTACCAAACTTACAAAATATATATATGTCCACTAAGTCTTGGGTATCTCTCAGATTGGATGAAAAGTTGAACATGATGTATTCTACCAACTTAAAAAAAATAAGTATTTGTTACAGCGGCAATTCTCTTCTAACACTTTGGAAATTAGTTTTTGCTAATAAAAAATATGTTCCTTTGAGATGAATTTAGTTAAATATGATGAAGATATAGTCTTATCCACTTTCAAAAAAAATTATTTGTTACGATAGCAATTCTCTTCCATACTCTAGAAATTAATTTTCACTACTAAAAAATATGATCATTAGAAATAAATTTGTTAAATATTCAGATGAATATGCATAAATATTTCTTTAAAAAAATGATAAATAAATATCGCGCAAGTCAATTCGAAATCAAACCAACAATGGCTGTTACATTTAGCTTACAGTGTGAGTGCACTGGACTCGTTAACAGGTAGTTGTGGTCGCTAAGTATAAAAAAAAAAAACCATAAATTTGAAGTCAAAGTTGTACAGAATAAATTTTAATTACTTAATCTTAATAAGTGATTTAAACGCAAAGGAAATTAGCAATTTGATTAGTTGTAACATCTATTTCTTGTAATTATTATTTGGTGAATTAGTTGGAAATCAGAGTTTTATAGAGACAAAAGGGACATGAGAATTTTTTGAACCTGTTATTTTTTCTGGCTTGATTTTATCTCTTAAAAAAGAATTATTACATAGTGTAAAAAATTAATATTTTTAAATCTACATAAGTTAATAATCATGAAAAACAAAATTAGTATTTATTAGCAAATTTTGATTTGTGTTGTTTAAGTTGGTTTTTTTTGACTATGTTATAAACTTAACAGTCTGAAAAACATCTCCTAACATTCAAATTGTGGAGAATTCCCAACTCAAATTTGTAATTCCTTCTTCCTTGTCAAATTGAGAATTTTAGCCTACCAAATTGGCAATTTTGACCATTTACTCATGAAACACTAGAAGAATTTAACGGATAGACTCTGGCCCAAATTTGAAATTACAAGCCTGAGGGCGTGGTTTTTCGGTTCGTTCTTAAGTCAACGTTTCAGTTATGACTGTGCAGACTGTCGTATTTCCAGCGCATTAAATATAAATGAACCACCCATTACGCTGCTCGGTGCTGTATGTGGTTCACATTCCAGTGCCCTCTGCTGAGGTGAGCAGGTTGCCATTAATGGCGTCCGCATGGAGACAAGAAGTGGATCTTTTGTGTGTCTACGCAAAGCCGATAAAAACTCTCCCTGACAACTGGTGCCGCATCACAGCACAGCACAAGAGGTACAGTAAGAGAATAAATATAGATAGTGTAGGGAAGAGAAAGAAATAACGATGCAGGCGGCCTCCCATCAGATTAGGTTGGAATCAAGTGGAAAAACAGTTGGCAAATACAATATCTTGGCTCTCTGGTGTTTAAGCTTTCGTCTCTTTTTTGGACGGAAACGTGACGACAAAACCAAATCATACTGAATTATTAGTATCCCTTTATTTTGAAGCATATCTCCTCAGTTCATTTAATGGCATCTTTATCGATTTAGATAATTTAATTGGTCCATAAAAAGGTTCAGGTTTAAGGAATATTAGAAAAGGTATACAATTTATTTTATATATTTAAAAAATATCATTTTAATAATAATAATTTATAATTTAATTAAAAATTATATATATTTTTTTTAAAGCTAATTTAGTTTATAGATTTGGTTGGATGATAAATGGGAATGAAAATTTTGGGACTAAATAATGTTATACGATAAAATTAATTTATCTTATAAGTCTCAAAAATTATAAAGACTACAAAATTTCCAAAAATTATAAAGATAATACAAAATCATTAGAAATTTCTAAAATTTATACACTTTAAGATAAATTTTTATCCTTAAAATTTTCCTTGGGGAATGGGTGTCTTGTTAAATCACTCTTCACTAAAATCTTCTATAAATATTGGTTTAGATTTTTTTAATGTTAATTAATATAAATAATAAATAATTACAAAATATGCAAATCAAATGATTTATTAAAAAATACACTAAATATTCTATTAAATAGTTTATAATGTTATACATTTAAGGGTTCTATTTAATTTTGATTAATGGTATTGGCCCATGGTATTTTAACAAAGCCTATTTATAGATTAAGAATCTTTGTAGCAAAGTGCCAATGAAACTCCACTATTAAGAATCTTGTTACATGTTATTTTAAATGTATACATGTTTAACTTATATATTAATACTTTTTAAAATTGATACTAATACTAATTTAAAATGAAATTATAATTTAGTTAATTTTTACAATTTTTAATTTTTTTTAGCAAAGTGAGATGTATCATGAAGTGTTTTGATACCTATCTACATTACCAACCTTTGATAATTAATTCCAAATAATTCCAAATAGACACACATATGCCTATCATCTTAAGAAGTGTTTGGTTACACATACCTAAAATACCTTAACAAAGTGAAAAAAATTAATAAGAAGTTTAAATGTCTATGATTGTGATATTTTTTAGTTTGTCATCACTAAAATCCCATTAAGCAATCTTTTGTTGAAATTGCAATTATGAAATTATAGGATTGTTGTTTTTAATGTAAAAATAGATTAAGCTCCATTTAAGACAATGGGATTATGCACTCTTAACATTTGATATGTATGATTCCATCAATATGAAATGATTCCTATTAGATCTTGAACCAAAGATATTGATTTCCACTTTGGTTTAGTGTGACAAAAAAAGCACCATTTCATAAAGACTATATTTTAAAAACATATTTCAATAGGGTAGTCTAAAAATGTAGTAAATTGGCCCAAAAAATAATGGTTTTTTTGCCACATTTTAGTAAAATTCGATGTTTTTTTGTTGGAAATTCTAGGTACAACTATCAAGCTTCAAGAGTATGGGTTCCCTTGGGGTTTTTGATGGTGTTGAATCCATTTCCACCATTAAAAACAAGATTCAAGCACTTCTACCATCATATTTTTTTAGGAAAAAAATCATCGGATTCCGGTCTATGGGCCAATTTACTCCATCGGTGGACAGCTTATATTTCAATTATAGGTCTACATTGGATTAAATGATCCAGAAACAAGATTAATAGTTGCAATGCAATGTAGTTCCTGCTTCTACCACTAATTAATTGATTAAGACTATGCGGGGTCTGTGTTTTGCTGTTATTCAACAATGCTTTGTTTTCGCAATTGTCTCTGCAAACTATCGTTATTCTCGCCTCCGCACACGCTTCCTCCACACATCTACATTCCGCACAACAAAATCCACCTCTGCACATCTTCCTCTGCCTTCACACAACTTCTTGTGCACCTCTGCACTCTACACATGTGGCCGATGAACAATCCACATTAGAACTATAACATTGCATTGCATTTCCAGCAGAATTGAGGAAGAACGAAGGAGAAATTTTGATGGATTGTTGCAGAGGGACCTGTTATGCTAGTAGGAATGCTAAACTACAATTTAGGGATCTGTTCTACTTTCAAGGGAGGCATTTGACCAAATATTTCTTTTGCCTAAATGCAAATATATTTTCCTATAGTTATTCTAAGAAAGACAAAATATTTTTAAGTTTATCTTTGCATACATGAACTTGAAAGGTATTTAAAATATCCCAATTTTTATAATTATGTGATGACTATTATTTTGCAAACTACTATGTAAAGCACTATATAAACAATTTATGAATATTGAAACGAAGTTGGATTTTATTGGAAAAACACTTGTAGTCTAAATATACTTGAGCAAATCTTGAATGTATTCACAGTGTTTAATGAGCAGTTAGTAGGAAATTCATGTGTTACTTATCCCTGTGAGTATTTTCTCTATTATATAATTGTCTTCTTCAATGTCTGAGAGTGTTATTTTATGAGATTGGATTTCTTGGATGCTCCTCCCTTAAATTATCAGTCGTTAATATTTGTTATTCTAGTCATCTATAAACTTTGTTTTCCTTCAGTCCTCTTTCTTCTAAATCTCCCAAATAGTTAAAGGATTTGTGACTTTTCATGTTTTGCACAACTTGCTCATTGGAGCTGTGATCTCATTTGTTTAATAGTTGGACTCCATGCCCAACGGTTTTGAAGATCATTTAACCAATTTTTTTTAGACTTAAATCTGGCCATCTGAACTCAATTGCGCAAAACCTTCTATTAGACTGACCACAGGGTAGTTGAGTCTTACAAAGAGATCCCTCTCCGGGTTGAAGGGCTAACTTCAACTTAAAAGAGGTTTTGAGGTTACATTAGGGTTTTTCCTGAGTGATAACATTTTTGGCGTCATTGTCGGGGAACGAAAATCATATTTTTCCCCAAACGGTTTGATTGTTGAAGATCAAATCTCTAAGGAAAAACAGAGATTTGGATACCAGTTTTGGCTGCAAAGTGTTTTCTCTAGCGACTCCATTGTCAAAAGGATTCATAGCTCAGATGATTCAATGGTTATTTTACTAGGCCAATGAAGAATTCAGACGCTGCTACTATTTTTTCAAGGTATGCAATTCTAGATTTTACAGTTATTCCTAGTTTTCCTAATTCTTTACCCAAGGATGAATAATTTTTGAGGAATGGTCCAAAATTTAGTAGAGAGGATTTGAGCTCGACTTTGAAACATATTCCAAGTTTTCACGACTTTACTGATCTTCTTAGAGTCAAATATGAAGATGCCTTTATTAGAATATTTTATAATTCATTCCAAGGAAAATGCAAAAGATGGGTTGAAGGTTTACCTGTAGAATCTATAAGATCTTTTTCAACTTTTTGGCTCATCTTTTTGGAAACATGGATGGAGAAAAAAGAATCTATAGTAGACCCTATTTCCATTCAAGGTTTTAAAGAATGGAATGATATGTACACTAATGAAGAAGTGGATGAAATTTTTTCTTCATTTTTGTATTCTTATTTAAAATCATGCAAATATAGCTCCAAAGATAATTTTTTTTTTTTTAGAAGAGTTGGCCAATGACATTGAAATAAGGTTTGAAGTGTTAGAAGATCAGAATTTACCCCAAATTTTTCCATTTCAGGATCTTTCTTTTGAAGTTTCATTTCAACAAAAGCAACAAGTTATATCGCCACCCCTTGGTTTTGAGAATGGAAAATATTATGACTTTAATCATGAGCTTGGAAGTTCACAGTTGAAGTAAAAGGAACATTTAAATCATCAGAAAAGATGCAGTTTTCATATTTTTCAAGACCTCGCGGCTAGTCTGCTAGAATCATCCGTGATGGCAGAGTTTGTTTTGTTCATCAACAAACAAATTGGATTCAGATTCCAGTTTGAGTTTCCATTTCTTAAATTTTTCTTTCTGCTTAAAGAAAATGTGAGTAGAAATCAGTTAAGTAACCATTTACTTGCATTGTTACATTGGGTTTTTTATTTCACGTAATTGGGAAGATACTTTTAGTAGGTTAGAGTAGGAAATGGCATGTAATAAGTGTGGTTTTTCAACAGTGAGTTTTTCAATTTCCATTTTTAGTTTGTAGTGTGCAACAATGTGTGGATGAATTTTCTAAAGGAATTGAAGCCCGAAGCGAAGGCCCTAAGGTTATGCTCATATTCATCAGAAAAATAAGAAGTTCTTAAGAAACAATTATATTTTCTACTTTCAAGTTTAGAGTCTGTAAAATCATCTCTTAAAAATATGAAGTTCTATTTTTGAGTCAGTTTTTCTTTTAGCAAACTTTTGTAATGGATGAGGCAACTGGTCTATGGAGGCTTCTTGCTGCCATCATTGATTGACAACATCCCCATGGAGCCATCTGTTATCACAATACACATTTCACATTTTTAAATCTTTTTTGGAAAATGCTGACAGTTGTAGTGTCAGCATTTAAAATTGTAATAAACAGGAAAAATTTATTGATAGCAGGGTTATCAACATTTTTTGGAAATCTAAGTAAACAAGCAGAGAATTTTGCAGTCAGTTTCCAAGCACCATAAGGACTCAAATTCTACGTCGGACCCTCTCCATTGAAAAGTGCTTTGAACAAGCCTTCCAACGATATGTGGAAGTCCATAAATGGACTCCTGGATCAAAAGATATGGCATGTTGATGTTTAAGGGTTTGAAGCCTTTGAAAAGAAGGAATATCAAAGGTCCAGAGAAAATTAGCGATCACATATTGAAGATCTAGGGAATATCGGCGATTGACGAATTGGGGAATCAACACATAGGAAGTCCATGGAATATCGATAATCGGCGAATCGAAAAAAGTTGCAATATGCAAAGCGCTGATAGTGTTAAAACTGTTGGGGAATGCCAATAGTGTTAAGACCATCGGGGAAAGCCAATACATGTTAACAAAGGATTTCATCACAAAATCAAAGGAGGATGGTCCCTTTCTCTCTCCTCTAGCGGGACGTGTGGTGACTTATGATTGGTTCTGCTAAATCTATGTGGCATCTAATGTCAACATGACATGGTTGTACGGAGGGACACATGGCAATAAGGTTTGGCGTTTTGAGGGGTCTTAAGGGGGGAAATCTGGGTGACAAGTGTCACCACTCATGAGGTGCCATGTGGACTAATGACGTCATATCGGAGGTCGCATATCAGAGGTTGAGGAATATCGCAGTTCCAAATTAAATCTTTTGACTGGAAAGTTCTGATGAGAGGGGCTCCAATATTGGGGCTAACACATGGTTGTAAGAGTTTAAAGAACCTCAAGTGATAAAGCACTTAACAAAGGAAAATAGTCCCTGACAATGAACAAAATGCCTTATCTCCTCAAGGCTAAGTAGTAGTTCATAGCTCTTAGTCCTATGGTGAGGAAATGCAAGAGGGGATAAAGCAAAAGGAGCCAAGACAAAATCAGAATTCATGTTAAGTTATGTTATAAAGGGCTTCCGATATGACATTAACCCGATAGTCATTGGCCTGGTTATATAGCAAAACAAAGGCAAAAAGAGCAAACCGCAAGGGGCTGAGGAGTATCAGTGAAACAATAAGACAAAAACTTCTCTGATAAGACCATACAGAGAATTGAAGTTTTATGAGTCGGTAGCTGTTGAATCGCAGGAAAAGAGGGGTTGGTAGTTTGAATGGATAGTCAATAAGTTTACAAAAGCAACTCCAACCACTCCAAATTCAAACGTTGCGGATCAACATTAATGAACCAACTTATAGATTTCAAGGCTAAATTTTTTCCAGAATAATTTAAGAAGAAAAAAGGAGCAATTTTGATGGATTGTTGCAGAGGGACCTGTTATGCTAGCAAAAAGTCTAAACTACAGTTTAGGGATCTGTTCTACTTTCAAGGGAGGCAATTGACCAAATATTTATTTTTCCTAAATAAAAATATATTTTCCTATAGTTATTCTAGGAAAGACAAAATATTTTTAAGTTTATCTTTGCATACATGAACTTGAAAGATATTTAAAATATCTCAGTTTTTGTAATTATGTGATTACTATTATTTTGAAAATTGTTATGTAAAGAACTTTATAAACAGTTTATGAATATTGAAACGAAGTTCGCTTTTATTGGAAAAACACTTGTAGTCCAAATATATTAGAGTAAATCTTGAATGTATTCATAGTGTTTAATGAGCAGTTAGTAGGAAATTCATGTGTTACTTCTCCCTATCAGTATTTTCTTTGTTATATAATTGTCTTCTTCAATTTTTGAGAATGTTAGTTTATGAGATCGGATTTCTTGGATGCTCCTCTCTTAAATTATTAGTCATTAATATTTGTTATTCTAGTCATATGTAAAATATGTTTTACTTCTATCCTCTTTCTTCTAAATCTCCCAAATAGTCAAAGGATTTGTGACTTTTCATGCTTTGTACAACTTGCTCATTGGAGATGTGATCTCATTTGTTTAATAGTTGGACTCCATGCCCAATGGTTTTGAAGATCATCCAACCAATTTATTCCTAGACCTAAATTCTACCATCTGAATGCAATTGCACAAAACCTTATACCACAGTGACCATAGGGTAGTTGAGTTTTACAGAGAGATCCCTCTCCAGGTTGAAGGGCCAGCTTCAGCCTAAAAGAGGTTCTGAGGTTACCTTAGGGTTTTTCCCCTGTAGCCAGGGTTTTCCCTAAGTGATAACATGGTGGACTCTGCACTTTGACTACACTCCACTAAGATACGCCCATTCTTTAAGCTATTAATTTACTATGAGTTTTCACCATACAATTTCTATTCATATGAAATTTGTTGAGATTCATCTCATGAGTTTGTCATATATATTTTATGAAATTATAATCCACTAAAGTTTCTACCTTCTTACACATTATGAAATTTCAAATTCTCCGGCCTATCTGTTATCAGAGGCACTTTTTATCCATAAAATGTCTTATAATTATGGACATTTTCTTCATATTAGTGACCATTTGGCAAGTTTGCAATATGCAGTTGAAGTGCATAGGACAACATGATTCTTTGTGTTGTAGCAACGAGTACGTAGTTTGACGAGATCCTCCTAAGTAAATATATTCATTACAAGTGCTTTAATTATTGATATTTGTTAGTGTATTACTGGAGTGTAGAGTGTGGAGTGATTTTGAGGCATTTCTATTTTCTTCACTCCACACTTCGCACAATGTGGATTACATTTAAATCCAAGAATATATTAACTACATTTTCATATCACCATTAAAGCTAAAGCCTCCAGGATGCATGCCAAATTAACTTCCATGCAATGACTTTATAGGACACATGCTTAAAATTGTGTAATGGAACTCGTTTGCTTGTCACTAAGTGATTACATTTTTCCATCTAATCATATATAATCTTATTCCTTTATGTTGGCAATCATTTTGTTTTTGGCATAGTAACGACAAGGAACAAAATTAATTAATGGAGGTGACAAATTGTTTACTTTGTTCCATAATAGCCTCCTTTAAAATATTGTTTTTGCTTGAATTCCAAGCTGATAATTATTAACACGAAGCTCTAATAGATCACATAATTAAACAAGTTCACAACAATATGGTTTCCAGTGCTCCATATTTGACACGACCCATGTTTTGATGCGGTCAGTCACCATTATTAAAAGTGTTTTTAATTTCCCACTCACAACCTATATTCCATCTATTTGATCTATCTCATCCATGTGTAATTTTTATGGATACTTGGTTGACAGAATAAGGTTATGGATAATAGAGACATAAATTAATCAGTTCATAAATTAATGCAATTGCAAGGTCATAGTGATGGTGGGGTTATTCAACACAAGTCGACAGTTCCCTCCATAGAGCATCATCATTGTGAAGGGCTCCACTCTTCTGTGCAACCATTCACTGAACATAATATTGAAAGAGTCCACGACATGAATCTTCAAAAACCGTTGTAGTTTAATCATGGTTTACAAAACAAGAAGTGTAACCAAAACTCACGCTCAAGTTGAAAACACAGGTTGGTTTTTTATCATCAGTAGCCTTATGTTTGATGTTCCCAAGGTGCACTTTGCAATGTATGTTGGAAGTGAAAGCTTGAGTGTATGTTTTCATGGCCCCCGCCTGTGATGAAATTGAAATTAGAAATTATAACTTAATAGTGGTGTTTTTAGAGTACCACATTACCTAACTTAATCAATTGTTTTATAGCCTGCAGACCTAACCTTAGCCAAAATCATTAAAAACCAGAACTTGCAAAGCAATACCCAAAAATTATTCATAATGTCGTTGCTACCACTTGGGATAGGAGGCAAGGATTTGAAATATTAGGAATGACAACCCCTATTCGTACGACGATTTCAAGTTCCTAGCTAATAGGCGAAGGCAACATGAACTAAGTGGTAATTCTTCAATGAATTAGATGCCAAATTAAATTAAAGAATAAGTATTTCTGGGTGAAGTGTAAAGGAATCTTTAATTTTTCTTCCTCCACACTCCGCACAATGTATGAACATTACTCTCTCTGCACAATGTATCAACGTTATGGAGTCCCCCCTTACCCCCTCGTTTCTTCCTTTGCACCTTTGCACTATGCACAATGCATCAACTTTATGGAACCTTGTCAATTCTGGCATCATTGGGAAAACCACTAGTAGTTGCTATTGTCAGATAACTCACTGATAAATTGCCTCCCCCCCCTCTTTCGCTTATGTAAAGAAACTGCTCATAACACTTATTGACGAAATGGCCACTCACAAAATTAACCTTCTTATTTTAAAATTACTTTTCAAGCACTGAAAAATACCAAAAATAAAATGCCCTCCAACAGGAGAACTATGTCACATCAGAGCTTGCTCAACCAATAAAAAAATAGAAATAATATTTTTCAGAAATTAGAAAATTATTTTTAAATTTACGGGAAAATAGAAATATTCAACATTTTCCTGAAACTTTGGTTAAAATTGCAAAAGCACAACAAAATAACAGAGAGTCAATAGACTTTGATCGTGAGGTGAGTGCTGTACTCTCTAGCGAGGCAGGGACTAATAAAAGAAAATACAAAATAATTGATCATTTACACAAATTACTCAATATGTTCACAAAGTCACTTTTTTTAATTGGTAATATTTGAATGAACTAAGTACAATCCACATAATTTAACTTCAATTGTGTGCATAAATGGAAGGTTTTTATTTTTTATACTTACATTTCCCATCAATTTCTATGAGATGACTATGAATAGGATTTCCAACACTGATCTAAAATCCATTGTAGTTGGTTAATTTATGTTGGAGACATAATCCTTTGGGATTATGTAAACTTTCCTTATTCACTTGAGAGGATGGCGAAAAGCCTTAAGTGAATGCCAACACTTGTGATCAGTCCAAGGTACCTCTTCGAAGATGAAAACCATGGGTCAATGAAATGTATTTATATGCATATATTGTGAATATGAATCCTTTCCAATATTATATAAATTGGTCTATTTTTTTGTGTTGCAATAGTGGTATTAGAGCATGTCATCTCTGCAACTATTTGTTTCATTAGAGTGTTATTTGTGCCATTCTCCACACTGAGTGTTACCCTAACACTTGTTCATTTTCTCTACACAAGCTCCCTGTACACGGACCTCTTATCCTTTGTAGAAATTCCTCTACTCTTGTTTGTTTTCTATCAAACCCTGTAATGAGAAACATTCTTGCATTCCTTGTTAGGTTTTACTCTAACATGCTACCAAACTTGGAAGCCAAAAACTAGTTTCCTTGCATCTGTTGTATCTTGGTGACTCCACTCCCCAGTTGCTCTTGTTGTCTCATGTGCTAGTCAAATTTTCTTTCACTTCCCTCGTCCCAACGCATAATATTCCCTGAGGTCGATCTTACCATCACCTTCATGATTGTAGTTGTAACAATGGCTCCTAGTTTAGGCACAACCCCATGCTCGTTCTCCTTCACTACTTCAATAGTGGGTCTATTGTCTTCAACATTCGCAGAAGAAAGAATGAGGAACTTTAAGCCCACGACACAGGCATAGATGACGTTGTTTTTGGAATGAAGATGAGTTCCGGGCCCTGTGATATAATTGCATGATTTCGCCACTATCTCTCTTGGGGTCATATATTCCTCCATTCCCATCTATACAGGTTATATTGAAAATGTGCAGTGATTTTAAGGTCAAAATCAAAATTTGTGTTGTTGCCATGTTTGTATTGTATCAACTCAAATGCACATTTTCATCAAAATAAATTGGAGGATTCAAGCTTTTTCCAATTTTTTTGGTTTATGTCAAGAGCTAGAACACATAGAGGTTGATCATGCTAATCACATTGGTTGCCTCCTTCTGGGTAGTGAAGAAGGTCATATCTTTGGATAACTAGAAGACTATCAATAAGATCCACCATTTCTAGCCTTCTTCTTGGGAATGAAGAAAGATATTCATTGTTGTAGGCTTTGGTTCAAATTATATTGATTTCTCTTAGATCCACTAATCAATTGATGGTGTATTGAGCGACGTTCTGCTTTCATTGATAAGGATGATGATTTGAAAAAAACAAGATACAAGCAATCTAGTGAGTAAAGGGGTACAAAGACGTTGAATGAGTGTCGTGGCATTCTTGAGGTAGTTGCATATCATCTTCTTAGCCATGGTCATGTTGGCCATCACCAAGACCCTCTCATACCATCACAACAATTTGCTAGAACAATATTTTCGTTGAGCAAATAATTGAGGCACGCCATCAAAGCAGATGAGATAACCTAGCAAGTGATTTGTGCATGATAGCTTGGATGAAGTAATGTAGACATGGAAAGTGCTACTATTATGATCCTTGAAACAGAGCCTTCCTCAGTTATCATCTTTCTATGATATTTTTGCAACTTCAATTATAGTGCAAATACAAATACTTGTTCTTGCAACGTATGAGTCATAGAAATTCTTTGTTTGTGCTTTGATCTTGATAGGTGAAAATATATTCCTGTCAGGGACAATAAGTGTCTTGAAATGATATTTTTGAAGCTCTTTGTTGATGATGAATGAGAGTGGAGGCGTCATAGGTTTTATAGTTCTATATATTTGGAGGCCAACCAACCAATGGATACGAGGCCAAAGTTGGTAGTTCAAAGTTGGATTTGGAGGCATTTCAGCCCGTGCTTTCATAGAACACCATCACTCATTTGTCTTCCATTGCATGTTCACTTTAAGAATACTTTTTCTTGTGTTCATTTATATGGTGCAAGTAATCTAATTTGTTTTCTAACATAAAGAGAGAATTTGGAGCCGTTGATGGTTTTGTTTCTCATATCTCCATCTTGGGTTTGAAAGGTTGCACTATTTCCTCAATTATCATTTTGAAATACACTTTCTTCAGCACCAATGGTGAGAAAAAATATTTCTTAACATTGAATAGTATTAGCATAACCAATTTGAGTGGCACTAATCTAGTACCATTTTACTAGAAGGTTAGGTATTTTAGAAGTGTGCTCTTCCTCTCTTCTTATTCTCCTTTAGCATTTTGAATATTGTACCCATAATTATCTATCTTTTACTTGTTGAATTTGCATTCTAAACGTGTATTTTCGATTGAATCTAACACCCTTTATTATTTGAGCTTGAGAAAATGGCTAGAGTAGATGGATTATTAGAGTTATTGAACACTCTAATACTCTATATTGTTCATAAAATAGTCAAAATCAATAAGGCCTCTCTCGCTGATATTTATGTTGGGTTGTGCTATATTTTTTCCACGATTAGCCCACGTAGTTAACCGGGAGGTTAGAAGGGGGTAGAGCCCCCCCTTCATTGCGCCGATTGCGTAGCGAGGGGAGTCACAGGGGGTTTGAGGGTTACAGGCAACCCCACTCTATGGGGTCTGGGGCAACACCCCAGAAAATTTTGGTTTTGGACCCTATATTAGGTTGGGCGGACCTACCTATGGTTTTGTGCATGTCTTTCGCACATGGTTTTGGACGCGATGGTTTTCGGTCCATGGTATTAGATGCTTCGGCATGTATAGATATGTATTGTAACATTGAAAGGAACATAATGAAAAATCAAGCTGGTAGTCCCGGTTTTGGGATCTAGGGGAAAATCTCTGTGTATATGTGTTTTATGTGTTATGCTCTCACATCGTTTATTTTCTGTGTTTTAGAATCCGTATGCAGGTAATTTCTGTATGGGGTTAAAACCTACATTTGGTATCAGAGTTGTTTTGGCTTCAAGGGGACACCTTTGCTGTTGAGGGGTTTCGCTCAGGCCTATGGTAGACCCTATTCAGTGGGAGATCTGCGGGATCAATTCTGGTGGTGAAAGGAGATGGCGAGCAGTGGAAAGATAGAGATAAAGAAATTTAATGGTCAGATTTTTGAGTTATGGAAACTCAAGATGGAGGATCTGTTGGTGGATAAAGATCAGTGGATCACGATAGATCTATAGGTACTAAACCAATGGGAGTGTCTGATGAAAAATGGAAGAAGTTGGATCGGAAGGCAAAGAGCAGAATACGATTGTGTGTCTCAGATTCAGTATTACTGAATGTATCGGGGGAAGCTATGGCAAAGGATTTGTGGGACAAGTTAGGGACTTTATACAATCTAATTCTCTAGTGAATAAATTGTTCCTGCGGAAAAAGTTGTATAACCTGAGGATGAAAGATGGAGACTCAGTGACAAAGCATCTGAATGCATTTAATATTGTGGTAAGTCAGTTATCATCTATTGATATTAAAATTTCAGATGAAGATAAGTGCATCAGTTTTTTGTGTTCTCTACCAGATTCGTGGGATAGTTTGGTTATTGAAATAGGTAGCAATGAAACTGCCATGCAGTTTGATGAAATAGTCTCATCCTTGCTGATGGAGGAAATGAGACGGAAAAATATGGAGAGCCAGAATGGTGATGCCTTGTTTGTATGAGGATGATCCCAGAATAGAAACAAAAATAAGTCATCGAGTGGGAGGTCTAAATTTAGAGGGAGATCTAAATCTCAAGGAAAACCTGTATAGGTGGTGTGCTAGAAATGCGGAAAGGAAGGGCACTACAAAAGGGGTTGTAAATCTAAAGCTCCTGATAAAGGAAAGGGATCTAATGACGCTTCTTCTGCAGAGGCGAAAACCACCTCAGATGAAGGTGGGGATGTGTACTTGGCTTCTTCAAGTACATATGTAGATCATGAGGCATGGTTGATTGACTCAAGTGCATCCTTTCACTTCACTCCCCATAGAGAGTGGTTCTGCGAGTATGAGAAATATGATGGTGGCAATGTCTTCTTGGGGGATGACAGGAGGGCTAGAATCGTTGGTCGCGGAAAAGTAAAGTTGAAGTTACAAGGTGGAAGGGTTAGAACACTTCTGGGTGTTCTGCATATTCCTACATTAGCCAGAAATATGATTTCTGTAAGCAAGCTGGAGGATGTAGGTGTAAAAACAGTGTTTGAGAAGGATACCTACAAGATGGTTCGGGGGGCACTGGTATTGATGTGGGGAGTTCAAATTGGAACTCTGTACAAGCTGCAAGGTAGCATTGTTGTTGATGGGTGCAACAGTTTTGTGGTTCCTGAAAGTGGAGCAGAAAATCTAGTGGTCTCTGGAGAGAAGACCATGCTGTGGCGTCAAAGGCTTAGACATATCGGAAAGAAGGGCCTTTGAATACTTCATGGTAAAGGTATGAGTAATAGCTCTCTGGATTTTGATTTATGTGAAAATTGCATATATGGGAAGCAGAATCGGGTGAGTTTCCCCTCTAGTGGTAAGAGGGCGAAACAGATATTAGAGCTTGTGCACAGTGATGTGTTTGGACCTGTGAAGGTTCCATCACTGGGTAAGTCTGTGTACTATGTATCCTTTATAAATGAGTTTTTAAGGAATACATGGATATATTTCCTTAAGAAGAAATCTGAAGTCTTTGATAGGTTTAAAGAATTTAAGGCTTTGGTGAAAAACCAAACAGAAAAGAAGATAAAGGTGCTGAGGACAGATAACGATGAGAGTTTTGCAGTAAGGAATTTGAAGAATTCTGTAAGAAGTGTGGTATAGCACAGTAGAAGACTACTCCATACACACCTGAGCAAAATAGATTTGTAGAAAGAATGAACAAGAAGTTGATGGAAAGGGAAAGAAGCATGCTCAGTGGTGCTGGGTTAGGACATGAATTCTGGGTAGAGGTGGTGGAGACAACATGTTACCTGGTTAACAGATTACCTTCATCAGCGTTGGAGGATAAGACTGCACAAGAGGTATGGACTGGTAAGAAACTCTCTCTTTCACATCTGAGGGTATTTGTATGTGATGCATATGTACATGTTCCAAAGGAGAAATTAACGAAGTTGGATGGTAAATCTGAAAAGTGCATCTTTATTGGGTATAACGATGGTTTAAAGGGTTATAAGCTTTGGAACCCACTACAAAGGAAGGTTGTGTACAGTCGAGATGTGGTGTTCAAAGAGGTAAAATATGTTATTAAATATGAAGTCCAACCAAAGGAACCTGAGAAGATAGAGTTTGAGCTAAAGGAGGAAGAATCAAACTCTACAGTATAGGAGGAATCAAAATATGAAGAGCCACAAACTCCAGGTGTGAAAAGATCAGTTCGAGAAAGAAGGAAGCTAGAAAAGTATAGTCCATCTGCGTTCTGTTCAAATTTTGCTTTATCTATTACTAATGATGATCCCAGAACTGTGAAGGAAGAAGTAGATTCAGAGGATAGAAAACTCTGGAAAGAGGCCATGGTTGATGAAATGGCATCTTTGCACAAAAATGAGGCTTGGGATCTGGTGGAGTTGCCAGCTGGAAGGAAACCCATTGGCAGCAAATGGGTGTTCAATAAGAAGACAAATGCAGAAGGAAAGGTGGAGAAATACAAATCTCGGTTGGTAGCAAAAGGTTATTTCCAGGTGCCGGGAATTGATTTTGGTGATATTTTTCTCCTGTTGCCAAGGTAACTTCTATTAGATTACTTTTATCTATTGTTGTTGCTTTTGATTTTGAGGTAGAACAAATGGATGTGAAGACAACATTTCTTCATGGGGATATGGAAGAGGAGATCTACATGAAGCAATTTGAAGGCTTTGCGGTGAAGGGTAAGAAAGAACTGGTATGCAAGTTAAAGAAGTCTCTATATGGGTTAAAATAGTCACCAAGGATGTGGTATCAGAAATTTGATACATTTATATGGGGACTTGGCTTCACCAGAAGCAAAGCAGATCACTGTGTGTATTTTAAATTAATTGGTGACCGTGTTATTTATCTGTTCTTGTATGTGGATGATATGTTGTTGGTTGGAAATGACAAAGAAATTATCCAGGATTTGAAGACCCATTTGTCCTCCAAATTTGACATGAAAGATCTTGGTGCTACAAACTATATTTTGGGCATGGAAATTAAAAGAGATCGGAAAAAGAGGAAGCTCTAGTTAAACCAGAGGAAGTATGTCGAGACAATATTGCAGAGGTTTAATTTGCAGGATAGTAAATTGGCGAAGGTTCCTATTCCTGTAGGTGTAAAGTTATCTGTTGAACAGTGTCCCAAGACACAAGAAGAGGAAGAGGACATGTCCCGTGTTCCATATGCAATTGCAGTCGGTAGCTTGATGTATGCGATGGTCTGTACTAGACCAGACATTGCACATGTAATGGGAGTATTGAGTAGGTTTATGTCAAAACCAGGGAAGGAGCACTAGACAACAGTGAAGCGGGTTTTCAGGTATTTGTGTGGCACTAATGATTATGGTTTGTGCTACCAAGAAAGACTAGGATTGGACAGAGTGTTGGATATTCGTGGCTTTGTTGATGCAGACTAAGTTGGAGATCTGGATCAGAGAAGATCTACAAGTGGGTATGTATTTAACCTATTTGGAGGTGCAGTCAGTTGGATGAGTAAGAAACAATCTGTAGTGGCACTATCAACTACAGAGGCAGAATACACAGTAGCCACTCATGCAATCAAGGAAACAGTTTGGTTGCAGATATTGTGTTCAAGTATGGAGTTAGTACAGGGAGCTATAAGGATAGATTGTGACAGCCAAAGTGCAATTTTCTTGGCAAAGAACCCTACATATCATTCAAAGAAAAAGCACATTGATGTTCAGTATCACTTTGTGAGGGATATGATAGAAGACAAAAAGGTGTTTTTGGTAAAGGTGGATACTTTGAAGAATATTGCAGATGCATTGACAAAATCCGTGATCTCTGAGAAGTTCCCTTGGTGTAGAGAAACAATGGGCGTTGTAGGGCTAGATAAATGACTAAGCTCTCTTGTGGCCCCCTGTGGAAAGAAAACAATAAGTGGGAGAATGTTGGGTTGTGTTATATTCTTTCCACGACTAGCCCATGTAGTTAACCGGGGGGTTAGAAGGGGGGCGGAGCCCCTCTTCGTTGCGTCGATTGCGTAGCGGGGGGGGGTCACAGGGGGTTTAAGGGGTGCAGGTAACCCCACTCTATGGGGTCCGGGGCAGCACCCCGGAAAATTTTGGTTTTGGACCCTATATTAGGTTGGGCGGACCTACCTATGGGTTTGTGCATGTTTTTTGCACATGTTTTGGATGTGATGGTTTTCGGTCCATGGTATTGGATGCTTCGACATATATAAATATGTATTGTAACATTGAAAGGAACATAATGAAAAATCAAGTTGGTAGCCTTGGTTTTGGGATCCAGGGGAAAATCTCTGTGTATATGTGTTTTTTGTGTTATGCTCTCGCATTGTTTATTTTCTGTGTTTTAGAATTCATATGTAGGTAATTTCTGTACGGGGTTAAAACCTACAATTTAAATATGTTTACAACATGCACAGGAGAAGAATGATTTTATTCAACTTGAGCCACATATACAACAAGATGAACTAAAGTAAAGGAATCAACAATATGCGTTGGTTATTGTTTATAACAATTCTTTATTTGAGATTAATTCCCATCAACAAACATCACATGATCGGACTTCAAGGGCAATTTCACATGAAGATGTAGAGGTTCTGATTGCACTTACAAGGCCCATTGTTATACCTTGCAATTTATATTGGATCATTATATTGTTTTTCATCCATCTTGATGCGTTAGGAGTGGAAAAAGTGGAGGAATAAGATCACAGGACCATTTTACCGGCAGGACCTAGTTTAGAAAAACGAGTTATGAAACCTTTCGAGAGCATTTTGAGGCATCAAATGACATTTTTTGGGGGTAAAATTTTGACGCTTAAATGAGGCACCTTTTCCTACTATTCTGCACACATAGACCTTTCCAACAATGCAAGAATCACATCAATCAGATTCCTTATGCGAAATTATGCCACTCAGAAGTTGACCTTCCCGTTTTCACCACCATGGTTTCAGAGGATGTTGTGTCAGCCCCCATTATTCACGGAAAATGGGTTATCCATGTGATTGTGATGTAAAAGACTCTAGAAGAGTGATGGACCTCCAAATTAGACACAAATTAAGGCTTATCTAACATTTCTTAGGCACATAAAGGTTATATTAAATCTCTCCTTCTACACTTAATAATGTTTTTTTAGCCTTAATACGTTCTTAGGAAGGTTTAGAGATAATTGCATATTATGTGCCTAATGTTATTTATTTTGTAGAATATAGAGAGAATATTGAGTAAATTTTGAATGAGATAATATAGGGACTTTCTCCCTACTACAAGATGAACGAAGATTAGATAATAAATGAATAGGATATTATTAAGTCATTGACATATTCTAGAGCTCCAGTGATTGATAAAATTGAGGAATGTGCTCCTTGTCATTTAATGAAGATTCCTACTGTTGGGAACTAGATCCACTTTTTGAGAGATTTTGGAGGGGAAAGCCGCCTTTTTTCAAGGAGGATGCTTCCCCATCAATTTTTATAAGTACCAATTCGAATTTTCCTCTAGGGGCTTGTATTTCTTAGTCTTCTTGTGGAGAAAACTTAAAATTTGGCAGCTCCACTTTCATTTCTTATAGGGATGTACTTAGATTGATTCAAATAATGAATTTTGGTGTCATTTTTAGCCTATAAATCTTGGTTTTCTTCATAGGACTCGGAGTATCCTTGGGCTTGGCCATCCCAGGAGCCTCAAAGTCCTGTTGTACAATTTCTTTATTTCCTTTGAATGTATTTTTCACTTAGATCTCTTATTTCTACATTTACTATTCATGCTTATTTTGTGGTAGGTTATATTGGTTAAGTGATTGAAGTGAGTTGTTTTACAGGTTATTTACAAGTCACAAGCATGATTCCTACTTAGAACATCTTTTAAAATTCATATTCATCATTGAGCTACTTGGATTGGTTTACTAGTTCACAAATCTAGAATTTTTGGAAGTCTCTTGTAGCAAAATAGTAGTATTTTTCTGCTATTTTTTAGCGCATGTTAATGAGGAAATTTTGAGTTGATCCTACTTGTATTGAGTCTTAAAAGCATTCAAGTTAATAAAAAAAAAATCCTTGTAGCATTTTTACTTGATTTGGTTAGGCATTTGGTAGGTTAACTAGCTCACTGATTATTGAATTTCTAGTTTTTGGAGTAGTAATTTTATGCCATTTTTAACACATGTTAAAAATGGTATTTTTGAGTGTTTCCACTTGTTTTGGAGTCCTAGGAAATCCTAATTAATAACAAAATTCACCCCATCTTATTTTAATTGATTTTCTTGGTCATTTTATGAGATGAATCAGAGGACAAACTAATTGGCAGACTAGGTATTTAGTCTTTTTAAGTATAAAAATCATAATATTTTTGTGGTGTGCAGGTGCTAATGTTGATTTGAAGGGTTATAATTGTGATTTAAAATCCTTATTTTTCCACCATCTCCTTCTTTCTACCTCAACAACTCCTCCAAAACGTTGTTCACCAAGAGTACATTTATGGTTTGTTGAAGGCCACTGTGTGCATTGTTCCTTGTGCAAGGTGGGCCCCTGAAGGGTACTAAGCTTGGAAAGGGAAACATACAACCTTATCCTACCTTAAAATACCCTTTCAAACCTTTATATCACCTTTTCCACCCTCATAATTCCCACATATCCAACCATGTAGCAAAACCATGCAATCTTGTAACATCTTGTAGCAATCTTGTAGCATCATGTAGCACCATGTAAAACCCCTCCAAACTTGACCAAAATTGTCCTTGAAGCTTTATTTTTGCCTCCTCGCCTTCAATAATGACTCTTAAGCTCCAAAAACATGCTTCAGTAATACCAAAGACCTCTTAATCATTGCCTCTTCTCCATTGCATTTTACCTCTACAGTTATGATTAGTGCATATATTTGTTAATTTAAAGATACAATGATGATTTTATTGATTGCGTCATGAAATACCTAATGAACTCTATCACTAAATATAATCTCTTTGAATACAACGATTAAAATTTGATTTCATGCTCATTTACCTATGTAAGGTAGACTAGGACTGTATCTCTTGGATGCATTATTCTTTTAGGATTTTATTTGCAAGCATTGTTATTTCCATTGCATAGGTTAGGTTTCCTTTTCAATGCAAATTTTACATTATACAATTAGGCTAGTGTTTATATTCCTGCAAGTAGCATATAATGTACATTTATGCAAATAGCCTAATTTTTACTTTTATGCAACTAGGGCAAGCATCATTTCCATTTATTGCAAATACAGTAACATTTCAACTTTTGCAACTAGTTTAGGATTTGATTTCATGATATTCACTTCATTGCATCAAATCAACGAAAGGAAACATTGCATGTTGCACATATAGTGCCGACACCTCTCAATTTTGTATGAACCCCAGGTTGATAATTTAAGTTGGTAGCCTTGGGAGTTGCAACATTCTTATTGCAATACTAGGGCTCATCACTTTTTGGCGCCATTGTTGAGGAAGGTGTCAAAGCATGTATTGTTTTATTCCTTAGTTGATTAATTTCTTTTACTTTATGAAAAACGAAAATTTTAATCATATTGCATTGCATTAATATTCTTATTCAATTTTTTTCATGAAAATAGAAATAATACTTCTCCAACACCAAATCCCCCATTTGATTATGTGGTGAAGTAAGAACCACAACACCATCCACTTTTGCAGGTAGAAGAAGAAGAGGTGGTAGAGAAGGTAGATGAAATGGATGGAGATGATGACAATGAGGAAGATCCTCTTGGATTTCCCATTCAATATACTGATACAAGTGTTCACATGAAGAACATACCTCCATATTTTCTTGCCAACTTCAATGGTATGAGGTCAGAGGATCCATAAAACTTTCTCTTTGAATATGAAATCCCTTGTAGATATTATGGTTACTTATTAAACACTCAAAAATTGAGAATGTTTCCAACAACATTGCAGGATAAATCTCTTAAATGGTTCATTAGTTTAGGGACTAATTCAATAAGATCATGGAATGATATGCAAAATATATTTCTAGGAAAATATAAAGAACATGATCTTAAAGAATAAATGTTTAGAATGTCTCAAAAGGAATATGAGAGCCTTGAGGATCTAATAGAGATATTTATGTATAATGTTAAGAGGGAAAATTTACAGCATTTAGGATTTGACACATTAAAAACCCTCTTACTTAGAACAATTAGAGATGAGTGTATTGAGTAGAGGTGATGTATACCAATTATCATTTGAAGAAATTTGTGAAACATGAAAGCACATATCAAGAGGAGCAGCGAGAGTAATTAAATCAAAATTGATATCGGTAAGTCAAAATGAACTTGGAAATTTGCTTCATAAGTTTAAAACATAAATTCTTAGCAATCTAAGCCAACGAGTAGTGATCCAAGTTGACTCAACTCCTAGATTTAACCAAGATCTTTTGCTTCCATGATGTAGTTAGAATTTCATTTTATAAGAGCATAAATGAACATATATGCATGCTTAAGCAAATGGAAACATAATGATGATCAACAAACCATAAACAAGATACATTGATAACGAAGTTCATCGAGTGTGGACTACGTCTCTGGGCCCGGTCTCAAGATGGTGTTGGCCACTTCATTCATTGTTGGAAATGGTGAATATGGTATATGGTTTCTATCATACAAGGATATGTGCCCTCTACATGAGTGGCAAAGTCTATCCATGAGTCGTTCCACTATAGGAACTATCACTCATAATATACCTCCTATCAGCATGACATAATTTGACACATGGTGACAATGAGTATCCCGACATCATGGCATCTAAGGGATCTCAACCAAAATACCCAGGGTGACAATGAGTATCCCGCCATCATGACAACAAAGGGATCTCAATCAAAACATACATATAATCCATGATGAATACACCTCACATGAAATAGACACAAATATTCTGCATCATACATCAAGCAAGAATCGGAACAACATAGTACATATCACAGCAAAAGATCAAAGAAGTACATGAAAATAACACTTCATATACCTCAACTTTGATGCTGGTTGAAAAATATAATACTTAGCCGCTGGATCTGAATGCACCATCGAAATCGTGGGGTTGAATGGCATAGAATCGGCTACCCATGCTTTGAAATCTGACACTGTCACTCCAATCTGGAAAATGGCCGAAAAATAGAAGGCTCAACTACAAAAATTGACTGCACCACTGAATTTTTGTCATCGAGAGGTGTAAAATCGACTATCCATTTTTTGAATTCTGACAACGGAAAAATCTGGGATTGTAGGAATCTTTTAGATTCCCCCGTGATTTTCCAAAGATTCCCTCCTCTTGGTTGACTGGAGATCTACAACTCAAATCAGAAAATTGATCTCACCATTGAGATCCTTGTGAAATTCTGAGAAGAATGAGTATAAAGTCGACGACATTATGGATCTAGGAAATTTCAGCGTTCAAGGAATCTGGAAGATTCCCTCAAAATTCTCAAAGATTCTCCTCTGCTGGGAATCTGCAAATCCACTACTCAAAAGGAAAATCTGACCTTGCCATCGTGCCCCCTGTGAAAATGTGAGAAAAATGACTGTAAACTTGATTAGATTATGACAAAAAGGATTGTTACCTCCCAAGGAATCTTTTCAGCATCTTAAGATTCTCTGCAAAATTTTGTTTCGAAAAGTGTGCCATGATTTTGCCTCCTGGAACTATGTCATGGTTCTAGACTACTCCAAGTCCTGGAATCAGGGTTTCACTACCCTGCAATTAAAATATTATTATTCTGGAAATTTGCGCTAGCCTCTCCCCTGCGCTCTACGGAAATGAGGTTTAAGGATACAATGGCGAGCGAATTTTGCAATAAACGCCATTGGCGCGTTGGTTAGGGTGGACTACTAGAGGCGTAGGGGTCGAGGGATCAAATCCCACCCCTGCCAAAACTGGTGTGCATATCCATTTTGGCACACGGTTTGTTTTAAGTGACGGTTATGTTGGTTGTGTAATGGTGTTTTGAGCGCGGTTTAAGTGGAGGTGTGTTACACTGTTTGTGTAACGCTTTTGTTTTGGCGTGGTGCCACCCAGTGGGGGTTGGACCACATGGGCCAGGTGGGTTCAATCCTTGCCAGCTCCACTATATTTAAAGTGATATGTATGGTGGTTGGGTGTGGGCCGGGTCCACCGGAGGTGGCGGGCCACGTTTTGCTTTTTTTGTATGTAATAACAACAAGGGGTATGGTGGCTACAGGTCCAGCGGGGTCATGGCCGCCAGCCTATTTTAAATATAAATTTTGTTTTTTTTTAATATATAGTTGGGTTCGATGGAGGTGGCGAGGGTCATGGCCTGCCACCTATTTTAACATTTTTGTTTCGATTTTTGTTAATAATAGATTCCTTTTTTATTTTGTCTAATATAAGGGATATTAGACCAATTAAAGAGGCAACAATTTCACCCACTCTTGAGAGTTGAGTTTCCACCCTGATTGATGGTGAAGTTGTAGGACACTTAAACCTAGCCCACTGCCCAACTTTGACCGCAACTTTGACTGGTTCTATCTCCTTCATATGATCTCGGATTTGAGTGTCATTCACATCGTTGGAATCAGGGTGACGAGCACTTTGATCTGGTGCTAGTTTGGGAACAATCTGACCACTTTGAATTTTGACCCTTTCTGAGTCCTCTAGGACTTCTGCATTTGTTTGGAACCACTTGGATCAATCCTCCCCACTGTGGAGCTTTTGGCCATAAGCCATGAGCCGACACCTGCCACCTTTTCAAACCTATAGTACATTTATGCAAATTACATGATTAATTCACATGACCCTAATGACCCAAGCATCCCATACTTGCCACGAGTTTATAAAACATACTCGGTGGTCAAGTTTATATCAAAATGGAAACAATACCCCAGCTATGAAAACAAGGCCAAAATATCATTGTTGCTACAACAAGTGATGGAAAACACATCATCACTGCAACACATGATTTACAAAGATAAGGCCAAACACTATTGTTGCTTCAATAAGTGATGGAAAACACAACATCATGTTCATAGTTTAAAATGCAACACAAAATAATGCCAGACATCATTGTTGTTGCAACAAGTGATGGAAAACACATCATCACTTTTACAGTTTAAAATGCAACACATGAATTACAAAAGCACAACCATGAAAAGCTAACATATCTAGAAACCATTTTTCACTTATTGATGTGAATGGGTCATCCCCCTGTGGTGGTTTTGCTTGTAGAATGACTTTTTCAACTGGTTCATGCACAGACGCTTTGTTTTTAAGGCGCTGCTCTGGATGGAGCCTCCAACACGTGGCTCTTTGATGACCACTTCTATTGCAATGAATACAATAGGTATTCTTCCTCCATATCTGCTTTACCTTCTTCTTTGCTTGCTATTGAGAGGGTCTTTCATGCCTCATCCTTTTTCGTGCTGCCATTCTCTTCCAACACTCAACAAATGCATGGTTATGTAAACCACAAAAAGTACATGTTTTTTGATGCCTTGATTTATGTCCATCATTAACAACATGATTGTAATCGAAATGAACATTCGAATATTGAGACTTGTTATACCTTTCCTTGTTGTCTCTGGTGTAATTATGGTGATGAGAGCTTGCCTCAACTCTTTCCCTGCAATGGGCACTGCCATGGGATGATGGTGATGTGTTCCCATCATTCTCTTTCCTTGACGATTTCAACAATGTCTCGAAAGCATATGACACCTTTGAGCATTCTCCTTCGGTGTATCCCAAGCCTCTGAATCAAGGTCTCTGCACAACCTCTAGTGGCTGAGTTATGCCTTGGTCATTAATACCGAGTTCTTCTTCTTCCTTGTACCTCATCCTAGTAAGGAGCCTCATGTTTGTCCTTGTAATTGGTATCTCCACATTTCCAACAGAAATTATACTATGTGAAGATGAAACTGAAGGGAAATCAACATATTTTACCTCCACTGTCGAGTTGGAAAGAACTGATGAGGGCTTCTCATCATCTGTTGTTGGTGGTTTGCTGGTTGTCTTGGCGCATTCCCCAACTTCCTTCCCGACATACCCAAGTCCTGCCTGACGGGGTAATTCCTCTACTTTGATGGGGTTGACAATGCCTTGGCCATTAATGACAAAGCCTTTTCCTTCATACCCCATTCTCTTCAGTAGTTTGGAGGAAATTCCTGTGGTATGATTTTCAAAAACAACAAAATCATCATTAGGAAACATACATGAAGACGAAGAATTACTTTTTACCTCACAGGGGTCACATTGCAGCTTTTCCAAGGCCTCGTCCTTAGCTTGTAGCTGTCGTAGCAAACTTTGTTTCTCCTCTTTCTCTTCTTGTAGAAGCATCTTCAATTTAGCATTATCTGCTTGAAGACTTTGGTTGCTGTGCTTTAGTTCTTCTAGGGCCTCTTCTGTGGCTCGCAACTGAAGCTGCAATTGATGCTTTTCCTATGTCTCTTCTTGTAGAGCTTCATACATTATGTCCATATTTTGGGACACTTTGAACATGGTCTCGTACATCGCTTTTTCATCCTCAATCACTGCACATTCCATTGTTCATGCTCACAATTCGCATAAATGAAGAGGCCGCTCTGATACGAAACTTGATCCGAGCTGACTCAACTCCTGGATTTAACCAAGATCTTTTGTTTCCGTGATGTAGTCATAATTACATTTTATAATAGCATAAATGGACATATATGCATGCTTTTGCAAATGGAAACATAATTACGATCAAAAAATCATAAACAAGAGGCATTGATAACAGAGTTTGTCCAGTGTGGACTATGTCTTCAGGTCTGGTGTCAAGATGGTGTTGGCCGCTTCATTCAGTGCTGGAAATGGTGAAGATTTACAAGGACTATGGTTTCTGTCATACAAGGATATGTGCCCTCTACATGAGTGGCAAAGTCTATCCACGAGACGTTCTACTACAGGAATTATCACTCACAATAGGCCTCCTATCAGCATGACATAATCTGACACATGGTGACAGTGAGTATCCCGACATCATGGCATCAAAGGGATCTCAACCAAAACACCCAGGGTGGCAATGAGTATCCTGCCATCATGGAAACAAAGTGACCTCAATCAAAACATACATACAATCCATGATGAATACACCTCACATGAAATAGACACAAATATTCCGCATCATACATCAAGCAAGAATCGAAACAACATAGTACATCTCACAGCAAATGATCAAGGAAGTATATGAAAACAACACTTCATATACCTCAACTTTGATGCTAGTTGAAGAATATAATACTCAGCTACTGGATTTGAATGCACCATCGAAATCGTGGCATCGAATGACATAGAATCGACTACCCATGCTTTGAAATCTGACACCTCACTCCAATATGGAAAATGGCCAAAAAATAGAAGGCTCGGCTACAAAAACTGACTGCACCACTGAATTTGTGTCATCGAGAGGTGTAAAATCGACTATCCATTTTCTGAATTATGATACCAGTAAAATCTGGGCCTGTAGGAATCTTTTAGATTCCCCCGTGACTCTCCAAAGATTCCCTCCTATGGGTTGACTGGAGATCTGCAACTCAAATCAGAAAACTGAACTAACCATTAAGATCCTTACGAAATTCTGAGAAGAATGAGTATAAAGTCGGCTGCATTCTGGATCTGGGAAATTTCAGCCTCCAAGGAGTCTCAAAGATTCCCTCAAGATTCAGAAAGATTCTCCTCTACTGGGAATCTGAAAATCCACTGCTCAAAAGGTGAATTCGACCTCGCCATTATGTTCCTTGTAGAAATCTAAGAAAAATGATTGTAAACTTGATTACATTCTGACAAAAAGAATTTTTACCTCCCAAGGAATCTTTTTAGCATCTTAAGATTCTTTGCAAAAATTTTGTCTCAAAAAGTGTGCCATCATTCTGCCTCTTGGAACTATGTCATGGTTCCACACTACTCCAAGTCTTGAAATCAGGGTTCCACTGCCCTACAATTAAAATATTATTATTCTGGAAATTCGCGCTAGCCTCTCCCTTGCGCTTTGTGGAAATGAGGTTTAAGTATACAATGGTGGGCATCTTTTCCAATAAGTGCCATTGGCGCGTTGGTTAGGGCGGACTGATTGAGGCGTAGGGGTCGGGGGATCAAATCCTACCCCTGCAAAAATTGTTGCACATATCCATTTTGGCACACGGTTTGTTTTAAGTGGCGATTACGTTGGTTGTGTAATAGTGTTTTGAGCGTGGTTTAAGTTGGAGGTGTGTTGGACTGTTTGTGTAAGGGTTTTGTTTTGGCGTGGTGCTACATGGGGCCGCCCTTTGGGGGCTAGACCATGTGGGCTGGGTGGGTTGAATCCCTGCCAGCTCGACTATATTTAAAGCGATATGTATGGTGGTTGGGTGTGGGTCGGGTCCACTGGAGGTGGCCCGCCCACCCTGGTTTGTTTTTTTGGTATGTAATAACAACAAGGGGTATGGTGGCTACAGGTCCAACAGGGTCATGGACGCCGACCTATTTTAAATAAAAATTTCATTTTTTTAAAATATATAGTTGGGTTCGATGGAGGTAATAAGTTCTTTTTATTTTTTATTTTTTCTAATATAAGGGATATTATACAAATTAAAGAGGCAACAATTTCACCCACTCTTGGGAGGTAAGTTTCCATGCCGGTTGACGGTGAAGTTGTAGCACACTTAAACCTGGCCCACTGCCCAACTTTGACTGGCTCTATCTCCTTCATACTAGCTCGGATTTGAGTGTCGTTCACATCGTTGGAATCAGGGCGATGAGCACTTCGATCTGGTGCTAGTTTGGGAGCAATATTACCACTTTGAATTTTGACCCTTTCAGAGTCCTCTAGGACTTCTGCATGTGTCTGGAGCCACCTGGATCAAGTAGAAATGTTAAGAATGGAAAATAAGAAAAAAGAGGATGATGATATTTGTGTTATCGATGTAGAATAACATGCTACGAAATATTGGCCATCATTACTAAGGTTGAAGGAGGTTTACCAGGAATACAGTGGAGCAAGTCAATCAACAAAGTAGCTCTGTTATGTGGCTCCAAGAAGACCATGGTAGCCTATTCAACCCGATATGATGCAAGAACCTAATTCAAAATTTCAAGTTATGCACATCTATCTCAAAGTAATTGGAACACACCCTTTCCTTGGAAACATTTACCATCTCAACCCCAAAACCAATCTTGGCAACAAGGTTAGAAAATACCTTATGGGAGAAATCCACAATCTCCTCAACATTTTCCTCAACATCCTCCATACCCAACTCCATGTTATCCATACCATCCACCTCCACCACAACCATAGCCTCAACCACATCTATCTCAAAGATATACTTCCACTCAACTACATGCACAACCATTTATGAATCCAAACAGTAAAGTAACTCAACCCACTTACCATGCTGAGGTACAACACTTCCAAACAACTCCTCTTGATCTAAATGGTATTTAGCTTAGACCAATAAGAGTATTGCAAAAAAGAGATTCTCCTTATGCCATTAAATAAAAACATACAAAACAAGAAGATTCATAAGAATCATGTATTACATTTTATGGAGAGCAGCCATTGGAGCCTAAGGTTGAAGAGTTTCTGCTGTGTCTTATCATCAGATCCTTTCTGTTCAAGGGACTAATATGAAAATATTAGAATATTTGAATGGCATAGACAAAGAAGGAATATTTAATGATCCATATGATCAAGTGAACTAAGGGCATCACAACTATATTGAACTTTTGTTCTTGACAATCACTAAGCAGGGGCACCACTCTCTTCAACTGTGTTTGGCATCATCAAAGTCAAAGAAGTTAGTCTCTCATATTCAGGTACATGTCAAAGCATATATTTCAAGCCTACACTTGAGTTTACCTGTAATTTTGTTATGCACATGTCTCCATTGGAAGTATTCCTATACTTGAAAGAGATTTTCTTTTTTCAAGTAGAGTAGGATAGAGGAATAAAAAAAGGAAAAGAGAAATGAATAAGAAAAGAATAAAATAAAATCTCAAGTGAAAAAATCCTTTGAGGCGACTGAGATTGAATCACTGATTGAAAACCTCCATGAGGTAGTTAGTGGGTTGGAAACAAGAGAAAAAGAAAATAAATAAGATCCTAGGTGAAAACCTCTTTTGAGGCGCCTAGGCATACCTACTAGTTGAAAACGTCATTTAGGCAGCTAGTAGGCCTAGAAAAAAGAAAAAATAAATGAATTTTTTTTTTTTTTTCCCCAGGTATCTCTCTCTGATGAATGCAAGTGTTTTTCAACCTCCGCAAGCAACAAGAACAATTTAGTAACATGAGAAAAAGTTGATAAAAAATCTAGTCAAGGGAAGTCAAACTTAAGCTTTCATCTCCTTTGCTTAGATGCTCCAGTAGGACCAAGTGCATGTCAATACATCACCCTCATCCATTTCCAACATCCACCCATAATTCTCAAGTCTTTCCCATTCATTTTCCTCATTGTCCTGAAGTGCTTAGGAATGTTTTTTTTTGCTACATGATTGCCAAAACACACAGAGCATGAATTGTTTTTACCATATCTCAAAAAACATGCATCAATTGGTCAATTTGTTTCATGGGGTGATGCATAGGGATGATAGTAACATGCGCAAGAAATTTCAACAAATTATAGTGCATACTTTTCGGTAAATAGACCATCATCACCTACAACCATTTTCCATTTTTCTTGAGATTCATGCATCCATTCGCCAAGTTCTTTTATGGAGATCATATGCATAAGGATGATGGAAACATGCTAATTTTTTTTTAGGTAAATCCAATCTACCATTTGAAAGATATGGATTAAAAAAATTTACTATAGGATTGTCCTCCAGTGCTACAAGATTGACCATAATTGCTACAAGATTGTGATGAACATATAGAGATGGGTCATATCTTATGTTTTCCTACAGGGAATGAAAATAGAAGTACATCACACCTCCATCATCCATCCTCCACACCATTTAGCCACTTCTCCATCCAGAAATCCATCTTTGTCCATGAAAAAATCCATTTTCACCCCTTCTTCCACAGTTTTCACCACCACCAATGTTTCCAGTCCTTATCCATGAGCTCACAATGAATTATCAGAGCTTATGAATGCATTTAATGAAGGTTATTTTGATTTTGGAGGGGTTTGTGTGATTGCTACAGGAAAGAATCCAATCCTGTAGTAGTTTGCAAAAACCCTCCAAGACCACAATTGAGAGCACCATAATGAAGAACCAATCATCATGAAGACATTGGAGAGTCATTTCCTCAATTTTGGACAACTACAAGACCTTTGCAACACTGCTACAAGATCACTTCTCATCTCCAATAGCAGCATCTGATCCATGGTGGAACCTATATTTTGATCACATGAATCATGGAACTTCAATCAACAATGAAAAGATTCCAACCAATGAAAAAGATTGATGAAAACGACATTTTTCACCTCAGAGAGAATTCTAACAGCCTCATCAATGTTTCAATAGCCTCGTGAAAGCATTAATAAGTCGGTCATTAGCTACAACACTCACATCATGAGCATCTCAAAAACAGTATTTTAGCCAGGGATGTGAAGCAACAAAAAAAAAAAACCTAGAATACCTCTAGAAACAGATCTATCAGCAATATGATCTCCAACAAATTATCACATGTAGGATCAATATCATCAAAGGTACCCTTCACATCTACAACAACATCCTACACACGAAAACCACACATGGTAAGGCACAAGTGTGCAACTCTTTAACCTCACCCATTGAACCTATTATAGCTTGAAAAAACATTAAAAGTGTGAGAAGGAAAGGATTTTTAGAGCCAAACTTAGTAGTAGAGCAGCCTTGGCCTTACCTAGCAGTTAAATTTGCATTTCCACCAACACACCCACATGTGTGGGAGAGGAACACAACAAAAGTGAAAAAGACTTGAAAAACTGGATTGTTATCATTTAGTCACGATAGAGGACAAAGGGTGTGAAGGAGTAGGTGACGCTAGCTCAGTTAAATCAAAGCACTCTGAGTTTATTTTGCATGCAATGGAAAAAAAAGAGAAAAAAAATTGGAAAAAAAAATTTAAAAATAAAAAGGTGGACCCACCACCTCTTGACATGCAAATATTAGTTGCTACAAGATTCAGGTTGTATGCTACAGGATCAGAACAGGCTTCTACATGATCATAATAGACTGCTATAGGATTGAGACAACCTACCACATGAAGCTAACAGAGTGCTACAGGATAGAAAATTCGCCCAAAACAACCACTAGAGCCTTGGGAAGCAAGGGAATTTTCAAAGGAAATGACAAGGATGCAAACAAAAATGCTACAGGATAAAACAAAGTTGTTATAGGAAGGAGCAAAGTTTCTACACGAAAGAAAAAAGTTGTTAGAGGATGAAGAAAAAGTGCTACAAAAAGGGACAACATCAACCCAAGAGGAGGGAGAAGGTCCACAATGACTCCAAGAGCCCACTCCACAACTTGATCTTGTATCCAAACTACAATTTTATTAAAGTGGTAATAATTATACCTATAAAGTTTGAAATTCCCCTCCTCTTTGAATTAGAAAAAGAGAGAGGTAAAACTCACCGGTGGGTGAAAATTGTAAAATCCAAGAAAGTAGAGGATGTGGGACTCATGGAGAGCGTTATATATTTATTATGGAGCAACATCTCCACATATGTATGCATTCAAATGTTTTCATTGCCAGCATTGAACAAATACCAGCATTATATATGTGCCTTATGGCAGTATTGGTTAGTATGATGTTGATGTGGTATTTGTTGGTGTTGGCTTGAGGGGGCCTAACCCAGGTTCAATGTTAGTTAGCCAAACAAATCCCTACACTATTGGCCCTTTCGGCATCAGCCTGTGAAGCACGGACTGAAGTCTCACCCGAAGGAGTATGGGGGGATGTTGGAACCAAGTTTCTGCACCCTTGAGATGGATGTGATGTCAGTTTATTCCAACTATGCCTGCCTTCGCTCAGGTTGCTTATCCCTCTACTCTACTCTTCAATACCTTCGTGAAATGTTACAATCGGCTTCCACGCAGCCCTAACAAGGGGATGATATGCTTTTGCACTACTAGGGCAACGAACTGTGATATTTTCCCAACTACGCTAAGTATCTTACTTATCTTATTAACAGATCTTAGTTAGCTTCGCGTAAACAGATGTTATTACTTTCGTTCACTCAACCAACACATTTACATATATTCGCGCATCATATAAGCAATAGAAGTGAACCTCATACCTAACATAACAGATGCATTAACAGGAAATAAAGATGTAGGAATGATATAATACTTCTCCCTATTGATAATTCCAGACGATTATAGACTCGAATCACCCTACGCACTCAGCTATAGGGGTTTGCGCACTCAGCTGCAGACTTCTAGGCCTCTGCGCACTTAGTTGCAGAGCCTCTACCTACACGACGACCCAAGACTTAGACTTCTACTTCAGATCTATCTCTCATACTTCATTATTGATTATTCCATGATTCCATGCCTCTAACTACTTAGAGCTTAGCTCTATTTATACAATCCATGGTTCGCAGACCATGGGTACATCTCTTACAACCAACATTACATTATCAAAATAAGGGCGGACAACCTTATGACTCTTTAACATCTATGTGCTCCGCGCCCACAAAATGTGGAGTCTTTACATTTAGATTACAAAATTGGACCAAAATATGGGCTCTTAGCCCCAAAACTTCCCTTGGGGGATCCCGCGCCCAACAGGCCCCCAACACAAACATCGTGACTCACCCTCGATTCACTATGCAGGTGCAGAGATCTTAGCGCGAAGACATCCTAGCTCTAGTTTAATCACAACAACTTCGGTAGCACACTGAGCGGTCGCCTATCGGACTTCTTCCACGCATATTTTGGTGACCGTTGCTGCTAAACTGCTACCTTGAATCCTTTGCTGAGTTGCTTGTAGTTTCGCGAGATTTTCTTCAATGGAGGCTGTAATTGTATAACCCTTATCGATCCATGCCTGTAGGCGTGCTTTTATGACCACTTCTTTTTGTCGAGTGGCATCCACCTGTTCCTTGAGCGCCTTTTCCTGCTGCATCCGTGCATGCCTTTGTGTAAGGGCAACCATCTGCGCGATCCCTTTTACCTCATCATACCTCTGTTGTTGCTTGCGTGCCTCTATTTCTAGGCGCTCTATATTTAGGTCCTCCTGTAAGGTGGTTAGGACCTCGAAAGATTGTTCGAAGAGCTGCATGTAGTCTGCCACTGCACTGTCAATCGCCGCTATTGTTGTTGTGGCCGCGATGGTACGTTGTTCTCTGACCTCTAGTGGAGTTGAAGGTTGAGCCCTCAACTGCAACTCTATGATCTGCAGGTTCAGCTTCAGCTGAACCCTGGCCATCTCTGCTCTTGTGTCGCGCACCCCTGTAGCTAATTTACAGACTCGTGACTCCACAGGTTCTTCTACCTGAATGTCCAACTCTAGGACCATCCGGAAAGCTTCCTCCACAACTATCATTATCTATTTGTTCTGCTCCAGTACCTCGTTGCACTGCAGGCTCAACTGTTCAATGTTGATGTGCTACTCACTCATTACCTGTAGAGCGCTACTCTCCCTGGCCCGCAGTTCTGTGGTGAATCCATCCTGTAAGAAGTAGAGCGTCTCCTGAGGGAGTGCAACCATGTTCAACCCTACCCCTTTCAAACTTCTCACCATGGGTATGTCGGCCTCTTGCTCTGTAGTAAGTGCCCCATCTGGTAGCACTATCGTATTCGTCACCCTTGTGCACAACATCTCTTCGGTAGCTAAAGTGCTGACTGCGAGGTTGGTGGAAACTGCGCTAGCCTGTGGAGTGTGAACCTACAACTCCTTTATTTTTGTTCGGAGAGCCCCAAATACTAGCTGTTGTTGTTCTTCAAATTATTGGAGGGCCTCCGTGGTGACATCCCTCACCATTTCACCGATATCATGCAGATCCCCCTCAGTGAGGGTGATTGGGTCGAAAGAAGTCTTTGATGCCTTTATTTTATTTCATGGCACTATCTGCTCTCGTGGTCACGAACGCTTGAGTTGGGTGGACGTCGTCTGTGGGTCCACACCACCTTGTTCTGTGTCTGTCTCTGGTTCGGGTGAGGGTGACTTTTATCCTTCGCGCTCTTCCTCTCCTGTTTTCTGTTGTTCCACCAACTTCGCAGCGTCGCGCTCTACCTGGGCCTTAGCCAATACTTCCTCTTCCATCCACTTTTCTGTCAGCTACTCCATTCAAAGCTTTGTCTCTTCCTTCTTGCGCTGCACAACGGACTTGTCTGTTTCCACCATGGAGCTAGCTGGAGCGCGCCACTTCGGCGGCCAAGACTCAAGGATTGCGAATATCACATTGTCGGTCGCCAGATATGGTAAATCATGCCACGCCTTCGTAAGTTCCTTCTGCACCCTAACGAAGACATGGTGGAAATCTACTTTGAACTATGCAAAGCTCTGTAAACTGGCATAGACTGTAGGCGATAACTATGGCTTGCAATTGATCCCCATCCAGATATTCATCTCCATTAGTACCTAGAAAATATTACTTTCTCTGATATGTTGCATGTCCTTGGTTGCCCACAGTGAAGCATACTTCACTGCCTCTGGAAGGTCTAACGCAACTGAAGGGAATTGAATATCTTCAGGTAGCTTCCATGCCACTAGTACTATCGACAACAAGAGCCATGCATAGTGAAACGTTTTTCCCTGCTCTTGTGCCTTGCGACAATTCGCAAGGAACTCATTGCATAGATAGTTCACCCAGTTTAAATGGACTCCTTCTACGCATTGAGCTGCTAGTGCAACCACTGGCGTGGGCACCTCATCCGTGTAACACTTCCGCATCACCTTCCCTGCTAATATTTGTGTCACAACCTTTACTGCAGGGTTGTTAATGCTAGATATGGCATACCCTCGCTTCTTCTTCTCCAGATTGAACTTCTTTTTCATCGCTTCCATGAGGGCCAACTCGCCACCTTTTCCCTCTAAAATGTTGGCTGGATCCTCTCCTGAGTAAGGTAGCCATGTATTAAGGTGAATCAGATGGTCTGTGATGGGGATGGGCTCCTCCAGCCACAAGCACCCATCATGCACCAAGTAGAGCAGATGCCTGATGATGAAGATGGTCACTAGTGCACGGTCGTAATGTGGCACCCAGAGAAGGTTTAGCAACCCGACCTTCTCTACACCTCTGAGCCATTTCTGTGGCTCCAATTTAATTGTTCCAGTGGTCACGCCGATCCTCTAGCGCATTACCTTCTCAGTCGCTAAATGTGGGAACTTCTCAAGGTCTGCAAGGTCCCAATCTTCAAATTTCAACACAGGAACCCGTCCTAAGTGCAGTCCCTCAAAAATAATATCATCAGGGAGCAGCGGAGTTTGCAGAGAGCTCTTGCTCTCATTTATGTACTTCGACACCTTGGCTTTACCCTTGTGTGGAGGAACATATTCAGGTAACTGGGTAATAGGGTCTGCACCCTGGGTTTCAACTTCCATCTCTACATCCTCCTCATCCACCAGGATTTCTTCAAATTCCTCCTCTTCTTCGGCCTCCAGGTTAATGGCCTTCCCCTTTTCCTGTAAGGTGAGTTTAGTCCTATGTGGTTTTTTGGGCGAGACGCGCACCAAGATCATAGCCTGCTTATCCTTCTTAGGTCTCAGTGTTCAGGGTGATTTAGGGACCTCAACTATCACTCCGGCGCTCTTTGGGGCTTCTACTTCCGCAATTTCCTACACAGCTTCCTCGGCTGTCGACATCAGTCTAGTTAGAAGGTCTTGCGTCTCCTATGGAAATGTTTCAGACACTGAACTTGCTCTCAAAGCGTCAAAGTTCAAAAGGTCCATATACACTTGATAGCACAACAACTTAGTTCTCAAAACACCAAGTGTTTTTTGCCAGACAACCACTTGTAATTTATAGGGCCTTCTGAATTTGAATTCGACCGTTCCCCCCACATTCGACTCATTAATGCTACATTAGCAGCAGATTTCCAAGAATCTAACCCATAAAGTTTGCCTTAAATGCCTATCACCCACTCCATTTTCCCTCAAACCAACCATCAAATCGTGAATAGTGACTCTAACGGTCACTTTTCGGTAGACCTACGTGCTAGTGCGGCTATCTTCAAGGTGTCGCGGACCCTGTGACACTTCGCTGCTTCGCAGTCCTAACATCGTGCAGCTCTCGTTCAGTGTAGTTTATAGTCTCGCGCCTCCTTTCAGCTACCTGGAGCACTAAGATTGTGCTACTTTCATATAGTCACATTGTCGGATCATTAGTGTATGGCTTCAAGCGACTGCCATTCCCCTTCCCTGGGAAGGGATCTCAATTCAACTTAACCAGCTGGACCACACCACCGTCGGTGATCTCCTTAATAACATACAGCCCCAGGCAATGCATTCTGAGTTTCCCTGGAAACTTATCAAGCTTACTGTCATACAACAACACCAAGTCATTCACCTTAAAGGTGTGCAACTTAATATGTCGATCGTGCCACACCTTTTCACATTGCTTTTGGACCCGCTGGTGAAATCCAGCCAAAAATTTCTCTTCTTCCAGCTCATCCAACTACGCGAGCCTCTCTTCCAGGGCTCCACGATCCGTCATACCACTGAGTGCTTCTATGTGCAGACTTGGCATGATGTATTCCTTAGGCATTATGGCTTCCACTCCATAGATAAACCTAAAAGGTGTATGTCCCATCAGTTTCTTGCATGTCGTCTGATAAGCCCATAACACTGTAGGTATGTGTAGGTCTCAATCACTTCACTGAGCATTGCATACCCTGGTCAGCATGTTTTCAAGCACTTTGTTGAACACTTCTAGTGTCCCATTAGCCTGTGGGTGATACGGTGTGCTCTTCTGGTGATACACCTGAAATTCCTCTGTTAATGCATTGATTGTCTCATTCAGGAAGTGCATAACATGATCTCTCATCAAGATCTTTGGACAGCCAAATCACATCAGTACATGTTCAAATAGAAACTTCGCGGAAGTCGCGCCCGTGCAATCCTCCACCGGTTGCACTTTTACCCAACGAATCAAATACTTCGTCACAGTGATAATATACCTTGCACCTGTGTTTCCTTGAGGTTTCATGGGTCCTACAAAATCTATTGCCCTCTTTTCGAAAGGTTGCAACATTACTTGTGGATTCAAAGGCATTTCATCCCTCCGTGATGGTCTGCCTGTCCGCTGACATACATCACATGCCTTGCAATATGGGTTTGAATCCTCATGAAGGGTTGGCCACCACAACCCTGCGCGTAGAACCTTCTGCCCAGTTGCTCTTCCTGCATAATGTCCTCTTGCAGCGCCACCATGAGCATCCACAAGGATGCTGCTTCGTTCAAACTCAGGTACATACCTTCGCAGTGCTTCATCATTCCCCATATTGTATAGATTCCCAGCGATGACAGAGAAATCTACTGCGCACACCACTAATTTCTTCTTTTGCTGGAAAGAGTATCCTTTCGGCGTAGTTCCAGTTGTTAGGAAGTGTTATATCCTCGAAATTTCCATCTGCGATGCACACAGCAAAGAGCTATGCGTTAGGTAATCCTTCCTCTAAATTAGTGGGTTCCTCACCTATCTCAATGCGCGATAGGTGGTCTGGTCCTGCGTTCAATCGTCTAGGCTTCACAACAACTTCAAAATTGTATTCTTGGAACAATAAAATCCATCTAAAGATGCGCCCCCCCAACACAAGCTTATTAACCAGGTACTTTAGCATGGAGTGATCCGTATACATCTTAAAGTGGCCTCCTAGCAAGTAGTGCCGATACTTCTGGAGCACATACACCATAGCCATTCCCTCGCATTCAGTGGTGGAATAGTTCTTCTCTTCTTTGGATATTCTGTGACTTGCGAACGTGATAGGGTGGTCCAAGCCTTCTTTTCCATCTTGTGTTAGTACTACCCCAAGCACTATACACGACGCGTCAACATGTACATGGAACTCTTTCTTCCAATTTGGGCAGACAAGAATCGGCACAGTAGCCATCTTTTCTTTCAATATATCTAGGATTTTCTTACAGTCAGCGTTCTAGCAGGACATGACATCCTTCTTCAATAATTTTTCCATCGGTGTGGTGATATGGGCATAGCCTTTAATAAACTTTCTGTAATATCCCGTATGTCCTAGAGTAGCGTGCAGTTGTTTCACACTGCTCGACGCTTCCAAGTTCAGAATTATTGCGATCGTCGTTGGGTCTACCATCAGCCCTTGTTTGTAAACCACATGCCCAAATAGGTTCCTTTGTAATGAGATCCTTTGTAAGCGGTAAGGCCTCTACTTAACTAGCTTTGCATCGGCCTTTAACATGATATCCATCACTCCTAAATCTCCAATTATTCCTTTAAATCCCTAAACTTGGTCAAGAATAAGTCTTGATATTCGCGGAGTAATTCAATGAATTTTTCCACCGTCACGTCATCCTAGCAGTCTCTGATCTTTGCGAATTTGGGTTCTGCCTTTGTACCAATGTTTACCTGTTTAGTTTTCACCAGTGGGGTTATATCAGGTTTCTCAATTTGTGGTCCTTGAACCTCGTGGTGGCCCTTTGTTTCTGGGATGTTAATATTTCGTGGATCCTCATCCTCCTCCTCAGCAATTACATTATAACATTCCAGCGCGCGACTTAGCTGAGTAGCCCATTCAAGCTGAATCAGGTCTAAAGGCTCCTATGGTATCCTAAAGATGGTTGCCTTCACCTCTTGTAGCGCTTCATCAATATTTTCAAACCCATCCTCAAAGCTGAAGGTCATCATAAATACTTCATGCAGGATATCCCATTCACCTAACCCATGGCGGAGCTCTGTTTCTATATACCAGTTCATTGGGATAACATCCATGGTATGACAGAACATGTGCATCAACTCAAGTTGTGGCTTTTCTCCATAGGCCTGCATCCATTTGGCCAGATCTGTGCATGGATATTCCTACCCATCATACTTGTCTATCAGTCGCATCATAGGTTTCCCAAAGCGTACTCTCATCATTCTCCTACATTCGTGCCAATTCTGAAAGCTTCCTTTGTGCGTACCCCGCCATCTTGCGAGTGTAGCGTGCAGTACCTAGTCCAAGGCCTGGAAGCGTTTCTTTTCTGGAACCTCCCTTTCAAATGCATCCAAGAAGGTATCTACCTCATTTAGACCATCATAAGTAGGCAGATTTCTTACTTCTGTTGACACGCAACACAACGACCGGGTCATCATGTTGCAATTCAACATAGTTACTTCATGTAACTGATTCTGCCATCGTTCTATTTCTTTGTCGGAATTCGAAGTGCAGGAACTCTCACGCTCCCATGTAATCCGCCCATCCGCAGTGGGATTCACCCAATATTGGTCTCTCATTGTTATCTTATCGATGCAATCCAGATCATCATCACTTTCATAGTCGCAGACTAGTTCTGTATATCGCGATCCTTCAGCAGGATCTAGGGGTATTATTATGGGTAGTGACTTTTTCTCAAAGATCATCTTTCACTTCTTCAGATTAATTACCCCATTCATATCAGTAGCCCAATTAATTCTTAAGAGCACGGGGGTAGGGATTGCTATCATCAACAATCTCTATTACTTCAAAATCTGCCAGCGCGCTTGCTCCCTCAATATCCACGATCACTCCCTACAGTCGCCCCATGGGTATGATTTTTTGTTGATTCGCCATCCTCAACTGGATCAGAGACCATTGCAGTGCACGTTGCGCCATTTTCTCCCATGTCTATTTCGGTAAAACATTCGCATATGATCCCAAATCCAGAATGACTCCATCCATCTCGTATTCTCCGATCTGTGCGGTCAGTCTCATTTCACGCCCCATCCTTATCTTATGCTTTCTGATCTTTCGGACTACGTGCGATTCTCCTGGCACGGTCCCAGCACATCTGTTGATGAGTTCGTATAACCCTTTCACAGCCTTACTGTCGCGCAGTAACTTCATACAGGTTTCGAGGAAAGTAGTGAACATAGAGGGGTCCATCTCCGGCTCAAGCTTATCTTTTCTTCCTGAAGTGCAAGCCTCAGCAAAGCTCTTCTTAGCTTCCATGAAGGTTTCCCGAGCGCGCTCCAAATCAAATATAGCCTCTTTCGTCGGGGCTTTGCGAACCCAGGTGTTGTCTTCCGGTTGTTTCCCTTTGTCATCTCCCATCACGATTCCACTTCAGAGCATTATATTTACGTTCGGATCTTCCTCATGCGGCTCAGACCTCATCATCTGCAGGTTCTGAGTCGGGGGAGGCAGTAGTGCTACTTGTCACGTATCCTAGCTATCAGCATAGGACAATCTTTTGTTTCATGATCAAACAGTGTGCAATACTTGCACGACGAACGCGTTGGGTTAGTGCAATCGCGGGCATAGTGTCTTGTTCCTTCGCAATTGTATCAAATCAACTATCCTCGACCTCTACCAGGTCCTCCTCCACATCGACCTCATCCGCGCCCTTGAAATCTTGTCCGCTCCATCCCTACATTCTGGTCAAGGGGCCACGTTTCGGCCTGAACCCTGTAGGCGGGTGTTCTATCCATCATCAATTCATAGCTTCTGCAAGTACGCTCATCATGTCCCACCAACCTACAAAAGTTACAGAACAACTGTTGCAAAGTTTGCGTATACTTCTATAACAAGTGGCAGTTATCCATGGCATGTTTTCCAACTATTTGACAGATAGTGCACCACAAAGCAGGCACCGTGCTAGGTCCTGCTTAAGCTTCCGACCTCAAAGGCATCGGTCCTCCTCCTGCAAGGTAATTTGTAAATACCGAGCAGTGGTCTTTGTCATGACCCTAGCTCTTGCATTTCATGCACCATACTTCTTCGTGTACCTCTGGCCAAACCATCCTATCCTGCTTCAAGCTTGGCATCTCAAGGCACAGATTCTTCAGCTGCGCGTGGATCTGTTGAACTCCTAGATTATGATCTTGTATCAAGGTCTCATGTAGTCTCATGGCAATCTCCAAGGTCTCTGCCTAAGTTGTTATCTTCTGTTCTGACAACACACTTCTTAAGTGTGGTAGTAGCGAATCCACAAACCACTCGCAATGCTGTCCATCTGTCAAATTCATGTTCGCTTCACGGATCGTACATTTCAGCCTCTGATCTAGTTCCCAAGGCATCTTGCCTGGTAGCATTGTGATATCTTTGAATCCAACAATCGACTGCGCTTCATATTTAGGCCTGCTAAATTCCCTATTCAGTGTTGCTTGGATGTACGCTACTCTAGAATTTGGGTTATCGCTGGAGTACTTAATATACCAGATTAGTGTGCGATCTTGCAAAGCACTAACCAGTGTTGCCTTCTTTATGTTATCATCTGTAACACCTTGTGCTTCCCATACAACCCTCACAACGAACCAGAATTGGTCCAGGTCCTCATTTCCCAAGCCTTTGAACAAAGGCAACTTCACTGTGTTTGCCATACTAAATCGCGGTGGTGGTGGAGGTGGTACGGGTGAAGTTGGAGGTGATGGAGGTGAAGCCGGTGGTGGTGTGGGTAGAGGTGGTATTCACAGAAATCCTTGTCTTATCAGATGAATAGCACTTTGCGGAGAGACCTTCACGATTCCTTCCTCATCCCATCACAGAGGCGAAATCAAGGGGCTATGCTCTGGACCCTTATTTTCTTCGTTTCTGTAAATTCTTCCACTTTGCATAGACCCAAACATCAAGGTAACTGCATAACCCGTTTTTCACACATCATTTTAATCCAAGTATTCAAAGATTTTACGTACTTACCTTGCGGTCCTTTAAAAAAGCGTCACTCTACCTGGCTATAGCTGACTGAGGTGTCAACCGCGAACTCAATAAAAAAATCCTCCTATAATGGGATTGAGCCAATGATCGACGACGCACATGATCTTATCATCTAATGCTTCCAACCTTCGCACTAGCTCTGGGGTCCACACAATAGGACTGTCAAGCTTCCACACTACTCTTTATTGATAATTCCAGACAATTATTGACTCGACTCGCCCTGCGCACTCAGTGGCAAGGGTCCGCGCACTCAGTTGTTTACTTCTAGGCCTCTGCGCACTGAGTTGCAGAGCCTCTACCTATGCTCTGACCCAAGACTTAGACTTCTACTTCAGAGCTATCTCTCATACATCATTATTGATTAGTCCATGATTCCATGCCTCTAACTACGTAGAGCTTAGCTCTATTTATACAATCCATGGTCCGTGGACCATGGGTACATCTCTTACAACTGACATTACATTATCAAAATAAGGGCGTATAACCCTATGAATCTTTAACATCTACGTGCTTTGCACCCACAAAATGCGGAGTCTTTACATTTAGATTACAAATTTGGACCAAAATATGGGCTCTTAGCCCCAAAACTGCCCTTGGGGGATCCTGCGCCCAACCGCTGATATCAGAGGAATAATATTATGTCAATCCAGATATATATTGACATCAATATATTGCGACAACATTTTTGGCATTAATATCTTCAATAGTGTTGGATGAGAAAATAACAATCTGCATAATTAAATCAAATCAAAATCACCAAACGATAATAGATATTTGTCTTGTGTTATCTTCTAGAAGGCTTGTATTAGGTGTTGCTTTCACTTAATGTTTATAAATATTGTGTTCCCTCTAGTAGGAGATTTGTTGAGTTGGCCCTCAGTTCCTCTTAATGGAAGATCTTGTTTTCCATAAGGGTGGTTGTCATTGTAGATGCGTGATATGGTAAGCATGAGCACCGTTAACATCAAAGCCAAGAAATGCATTTTCTTTAATCGATCCATCCGAGGCCACATCCATTTTGTGGTCCCAGAATGTGATTTCCAATTGCAAGAAGAATCTAGAGAGTGGCTAACAAATTACACATTCAATACCTATACAACAAAGCATTTTTGTCAAGCAACAATATAAGATTTAGGTTGTGGATGACCAGACACCGTTTTCACGGAAAAATTATGTCACTGAGGGAAATGGAATTGAGATTCCTTTTATGAAATACTCACAGTTGGGGTAGCAAAAGAAATTTAATTACAATACAAATTCCCAATGATACATTGCCTTGCGATTGTTCATAAGTTTCCTTATGTTGATAGTGTGTTGAGGGTGTCGATTCTACAACAACGGAAGTCCTACCGGGATGTTGAAGACAACAACCACATTGGAACTGGGGTTGATTGTTAATTTGCCAGATATTGTGAACAAGCCAATATTTCAAAGATAAATACAGTCAAGGAAACGAGTTAGGGTTTTGAGCCCTATCTCCCAAACAACTTTGTTACAATTGGCTAGGAGATAATTGAGTCGTATCACGCATTGCATTGACATGTTTTTTATGCCTGGAGCCTAAATATAGTTGTCCAAAGCTTGGATTTTGTCGGTGGCGTGATCAATAGAAGTGTTGGTTGGGACTTTATTAGTTCTACATGACATGGCGATTAAGTTATGGAAACTTACATCTAAACTCACCTATTGGAGATTGTGAGCTTGTAAATTGTGAATGTAGTAGATCTCAAAATAGGAGCCCTAGATCTGTGATAGTGAGGCTCAAATAATTTACAAATACATGACATTTCTTTCTATGCGATAGAGAAACGAGAAAAAGGGTTCAATGACAATTAGAGTTTTGTTACCTAATTGGGGAAAATATTTAAAGCTTGTGTTAATATTCAAATTGCACCTTGATAAATTACAACACCTTCAATAAAGAAATGTCAAATTGTATCGACTATTAAAGATCATTTATTTATTCTTGATGGAGGCGTTAGTGGACGAAGAAAGATTTATCATTTTATGTGTCAAGGAAGTGGTCGTCGAACAAAAGGTTTTGGTCCTAGACGCATTCTCCAAATATATTTGACTACATCAATTTCAAAAAGATTGTACTATATTATAAGCCTTTCATGTGGTTGATGTTGATAAAGTCATGAAAGGTTTATTACTTGATAAACGGTTATGTATGCATGTCTTCAATGCAAAGGAGGTGAGCGACACCTCTACCATCCAAACATCCGCCATGCGAAAGGAAAGCTAAACCTGTGCCTATGCCATCAAGTCCAGTTTGTTTGGTGACAAATGTTCAACGTATATCATGTTGAATTGACAACATATATCAACGTATATGTGGTTTTAAATATCATCAACAACATTATTTTATGGGTGGTCAATATTATTTTAATATAGATGGACAACATTATATGGATGGCCTCCTTAACAAGAATGGACAGGCATTGGATATAGTTTATATTATAAAAGTTAGGGACTTGCATGGAAAAGAGTTGGATATCTTTGGTTTATATACAACGTGGTTTATATGTTGCTATTTTTTATTCATACAACGTTGATATTCATAGAGCACATTCAATTAAACCATATTGATATTGTTGATTTACATGCATGCTTTATTCATACAACGTGGATACCATTTAGGCATACTTTTGTTTATTCATTGGAACAACGTTCAATGTGTAGGGAGCGCTCAAATTCACAACATTGGTGTTATTATTTTAATATTATTGCAATATACAGAAGCAAGATTTTTTTGCGATATATTGCCTTGGGATCTTGATGGTCTAGAATAGTTTGATTCCAATTTTGGTTATAATTTAATACAATGCATACTTCTTCGATCCTGGAAATTGAGGGAAAATTTTACATGCAAGAGATATCGAAGACAGTGCACCTTCGTAGGTAGTTAATCCAGGGGATAACCATCAACATGGTGACAAACTCAAGTTGAATGTGTTTCCCGTGTGATCTAGGCTTAACTTTCCCCAACCTCTTACATGCTCATTATTTGCTTATCATTTCCTTTTTTCTCCAAAGGCATTGCTCTAAGTTATTCTTGACAAACGGAGTTATATGGGGAAGTTGTTCATATCATGGACAGAATTAGCAAGGATCGAATAGAAGTTCACCACTTTTGCATCTCTCCAAAAGCTTTAGCTTTGTTTACACATACTGTAAACATGGATACGTTTTGGATCTGATTGGATTTCTTTTTTTATGGGCTTGGTTCTGATGCAACTGACATTTATTTACAATGAGGAATTTCATCTCTTCTTTTCCATTTTCCTAAAGTTGTTTGAACTCATTTCCAGAATTGCTAACTGGTGTGGTTGAAGCTACTATAAAAAACTAAAAAAGGATCAAATAAGGCAATTCTAGGGGATGGGCTGACATCCATTGTAGGAGGTAGGCTGCATGTTCTACTCTTCTCATGTATTATCATTGAACTGAAATTTAAGTCCAGGACTACAGTTTGTAGATCTGTTTCTATTGTCTTTGGTGCTTTGATCCTTCAACTAGTTTCCCCCATTTTATTCTGTCTCATGTGTTGTGAAACTGCCTTCCCTATAAGTGGTTCGGGGGAGAAGCTTTGCTTCTTCTAATAACATGCTCAGTCTACTAATCCTGATTGGATGGGATAGAAATTCATGTGGTCGCCATTAAGATTTCTATTGTTTAGTTTTACTTTACAAGAAGGATTTTGTATCTACTTTATTGATCTCATCACAGGAAACCTTCCAAATTCATTTGTCATGTAATTCTAATAATGTTGTTTATTCTTCCTTGAAATGAAATTAAAACAGTTATGAATCATGATGTTGCAAATTGTATATGATTTCTGTCTGTGTTTTCCCAAGCATCATATTCTGTAATGTAACTGGAATTATTTTTCTTCATTATTTTCAGGGGATGGAAGAGCAAAGATACCACTTAGCCCTTCAAATTCAGGGTGTCAGCAACCATTTGGACTTGCGCAAAGCCTTGCGGGTGGAAGTGTGCAACATGCTGATTCTCTCAAGCACCAGTCAACTGTGTCAGTTGGATTGTGTTTTCCAAGCAATTTAGGGCAAATACAAACTGATACTGGACCCTTGTGGACGCCTCACAGAGGTCAAATGCGGTTGCAGAGTCGACGATCACAATCAAGAGAAGATCTCAGTTTATCAGTTTTAGAGAGCCATGTCGTCAAGTTGTGATGGCTAGAAGCTGTATATAGATTTTAGAGAAAGGCTGTGCTTTTCTCAAAAGTGTACATTACAGGAGAATCTGGAATATCAACTTGTTAAGCGAGTGTAGCTTTATGCAGCATCTCTGGGCTGGTTCTTTATGTATTGAGGGGAGATCCCTACAGCACAACTGAAATATATACTAAAATATTGCGAATTGTATTTTTGGTCTCTCTACATTTTGGCGGATGGTTGGATCTTGTTAATTTTATCTGTAATGTTAGCATATTCATCTCGCTTAGCGTCTTTGATGGATATTTGTAACATAAATGCATTTTAAATAACATTTTTTTTTCAACTTCAGGTCGCTGACAGCCAAATGTCATATTATAGAGTTATCATTTTATTCTTTTTGGAAATTTCGAAATCTCTTGGGACCCGTGTTGTTTCCTGGCAGTGTAAAGTTTCTTTACTTTTCAGAGGTTAAAAGGAAGCTTCTGAACACAGTTCATTGGCAGTTCATTCATGTGTTATCTTTAATAGTCAAACTCCAAGTTCATAGGATTCAATTAGTCTCCAAACCTTTTAGACTATTTAAATTTATACCAATTGCAAATAATTATTACAACAATGTACTTGATTTATATCATTCAATTTTTTAATTAGGAAAGAAAATTGATCTTAAATTTAGGAAATGTCATTTTTCAGAGCCAAAATGGCAGAAAATAGTGGTTGGAATACCGTAATTACGCCGTAAGGCGTTCCCTCTGAGAGGAACTCCCCTCCGTGCCGCGGTGTCTCGTTATGGGCCCTTAGATCGATTGTTAGACGATGGAATAAACTCCAACCATTAGATCATCGGCCTTTTTAGAAACCAAGCGTCAGCGAAGAGAGGCCAAGCATCTGTGGATGGATGAGAGAGGACAGCAATCTGAGGCGCCTCGATCCCCTTCGATCTGAACATCAGGGAGCTCTATGAAGCGGATCATGTCCCTTGACGAAGATGGCAGGGTGTGGTGAGGAGAGCCGTCCATCCATTCGGCGGTGAAGAAGGTGACAAAAAACCCATGGTACACAGTCAGCCGAATATTCACACCAGTTCACACCAGTTCTTCACTTGATCGCTCTACTTTGTGGTCACTCATTTCATGGCTCCTCGGCATTCTCGTTCTCTGTTGGCGAAAGCTTTCTTATTCTTTATTCTTATTCTTTCCCCCGTTGCAATTTCCACAGGGCTTTGCATTGCAATCAGCCATGCAATTCAAAGAAAAACCAAATATTCTTGCAGCAGATGTCTTCCCTGTACCTCTGGGCCCATGAAAAAGATAAAAGGGTGCAATCTTATCTTTGTTAAGTGATGGATGCTTCATTACAAAGCCTAGAAGTCTTCTTTCAAATGTAACAATTGGATGATGCACAGAAGTTGATGCTAATAGAAGTCCGTATGGAGTGACCAACCCATAACATGGTGGTGGGCTCTTGTATGAGAAGCCTTCTTTCAAATATAACAACTGAATGATGCAAAGAAGTTGATGCTAAAAGAAGTCAGTATGGAGCGACCAACCCTTAACATGGCGGTGGGCTCTTGTACGAGACTTAGTCAACTCAAATTCACCTCCTACACAAACTTTGATATGCTTCAAGCAAGAAATGCAAGATAGGTTATACCTGAAGGGGAAAGCAGAGGAAATCATGAAGTAGTGGATTCATGTAAGGCAAGTACCTAGTCAAAGGCATCAAACAATATTTTTGATGGCTTCAAGTCCATGGTGGCGAATTGGAAGTTCCTCGACTCACTTCTCAGAGGACTCTCAACCAAAATATCCAAAGAAAAATGGACCTGCTTAGTATAAATGCTTTGGAGAATGCTTTACAAGTAGCTTTCGAGTTTGAGGCCAAAGCTTCAGAAGAAAATGTACTAAGCCTCCACCAACTAAAGTAAGGTTCTCGAAGCCTTATCTTTTAGAACTGTCTCTATTAGTAACTCAGAGCAGCCTTTAAATCAGGGAAATGATTACACAATAGATAAAATTGGCCAGCGCTTATCAAAAATTCCATCCAGCCAGATAGTCGATGCTCAATCCTACTTTATATTTTCTAAGTGCAACCAATAACTCCACGAGGATAACATGATCCCTATTTAGCAAATACACCCCCTGCCTGCTCAAATGGTTGGTACCTATAATCATAGCCCTGTATGGATAAAAATGATGACTACGAGTTACATTGGCTCTATACATTGATGGCAGTTTCTTTAGCTTTGCCAACAATCATTGTACTCTAGTATAGACTAAATGGACACTGGAATTTCCGTTATCCAGAAGATCGAATCTTACCCAAGGAATTCACAAAAGTTGTTGCCAACCCACAACTGGTTGAAAATAATCTCCATCATCATAGCCAACTTTATGCCCATAATATGCACAAATGGTAACACATGATACATCTCCCAAACCAACGGAGTCCAACTAAAGTCTAATCCGAGATCCTCCATTCTCAACACTTTATACATAAAAAAACTTGTTTGTAATCGACCTCTCTTTGCACTTTTTGGGGCAATTGCTAGTTATATTAAGTTACTTGAAAAATCGGTCTCCTATAATGTATTTTAGGTATTAGAGGAGGGAAATGGTTATTTCCATTAATTGAGGAATCATTTAGGCAATTTTAGTCTTGTAGAAAAGATTTGTGTTGGTTGAAAAGATTTGTGTTGGTTCAACCTGGGCTCGAAACTTTTTTGTTGTCATCTAATTAATGAATGCATTAGGTTGACCATAACAAAATATCCATTTTCAGAATACACATTATCGTCCACCCTTGCTTTCAACAATACCCATTCACATGTCGCTATTCTTCCCCACTCTATGCCTTACCACTCTATGCCTTACGACGTTTCCTTTGCAACATAAGGTGCAAATGCTAGTAATATTATTGCAATATACAGAAGCAAGATTTTTTTGCGATATATTGCCTTGGGATCTTGATGGTCTCGACTCTAAATAGCAGTCAGATTTGTTTAAAGCAACAAATTTGGGCACGAAAGTTTTTCGGAAAATGGTTATCTTCGCAGATGGAATCTGTTGATATGGGAGGTGGAGGCGGTATGAGTGTTAGGTATTGGCATCTTCCATATTAAAGCATTAGAATCATTCATATTAATTGGAAACTGATATCGTTGATGTGGTGACCATTCTTACGGCAGTATCGTGCTTATGCGTTGGTAAAATTACTATGGTGCACTCTATATTATGACACTATAACGATGATTGTTGCTAATGTTGGATTCATCATTTATATATGCATCGTTGGCATAAAGTGACTCTCAATGTCTCTTTGGAGCTCAACAATCTCCGGGGTCTATTTCTGGTGAGTCGTAAAGCACTTTAAAGTATGCCTCCTATTTTGAAAACTTTACAAAACTAGTAACTTTGGATATCTATGATGTTCCCAATTCATCGTGGAATTTTGGATGTTACCAGGCTAGAGTTGTTATATAAAATGTGGGGTATGTCCCACTTATAGAAGCTTTATTAACCTAAGATCAACATTTGTACATATATACATATTTATAGAAGCACGATAGGAACCATAGGCTGCGGAGCAACGAGACGTGCACAAGGGTCAAATCCGGGTGGGGAGGCTATAAGCGGACGTCCCTAACCACGCGGAATATAGGACCATGTGCAACCAGTCTAGAGTTGTTATCTCTATTTAAATATCTGGTTAATGGTTGCATTACTTCATTTTTCCAAAATATACAAGCATTTAGAAGGATGAGACTCCACAAAATGAAAGTCAAGAACTACCTCAGAATTCGAGAGCATACTTCTTCAAGACTTCTATGCGACTAACTGAATTGTGTCTCAAAATTGTGAAAAGTTATCCAAGGTGATAGATTTTGGTATGCCTAGAAAAGCTTGACAAATGTTTGAGGTTATTTTGTATAGATGTCCTGAATCTATTCGAGTGGTGCACTCTATCCATGAAATCGTTTAAAAGAAATTCAAATAGTCACCATTTAGTTAACATGGGAATGGATTAGAATTTATAATTCCATTAGACATGGAGATGTCATGCGGTGCAGTCATAATATGTATATGGAAAAGATGACCACGAGATTATACTCAATTTTTTTTTGTTGAGCAAGATAAGAGAGTAAGGCCGGTATCTCCTTTATATAAAGAGTACAAACCTTATAAGCTTGATTCTAATTTCAATAGGCATGCCCATGCATTAATCGGTATTTGAAATAGTGCCCACAAATCCCACTATTTCAAACTGCGAATTGATGTTGTAATATGCATGAAAGTTTTTTTTGGAGGATTCAAAGTGCTCGGAGATGATTCCTCAAGTACACAGTCAATTTGTGTGTTCTACTTGTGTATGAGGGACAATTTGTTTTCAATTTTTTTTCGACATTTATCTGAGATAAGTAGTTTGACCGAAAGCACGTTTTCATGGAGAAGACAAGGGTAGAAATCAAACCTTGTAATGCATTGTCTTGAGGGATCACAACTTTCTATATTTATGCATAGTGTACACAGTGAGGACAAGATATGTCAGTAACAAATATTGTAACTGCCAGAAGCCTATGCCTATCAAGATTGGAGGAGGATCATGATTCACGATGGTTAGGATTTTCATATGAATGTAACTAGATTATAATATTTTTATAGGAGATGGATGACATTACAGGGAAAATGCTAGGACAGATTTTTGTTGTTAAATGGATTGGACAGTGACAAACATTGAAGCTTGTGATATTCTTGTGAATCTTCATTGTAACCCCTTACCATTGATGTCAAAGGGGGAGATAAGAAGAGAAATGGAGGACAAGAAGGAAGATGAACATTGTGTTTCCATCAATGCCAAAGGGGGCGATTGATGGCATTGTTGTCATTGATGGCAAAGGAGCAGCAAAAGAGAAGCAAAGGCAAAGGAGTAGCAAGACTATTTGTTGAAGAAAATTGTTGTGATGCAAGGTAAGATTCCATGACAGCAAAGGAAAAATTCCGTGAACTCCATGAAAAAAAGGCAAGGTTGTTGAGACAATGACATGAAAATGTTGTGATGCAAGGTCAAGAAAAAGGAAAATATGTTGCAGATATTGTTGTGTTGCATTAATGGAAAATGTTTTTATTGATCACAAGGAATGAATGCTCAATTATATGCTTAATTGTGAATTATGTTGATGCATTTAATTATTACATGTAGCTGAAAATAATATTGGGTGGAGCATTTTTTTTGTGTTCTAATATTCAAAATATGAAGAGTTTGGAAATGAATGAGTGGAAGGCAAAGAGCCAAGCTTGTTCACTTCATATTCCTATGTGGGATACAAATAGACATAAAACTATCTTTCTAAAAGATGTGATTTTGGAAGACACGAGAGGTTAGAAAGTTAGAGAATGTATGAAAGTTCCTTGAAATCTTGGAAAAATGATAGTAGTAAAATTTCAACAGTAAAATTTAGTAGTAAAATTTCAATAGTAAAATTTCAGAATAAATTTCAGCAGTAAATAGAAATGGACAACAAGGGATATTTTAGCATCAAATGAGATATTTCGGCAGCAAAAGAGAAGATATATTTCAATAGAAAATCAGCAGCAAGTAGAAAGAACAACAAGTGATATTTCAGCAGAAAATGGGTTGAAAATAGAGTGGACAACACTTGATATTTGAGTAGAAAATGGGTTGTAAAAAGAGTGGACAGCAAGAGATATTTTAGTAGAAAATGGGTTGCAAATAGAGTGGACAACAAGAGATATTTCAGCACAAAATGGGCTAGAACAACACTTGTTTTCTTGAACTTGTCTTCACCAAAGCTTTGATACCATGTTGAAATTTTGATGTTCTATGTTGTAACAATCACTTATTATAAAACATTTTTATGTTGCATTATTAGATAGGAAATTGTAGATAGAACATAAATTGAATGCACAAAAGAAGACAACCAAGAATGCAATGAGATAAAGAGAATTTAGGTCCAATGATTAGGGAAAAACAAAAAGGGAAAAACCTAACCGGATTCTTCTTCTATAAGAAAATAATTGTTCAACTGAGATACATAGTACAATGAGAGATTAAGATAATGAGTAAGCTCACCCAAATTTGAAGAAGTTGTAGCATGAAGATCACTGGTAGCAGCAGAAGATGCGCACACTGAATCAACCTTCCCTTCAACTAAATCAACATTGAAACACTGAAGCATTGAATCAACCTTGGTTCACCAAGTTCTGCTCTTACTCTTCAAGTCTCTCTCTCACAATCTTCTTCAACTCTCTCCAACTCTCTCTCATGTTTGAATTCTTCTTTCAAGATGCATAAGTAGTGAGGAGAGAAATAATGAGGCACATATATATAGGAGAAGCAATGAATCCATTCCATAAAGGAGGAGTAATTTGCATGCCAAGAGAGAGAGTATCATGCCCATTTAGGAAATATAACTCATGCCATTAAGGAGGTATGCATGCTTGTGTAAATTATGCTTTTAAGAGAGAGTGTAACATATGCATTAAAAGGTGCGTAAGAGGAATATTTTATGACATGCTTTTATTGAGTGTAAGAGAGTGTAAGAGAATCTTTTATTGTGTGCTTCAATGAGTGAAAGAGAGCGTAAGAGCATTAATGAGAGTGTAAGAGTGTAAGAGAACATTATTGAGAGCCATCATTGAGTGCCTTGAAATTTCTTTTAAAAATAATAATAATATCGTAAACATGATAATAATAATATTGATGACAAAATATTAAGTTGAGATTGAACTATTAGGATTGATCAATGATAAGTATTTATTTTTCATCAACAATACTTTATTACCAATTGATGCAATGTTAGGTCCCTATACTACTAGTGTAACCCATTATTGTTATTAGCACAACCGCCTTATTATATTGTTGTGCCCATGTAGTCCCCATATTGTTATTATTATGCCCCATAGAAGCCCACTATTGTTATTATTGTGCCCTTACATTATTATTGTTATGTTGGCTCTGATTATATTATGACCCCTTAGACTCTTATATATACAAAGGAGGTCTTGTCATTTGTATCATCCAAGAGTTGTTAATTTGTGTAATGTAAAGGAGGTTGCCCCCTCGAAGAGGTTTATTTCTAAGGCGTTTATATACCTTTTCTATCTTTTTGTGAGTTGGTTTCATAACATTTGGTATCAAAGCTTTGGATTCTAGGGTTTCATTGCTCCAAACAGGTCTTCGTGGAATTTTCGCTGTAACTTTTTTTCTGCGCCGTTTCAGAAGCTAATAAAAAAACCCATTTGATAAGAAAGCTTGCTAAACCTTGGCTCTAAATTTCAGATATCTTCACGCTATCTTTTGGGATATATGATTTGCGGAAGATAGGGTTTTTGCAAGCTCCATAATTTCATCTCAAATAGGTCATTGTGAACTTGTCACTATAATTTATTTTCTACGCAGGTTCAGACTTTGCAATTAAAACCCATTTGAGAAGAACTTGTGGGGAAACAAAGGTCCGAATTTTAGATATTGTTTCGCTATATTTTCAGATATACAGTCCAAGACATTTACGTTTTCTGTAGGCTCCCGAATTACATCCCAAACAAGTGACCTAGGGAAAATCGTCATAACTATCTCTTTGAGTGTCAGATTGAAATTTCATAAGAAGTTATAGAAAGAGGATGGACTATAGTTTTCTGTGTATATTTTTCAGATATGAAGGTCGAAATAGTGACACGTGGCACTTCATACAAGTTCAATCTTCTGAAAAGGTATATAATCAGACCATCTTGGGAGATTGTGCATAACTCTTTCTCGGAGAATCCAATTTCCATCAGACTGGTGGCATTGGAAAGAGGACGGAGAGGGCTATTGTAGGTCACGATTTCAGAACTGGAAGATCCGAAATTACAGAGTGACAATTGTTTCAATATTGGGCTCCTATAATCAAGAAAAGGCGATATGAGGAAGTTTGATGGCAATGATCCGGTAAATTGGATACTACAGATGGAGAAATATTTTGATCTACATGAGATTCAACTATTACAAAAGGTACATATTGCATCTTTATATCTAGAACCAAATCAATTTTTATGGTATAAAGGGCTTTGTTCCTCGTAAAGCACTTGTCACTTGGTCAATTTTTACAGAAGAAATGATAGCACATTATGAGGATACAAAGAGTAACACCTTCTTTAGCCAACTGATAAATTTCAAAGAAAAGTGTTCAATGGTAGAGCACATTGAGGACTTTCAAAAATTGAATATAAGGGAACATGATATTCCATAGAAGCAGAGGATTGATGTCTCCATAGGGACTTTAAAGGATAACATTCAACATGAGGTTTGTCTTTGGGAACTTAATTCATTGGAGAAGGCATTCGGGTTGGAAAGAAAAGTGGAAAGAAAAATTATGGCAATAATGAAGTTTACCCATCACAACTATAAAGATGGAAGTGTTGTTTCTCCTAGCCTTCCACAAACTACAAGGTTGACAACACAACAATTGGAAGAAAAAAGAGCAAAAGGACTTTGTTACAATTGTGATAACAAATACATTAAAGGTCATAAGTGTGCCAAGAAGAAATTATTTTACATTGATTGTGAAGAGGAGGAAGAAAAGGATCAAGAAACATCAAAAGAAGAGGATACACACCAGGAACCAACCCCAGAGAAAGAAGAAATGAATTTGACCATATCTTATAAAGCATTGGAAAGAATTCACAGATGTTGACTGATCTGGCTTGTAGGCCTATTGAGCAGATGTGACAAAATGGCCTAGAAAAGTGGGCTTTTGTTTTAAACCTCTCGTCAATGCATTATTTTCATGTTCAAATTGGTTTTGGGAGAGGGAGAAACAACTATTGTTGGCTTACAAGTCCCTTCTAAATTTTGCAAGGAAAAAGGATGTGACCAGTTACAAGTTATTGGAGATTCCATGCTAATCATTAATTGGGTAAAAGAGGTTAAATAGTGTCGGACATCCTCCTTGCTCATTTATTGGAGGACTTATTAAGGTTAAATCAAACTTCTAGTTATTTTTATTGCCTCCACATCTACAAGGAAAGGAATGTCATTATGGATCAATTATCTAAAGTGGGTTGTGTATTGGATACGAGGCTCTAGATGGTCATTGAGTATAGGGATGTTGAATATTTCCAGTTCTACCACAAAACCCACATGGAATAATACCAACCTAGTGTAGTAAACAGATTCATCCTCTCTATTATTGATTATTTTGATGTATGTGGAAATCTTGTTTCCTTATACAAGATAGATCCACGTCTAGTTTTTTTTTCCTTTTTATGATGGAAACTCTTGTCTCTTTGATGAAAATTTAAACATGTAAAAATTAGGTCCTAAATGGATAGTGACCATTTTTTCCATACTATGGGTATGGGAAAATTCAAGCGAATACGCATCGCTAGATGTGTATAGGCAAAATGTCATATTTTTTCATGTTTGTAATGAAATGAAACTATGGTATTTTCCTATGGAAAATATGTGTGTGTGTGTGTGTGTGTGCCTAATTTTGGTCTCTCTAGTGTAATTTCATCAAGTTTGAAGCCTTAAATTTTCAAATTCAAAGTGATAGGAATCTCGCTCAGGTCGACCAAAATTGGAAATTGGACCATAGGGCCTCTTTTTTACTTTATTGAGAAGATACCTAATTATTGGAAGTGTTTTCGAATCTTGTGGATTCCTTTATAGGTTAATAAGGATCTATGTATCCTCAGAAAGATTTTGGGTCAATAATGGACCCTTGTGGAATCTAATTCAACCATGAAGAAGGCTGACTTTTTTCTTTATTAAAACTATCAAATTTTGGAAATTTGGGGATTCAAGGTTTTAGCCCTATCCCCTAGTCACATGGGCCAATAAGGTTTGTGACCAAGGGCCAACTAAAAAATGTGTCTAAAGGAACAAGTCCATTGGTGTCGAGATGTGTTGAATATCTAGGTATCTAAATATCTGGACACCCAGAGTTATTCTGAGTATGGGGATCCAGAGAAGGCTAGATGTCTCGCATATCCGAATACCAAAATATTGGGGCTTCCCAAGCTTTAAATAAATGGAGCTTAAATATAAACTTAAACCCATATTCTAGTGAGGTTGAACCCATGGTGGAAATATGGGGTTCACATCAACAGCCACAAACCTTACAGGTTGACATGGGTTATCAACATGGCAAGAAAGACTTAATGTGTTGATGTGTCATGCTAACATGACAATAACATAATGGGATGATGTGGCATACTAATGTGGAATGATTTCATGGAATAGGGGTGTCATGAATTTGAGGTGGTGGTTGATGTGGTTATCAACATGGCACGTGATGTGTAGAGTAGGAGTTCAAGATCTAGAATTTGGTAAAACTAAATTTTTAGGATATTCTGAAACTAGCTTTCTAGAGATCTAGATTTTGTTTTATGCTAAAAAGGATGATAATATGAGTATGGTAGTGCTAAGGTGGAGGTCCATGTGGTGATCCATGAGGGAAGGCAACATGGGTATTCATAGGTAGATAATAAAAAATATGGAGATTTGGCATTTTAAGAAAATTTCCATTTTTGGAGTTTATCTAGATGAGGATACTCCATATATCTAGACCCAACACCTTTAATTAAACAAATTTATGAAATATTACAGATGGGCATATTGTGAATATCTAGGAATCCACATATATAGATCTACACTTTTCACTTAAATGGATTAACGAGATCCTCCGAATATTTGGAAGCCCAAATATTTAAAGCTATAGCTTTTCTTATAAAAGGGAATAATTGAAATCTCCATATCTGAATATGACCTGGATGATGTGCCTGACTATAGATGTGGTACTATGTGGTGGTGACACATGGCACCATACTACCACATGTCAATGGTAGGTTTGTTTATGGGGCACTAAGAAGGGTAAAACTTCTAAGGAACGTAATTATGTGACTAGAGCTAAAAATTTGATGAATTTTGTATCATTGAAAATCTCTCACCGAGACAAATAAATGGTGGCCTCACAAAAGAGGTTTGATATGGTTTGGAACTTTTTCATAAATATATGTGTGTGAGAGAGAGAGAGAGAGAGAGATTAAAGTTGATATGAGTATTATGAGGACTATTTTTGCTTTGATAGATAGGCCTAGTGTCGGTCTCTCTAGTGTAATTGCATTAGGTATGAAGCCTAAAGATTTCAAATTCAAAGGAGTGAGAGGGATCTCACTCAAGTGGAACAAATTTGGAAATTCGGCCGTAGGGGTTCTTTTTTACTTCATTGAAAAGATGCCTAGTAATTGGCAATGTTTTGGAAGCTTGTGGATTCATTTACAAGTTAAATAGGACAGTTTTATCCACAAAAGTATTTTGAAATAATATTGGATCCTTGTCGAGTCTAATTCAACCATGAAGAAGGCTAACTTTTTTGTATGCTTTTGGTAACTATATGTAATATATATAAGAGCATATAGATAACAAATGAAACAAAAAGATAAAGAAGTTTATGAAACCTATTATTAATTAATGAAGTTGGTTTTATGAAAAATAAGTTGATGAAATTATCTACTATTGATATATACTTCGGGTCAAATACATCAAGGGTGAGGGGTAGGTTGAAGAAGAAAGGTGATTGTATTTATTGGATTGTACTTATTGGACTCTATCAAAATATTTTTTTCTTCCAACTAGTTCGTGTTTCTTGTTATTTATTTATAGTGTTATTGAGAAATACTGGTGAAACTATCAAATTTTGGAAATTCAAGGATTGAAGATTTTATCCTTAGCCCCTAGTCACATGGGTCAGTGGGGGCCACAATCAAGGTCCAATTGAAAAATGAAGATAAAAGTGAAAGTGTAGTGGAATTAGCATGTCCAAGATATTTGGGCATCTAGATTTATTTCGAGCATGGGGATTTGGAAAAGTTTGGATGTCTCGTATATTTAAATATCTAGGTATTCGAGCATCCAAAGATTTAAATAAATGGAGATTAAATTTAAACCCAAATCTGGATGCCATCAAGGATGACCATGTGGTGGACACATGGGGTTCACGTTAGTAGTCATAGACCTTATAGGTTAAAAATGGCTTCTAACATGGCAAGAAGGATAGAATGGGTTGATGTGGCATGCTAACATGGCGAGGATAGAATGGGTTGATGTGCCATGTTATTATGGGAAAAAGGTGCTATGAAGTTGATGTGGTGACTGATGTGACCAACGACATGGTGCGTGATGTGGAGAGTAGAAGTCTTAGATCCGATATTTTGGCAAAATAGCATTGTTAGGATCTTTTGGATCCATATATCTACATATCCAAATTTTTATCTTACGCTAACAAGGATGATGACAAGAGTATAATAGTGTTGAGATAGAGGGCCACATGGCGATCCATGTGGCAAGTGATGTGGGTCTTCGAAGGTGAATAATCCATAAATTTGGAGATATGGTATTTTAAGAAAAAAAACTTTTTTGAAGTTTATCTAGATGAGCATAATCTGACTATACAAAAGTCCAAATATCCATATTATTTTCTTTTAATTAAAAAAAATTATGATTTTTTTTTATGGGTGAATCTTGAATATCTGAGAATTCATATATTAGATCTAGCCATTTCATTTAAGTCGATTAATGAGATCTTCTAGATATCTGTAGGTCTAACTTTTATTATAAAAGGGATTAATTAAAATCCTCATATCTAAATATGAACTAGTTGACATGTCCATCTATAGATGTGATGTTATGTAGTGGTGACACATAGGCAGAGGATAGCCACATGTCATACAACTGATGTGGCACAATATGGTGATGACATGTGGAACCATACTACCATATGTCAATGGTACGGTTAATGTTGTGTCACTAAGAATGATAAACTTCAAAGGGTCATAACTCTATGACTAGAGCTCAAAATTTGATGAAACTCATATCATTGGAAAACTCTTGATGAGCAAAATACAATGTTGGCCTCAGAAAAGAGGTTTGATATGGTTAGAAAAAGATAAATTTTGAATACCCCACATCCATAAAGTGACCTTGGGGGTTAGGCAAGTACACCTAGTACCCTTAATAGGCCTTGAGAAGACTATGTATGTTTCAATATGACAAAAGAGATAAATTTTGAATACCCCACCTCCATAAAGTGACCTTGGGGGTTAGGCAAGTACATCTAATACCCTTGATAGGCCTTGAGAAGACTATGTGTGTTTCAATATGACAAAAGAGATAAATTTTGAATACCCCACCTCCATAAAGTGACCTTGGGGGTTAGGTAAGTACATCTAGTGCCCTCAATAGGCCTTGAGAAGACTATGTGTGTTTCACGATGACAAAAGAGATAAATTTTGAATACCCCACCTCCATAAAGTGACCTTGGGGGTTAGGCCAGTACATCTAGTGCCCTTAATAGGCCTTGAGAAGACTATGTGTGTTTCAAGATGACAAAAGAGATAAATTTTGAATACCCCACCTTCATAAAGTGACTTTGGGGGTTACGCAAGTACATCTAATACCCTTAATAGGCCTTGAGAAGACTATGTGTATTTCAAGATGAAAAAAGAAATAAATTTGAATACCCCGCCTCCATAAAATGACCTTGGGGGTTACACAAGTACATCTAGTGCCCTTAATAGGCCTTGAGAAGATAGGCAAGTACATCTAATACCCTTAATAGGCCTTGAGAAGACTATGTGTGTTTCAAGATGACAAAAGAGATAAATTTTGAATACCCCACCTCCATAAAGTGACCTTGGGGGTTAGGCCAGTACATCTAGTACCCTTAATAGGCCTTGAGAAGACTATGCATGTTTCAAGATGACAAAAGAGATAAATTTTGAATACCCTACCTCCATAAAGTGACTTTGGGGGTTATGCAAGTACATCTAATACCCTTAATAGGCCTTGAGAAGACTATGTGTGTTTCAAGATGACAAGAAAAATAAATTTGAATACCCCACCTCCATAAAATGACTTTGGGGGTTAGGCAAGTACATCTAGTACCTTTAATAGGCCTTGAGAAGACTATGCATGTTTCAAGATGACAAAAGAGATAAATTTTGAATACCCCACCTCCATAAACTGACCTTGGGGTTTGGAAAGTACATCTAATACCCTTAATAGGCCTTGAGAAGACTATGTGTGTTTCTAGATGATAAAAGAGATAAATTTTGAATACCCGACCTCCATAAAGTAATCTTAGGATTAGGCAAGTACATCTAGTACCCTTAATAGGCCTTGAGAAAACTGTATGTTTCAAGATGAGAAAGAGATGTCAAATTTCTTATAATAGTCGTGGAAAAAAAATTATATTTTCTTTTATTTGTTAATAGCTTTTAAATTAAATTTTAGTGAAAAGAGTTAGAATAAACCATGTTTGTGATAGTTAAACTTAATTTTCTCATTAATAGATGGATAATTGATGATGGATATTTATCCGATTTATCTATAAAATTCCATTTAAAATAATAAAATGAAAGGCAAGTTCGAAGATTACACTATTCTATGAGACATCAAAACTTGTGATGTGCAATAATTCCAACATTTCATCCAACATTAATACTACCCCACAACTAGCCTTAACACAAATAAATAAATATCCACTTGTGGATTGTGTAAGATTGACCCTCTTTGCACCGACTTGCTGCCTCGGCATTAGATCACGTGATCATGCAATCCGAGAATTTAATTTGGGGAAATGTGCGGCGTGGGCGTTTAAAACTTTTGGCAGGACTCGTCTGGATATTTTGGCAGGACTCGTAGGTAGAATTAGGAGTAAAAACTATGAGCCAGTTGTGGAGTATTTGTCTGCAGGTTTGGTTAATCAAGCAGCGGATTCGATTCCATTGCAACAATATATTGCAATTGGGAGTCTGGAGGACTTCTATGTGTGCGGAAAAATGGTGTCCAGTTTGTTAGAGGAAAAGAGGACAGTGAGGAACCCTAAGCCGGTTGCAGGACTCTGCTCGAGATGTGGGAGAGGGGTATATGTTGTGGAAGTGAAAAGCCAGCGCAGGCTTTGCTGCATAACAGTTCATTCTCGCACCTGGCGTGCCATCATGTGTACCTTCTGTGGGGTTTTTCTCAAGTCCTACAAACAGATATAATCAGTTATTATGATTCCCCACTTCCCCAGTCCTTAAAGCCCTGTAATTCCATGTTGGCAGGGGAGAATTCCCCCCTGCAGGGGCAGTCTGCCATTGAGGCAGCTTTGTAATTCAGAGGAAGAGGGAGAAGTTGTACATAGTTGAATAATGGTATTGTTTTTATACCTGACATGTTTGGCTCCTTGGATTTCAGGTTGTTTTGGAATTCTTTCTTCTCTCAATTATATAACTGAGATTCTGAAACTTCAGATTGCTAAGTCAGGAAGAAGAGATGTTTATTGTAATTCAGAGGAAGAGGGAGAAGTTGTACATAGTTGAATAATGGTATTGTTTTTATACATGACATGTTTGGCTCCTTGGATTTCAGGTTGTTTTGGAATTCTTTCTTCTCTCAATTATATAACTGAGATTATGAAACTTCAGATTGCTAAGTCAGGAAGAAGAGATGTTTATGTATTTACATGTTATTCTTATTTTGATTGTAGATTTCAGAAATTATTTTAAAATTTAATAAACAAAAGTGAAGTCAATTTCATTCGGGTCAAAACTTATATGTTCTAGAATATGCAGAGTTATATTTTTCTTGTTTTAAATGTAGATTTCAAAAATATTCTAAAAATTGACGAAAAAAAGTGAAGCCAATCTCAGTCCCTCTGCGACTTACGTGTTTATCAGTGTGATAATATGCAGAGTTATATTTGTTAATCTCACTCCTGTCAAGACTCATATATTCCAGCATATACAGAGTCATATTTTTGTGTTTTAAATATAAATTTCAAAAATATTCTAAAATTTGATAAAAAAAAATAAAATCAATCTCAATCTCTCTCTAACTTATGACTAGTGTATTTATCAGTTTGAGAATATGCAGAGTTGTACGGGTCAATCTCTCTCCTTTCCAGACTTATATGTTTCAGAATATACAAAGTTATATTTTTACATTTTAAATATAAATTTCAAAATATTCTAAAATTTGACGAACAAAAGTGAAAGTCCCCCTCTCAGTCACACTGACTTATTTGTTCATAAGTTCGAGAATATGCAGAGTTATACTTTCTGTGTTTGAAATTTCATGTGTTGGAGAATATGCAGAGTTTTACTTTTTGTGTTCTAGATTTGAGGTTCAGATAATATTTGTATACTGTGATACTTTCTTCGTTTCATTCATATCGCTTTCTTAATACAGATAAGGGGCGATTACAGCCGACGTGAGGGAGGAGGTAGAAACAAATTACATAATTATTTGGCACATTCAAACGAGTAATTGAATGAATGTTACGCGTAGCTCTTTGAGATGCTGACGGCTCTCGTCCAATACAGCGGGATGCTTATCCTAGTTCTAGACACATTACACATGTTTGGCACATATTATATGTGAGTGTAGTTTTTTATTTTAGCTATTTTTATTTGGATGGCAGATGTTGATCCCATTAAATTCAAAGACTCCATATTTATCTATTTCTTTAAAAAAAATTAAAAAATCTACTATTCCTTAAAAATTAGTCACCATAACAAAACAAAATTTTATGTCATGGATTTGGAGTATGTTTCAAAAAAATTGTTATTTTATTTTATTTAAGGAAATAAGCTAATAGCCAAGGCTCAAAAATATATAGTTGGAGTGAAAGTCTACTCTCTTAACTAGCTATTACAGATGGCTGGTTTTCCTTGAATAAGGGTGATGAGTCAACCTACATTAGCAGATAACAACTAGAGATGGTTGTACTCATTGCTCACAACTAAATTATAACTAGCATTTGCACTTTATGTTGCAAAGGAAACGTCGTAAGGCATAGAATGGGGAAGAATAGCGACATGTGAACGGACATTGTTGATCGCAAGGGTGGATGATAATGTGTATTCTGAAAATGGATATTTTGTTATGGTCAACCTAATGCATTCATTAATTATGACAACAAAAAAGTTTCGGGCCCAAGCTGAACCAACACAGATCTTTTCTACAAGATTGAAATTGCCTAAATGATTCCTCAATCAATGGGGAAATAACCATTTCCCTCTTCTAATACCTAAAATACATTGTAGGAGACCGATTTTTCAGGTAACCTAATATAACTAGCAATTGACCCAAAAGGTGCAAAGAGAGGCCGATAGAAATGTTAAATTGAAAGAATTGTTTTTTGGTTCAAAATAATAAATATTATAATAATTCAATCATTCAAACTAAACCTAGTCACTAAATTGCCCAAAAAAATAAATCCTTAAATCAAAATTATACAAATTATCTTTCAAACTAAACCTAGTCAATAAATTGCCTAAAATAAAATAAATCCTCAATCGAAATTATACAAATTATTATTCTTCATTTCTCTCAATTATTTATATAATAAAATCCAATCAATCATTCAAAATTGGGCACATCGGGGCAGGCCAGTCCGCTTTGCGCACAATAAAACTCACTGGGCTTTCAGACCCATAGGTTGAGATTGAGCCCCCGCCTTGCCCACAATAAAACTCATTGGGCTTTCAGACCCATAGGTTGAGATTGCACCCCAGCCTGTTGCTGTTGGTTTTGCTGGTAATTCAAAGGTCTTCGAATAACATGATGTGTGGCTCAGGACGATGAATGGCATAGTGCACCCACCCACGGGCTTGCTGAACTTCAATGACTCTCCATTCGTTCTGGACCAAAAATAATATCAATTTGGTTAAAATTATTATATGTTTATAATAATAAAAATAAAATATAAAAAAAACAAACAGATTATCGTATTAAAAATGGCATTTGAAAACAAATTAGGTGCTGATCACCACATTGGAAAGTTGGCAAAACAGATGCTTTTGCATTAAAAATAGCATTTGAGAACAAAAATGCAGTGCTTACCTCATTGAGAAGTCGGTTCTTGGAAAGAAATTTGGCAGTTTCCAGAGGGAGAACCACATGTCTGGGGATGATACATAATGCTAAATCATCAAAATAATCCATTTGGGTGAAATAAAACCCTAATTACAGATATTCAACTCACCACGTATGTGACGCCATCGATGTGCAAGGATTGGTCTTCTTTGCCATACGTGCCTTGGGAAATACGCTCCTCCATGTCATTACAATGAGGTCCATATTACATAAACAATTAGTATATGTGGCCTCTATCAAGGATGTATGTGCTCCCTGTCTCTGTGAAAAGGAGCAGAAGCTACTTAGCAAATTCAATCATGCATTTTCATACTTTCAGTCACCTTTTTTCGAATGAATAATTTTTTTTTCCTTTTTCTTCGTTTGTGGACAATCAGTGTGAACAAACATTACTGCAATTTCAAACATTTTAATCTCTAAAAAACGCATTGAGATATCATTTCTTTATCCAGGGCAAACATTTATGTCTCATGATTTTTATAGTGTGCATAACATACCGATTTATTTTGGCAATGTTTTTACCTTTTTTAAGATAGAAAAGATTCAAAACATGTACCTGAGCAAAATTCTATTTCTTGCTCTATCTCTGCAAAATTATATATATCAGTCAAACTCAATTCTTCCAGCCTCTGAGGCATTCTTTATATATCTGGATATTTGCACCTCTGGAAAATTTTAAGCAAGTTTTGAGTTATTTGTTTTTCATTGTTTGTGTTTCAATTAATTTTGTCGATTTTCCAATGCAACTCCCTTCAAGCAGGTCTAAAAACAAAGGCTTGTCCAACAAAGAATGAAAAGCTAAAAATTGGATGCAGGGTCTGCCCCTAGCTTAAGGCCTATTCTACGACTAAGAATACATGTTAATTCATGACTAGCATCACTAAAACTGTTTGATAGTGTTGATAAACTCACTAGGCTTTCAGACCCATAAGTTGAGATTGAGCCCCAGCCTGTTGCTGCTGGTTTTGCTGGTATTTCAAAGGTCTTCTGAATAACATGATGTGTGGCTCAGCACGATGAATGGCATAGTGCACCCATCCACGAGACTGCTGAACTACAATGGCTCACCATTCGTTGTGGACCAAAAAGAATATCAATTTGGTTAAAATTATTAATATGTTTCTAATAATAAAAATAAAAAACAAAACAAAAAAACAGATTATCGCATTAAAAATGGCATTTGAAAACAAATTAGGTGTTGATTACCACATTGGGAAGTTGGCAAAACAGATGCATTTGCATTAAAAATGGCATTTGAAAACAAATTAGCTGCTGATTACCACATTGGGAAGTTGGCAAAACAGATGCATTTGCATTAAAAATAGCATTTGAGAACAAAAATGCGGTGCTTACTTCATTGAGAAGTCGGTTCTTGGGAAGCAATTTGGCAGTTTCCAGAGGGAGAACCACACGTCTGGAGATGACACATAATGCTCAATCATCAAAATAATCCATTTGGGTGAAATAAAACCCTAATTACAGATATTCAACTCACCACCTAGACAGCCAGCAATCAAGCATACCCATACTCAAAGATAAAACTATAAATATCTCAAAGAAACTTTGATATGCATTATCTCAAAGAAACTTTGATATGCATCTCATTGTAACTGACCAAAAGCAGCGGGCATTTATTTAATATATGCCCAAACTTCCAGGAAATGATTTGCAATGTAAGAACAACGTGGACACATCGTCTCCTTCTCTGCATTTATTTAATTACCTGGTCTGCAAAGTAGACAGAATACCAGTACCTGGAGATGAGATATTCCCATCAAGGTTAGGCAAAGGAATTTGCATAGAAGACAATTTACCACCAGAAGTGGAAACATCCTGCTCTGTTGGTTGATCCTTGGGGCTCTTCCGCTTTCGATCATTTGTTCCTATATTGCATCATAATTGCAATAAAAAAGATCTTAGTCCATATTAATAAACTGAACAACTTTTCTGCAACCAACACATGAATCTACAGGTCTAGACATTTGCAGAATTTGTTGCATGGGACGGTGTAAAATACACTGAATATCAGTACCTGGAGAAGAGATATTCCCGTCAAGGTTAGGCAGAGGAATTTGCATTTGGTCTGAAATTCTTTCTCTGACTTAGAATTCGAACAAATGTAGCGAGACTTAATAATATATTTTTTCTTGCTCATAAAATTGCAAGTCTGGCTGCATGAAAAAAAATGAGGGTTATGTCAAAATGTTTAAGTATCTTTTGTTCCAAAACCAAGTTTTTCACATTGTATCCTTGCACATTCTAGTGTGAGCCTTCCATGTTAATCCTTGGGCACATAACACCTAACACCTCCTTCAAAGATCCAAGATTAACATGCATTCTCACGAATCATTATAATCTTTACTCATGGTTTCTCATGCAAAGGTGGGAACTCTATTTGTTTTAAAATGGTTTAAACTCCACTTTTTATTCATACAATGAGCACTATCATATTTTAGTCAAAGAAATATGTATTTTTTCCTGCCAAATATTTAGTGAGGGGTTACTTAATTTTGAATTCAGTTTTTCATTCATTAAAATTTTAATTAAGATTAATAAGGGTTTGTTACATGATTTTTATTAGTAAAACCCTAAAATTGTGAATATCTAACCTAACCCTCATCCATGGGAGCCTTTGAGATTGCATTGTCCTAGGAAAAAAGCTATGTGACGCCATCGGTGTGCAAGGATTGGTCTTCTTTGCCATATGTGCCTTGGGAAATACGCTCCTCCATGTCATTACAATGAGGTCCATATTACATAAAAAATTAGTATACGTGACCTCTGTCAAGGATGTATGTGCTCCCTGTCTTTGTGAAAAGGACCAGAAGCTGCTTAGCCAATTCAATCATGCATTTTCATACTCTCAGTAACCTTTTTTCGAATGAATAATTTTTTTTTTCCTTTTTCTTCGTTTGCGGACAATTAGTGTGAACAAACATTACTGCAATTTCAAACATTTTAATCTCTAAAAAATGCATTGAGATATCATTTCTTTATCCAGGGCAAACATTTATGTCTCATGATTTTTATAGTGTGCATAACATACCCATTTATTTTGGCAATGTTTTTACTTTTTTTAAGATAGAAAAGATTCAAAACATGTACCTGAGCAAAATTCTATTTCTTGCTGTCTCTGCAAAATTATATATATAAGTCAAACTCGATTCTTCCAGCCTCTAAGGCATTCTTTATATATCCAGATATTTTCACCTCTGGAAAATTTTAAGAGAGTTTTGAGTTATTTGTTTTTCATTGTTTGTGTTTGAATTAATTTTGTCGATCTTCCAATGCAACTCCCTTCAAGCAGGTCTAAAAACAAAGGCATGTCCAACATAGAATGAAAAGCTCAAAATTGGATGCAGGGTCTGCCACTGGCTTAAGGCCTATTCTACGACTAAGAATACATGTTAATTCATGATAGGCATCACTAACACGGTTTCTATCAGACCCATAAGTTGAGATTGAGCCCCAGCCTGTTGCTGCTGGTTTTGCTGGTAATTCAAAGGTCTTCTTAATAACATGATGCTCAGGACAATGAATGGCATAGTGCACCCATCCACGAGACTGCTGAACTCCAATGGCTTGCCATTCGTTCTGGACCAAAAAGAATATAAATTTGGTTAAAATTATTAATATGTTATAATAATAAAAATATAAAATAAAACAAACAAACAGATTATCCCATTAAAAATGAGGGTTATGTCAAAATGTTTAAGTATCTTTTGTTCCAGAATCAAGTTTTTCACTGTCTCCTTGCACATTATAGTGTGAGCCTTACAGGTTAATCCTTGGGCACAGAACACCGAACACCTCCAAAGATCCAGGATTAACATGCATTCTCACGAATCATTATAATCTTTACTCATGGTTTCTCATGCAAAGGTGGGAACTCTATTTGTTTTAAAATGGTTTAAACTCCACTTTTGCTCATACGATGAGCACTATCATATTTTAGTCAAAGAAATATGTATTTTTCCTTGCCAAATTTTTAGTGAGGGGTTACTTAATTTTGAAGTCAGTTTTTCATTCATTGAAATTTTAATTAAGATTAAGAAGGGTTTGTTACATGATTTTTATTAGTAAAACCCTAAAATCGTGAATATCTAACCTAACCCTCATCCATGGGAGCCTTTGAGACTGCGTTGTCCTGGGAAAAAAACCATGTGACGCCATCGATGTGCAAGGATTGGTCTTCTTTGCCATACTTGCCTTGGGCAATACGCTCCTCCATGTCATTACAATGAGGTCCATATTACATAAACAATTAGTATACATGGCCTCTGTCAAGGATGTATGTGCTCCCTGTCTCCGTTAAAAGGAGCAGAAGCTGCTTAGCAAATTCAATCATGCATTTTCATACTTTCAGTAACCTTTTTTCGTATGAATATTTTCTTTTTCTTTTTCTTCGTTTGCGGACAATTAGTGTGAACAAACATTAATGCAATTTCAAACATTTTAATCTCTAAAAAACGCATTGAGATATCTTTTCTTTATCCAGGGCAAACATTTATGTCTCTTGATTTTTATAGTGTGCATAACATACCCAATTATTTTGGCAATGTTTTTAATTTTTATTAAGATAGAAAAGATTCAAAACATGTCCCTGAGCAAAATTATATTTCTTGCTCTGTCTCTGCAAAATTATATATATAAGTCAAACTCGATTCTTCCAGCCTCTGAGGCATTGTTTATATATCAAGATATTTGCACCTCTGGAAAATTCTAAGAGAGTTTTGAGTTATTTGTTTTTCATTGTTTGTGTTTGAATTAATTTTGTCGATCTTCCAATGCAACTCCCTTCAAGCAGGTCTAAAAACAAAGGCTTGTCTAACAAAGAATGAAAAGCTCAAAATTGGATGCAGGGTTTGCCCCTGGCTTGAGGCCTATTCTACGACTAAGAATACATGTTAATTCATGACAAGCATCACTAACACGGTTTGATAGTGTTGATAAACTCACTAGGCTTTGAGACCCATAAGTTGAGATTGAGCCCCAGTGTGTTGCTGCTGGTTTTGCTGGTAATTCAAAGGTCTTTTGAGTACCATGATGTGTGGCTCAGGACGATGAATGGCGGCATAGTGCACCCATCCACGAGACTGCTAAACTCCAATGGCTCACCATTTGTTCTGGACCAAAAATAATATCAATTTGGTTAAAATTATTAATATGTTTATAATAATAATAAAAATATAAAATAAAACAAACCAACAGATTATTGCATTAAAAATGGCATTTGAAAACAAATTAGGTGCTAATTACCACATTGGGAAGTTGGCAAAACAAATAAATTTGCATTAAAAATGGCATTTGAAAACAAATTAGCTGCTGATTACCACATTGGGAAGTTGGCAAAACAGATGCATTTGCATTAAACATAACATTTAAGAACAAAAATGCGGTGAACAAAAATGCGGTGCTTACTTCATTGAGAAGTCGGTTCTTGGGAAGCAATTTGGCAGTTTCCGGAGAGAGAACCACATGTCTGGAGATGACACATAACCCCCAATCATCAAAATAATCCATTTCGGTGAAATAAAACCCTAATTACAGATATTCAACTCACCACCTAGACAGCCAGCAATCAAGCATACCCACACTCAAAGATAAAACTATAAATATCTCAAAGAAACTTTGATATGCATTATCTCAAAGAAACTTTGATATGCATCTCATTGTAACTGACCAAAAGTAGTTATCGAGCATTTATTTAATATATGTACAAACTTCGAGGAAATGATTTGCAATGTAAGAACACATCGTCTCCTTCTCTGCATTTATTTAATTACCTGGCGTGCAAAGTAGACTGAATACCAGTGCCTGGAGAAGAGATATTCCCATCAAGGTTAGGCAAAGGAATTTGCATAGAAGACAATTTACCACCAGAAGTGGAAACATCCTACTCTGTTGGTTGATCCTCGAGGCTCTTCCGCTTTTGATCATTTGTTCCTGTATTACATCATAATTGCAATAAAAATTATCTTAGTTCACATTAATAAACCGAACAACTTTTCTGCAGCCAACACATGAATCTACAGGTCTAGACATTTGCAGAATTTGTTGCCTGGGACGCTGTAAAATATACTGAATACCAGTACCTCGAGAAGAGATATTCCCATCAAGGTTAGGCAGAGGAATTTGCATTTGGTCTAAAATTCTTTCTCTGACTCAGAATTCGAACAAATGCACCGAGACTTAATAATATTTTTTTTCTTGCTCATAAAATTGCAAGTCTGGCTGCATGAAAAAAAATGAGGAGGGTTATGTCAAAATGTTTAAGTATCTTTTGTTCCAAAATCAAGTTTTTCACTTTGTCTCCTTGCACATTATAGTGTGAGCCTTCCAGGTTAATCCTTGGGCACAAAACACCTAACACCTCCTTCAAAGATCCAAGATTAACATGAATTCTCACTTATCATTATAATCTTTACTCATGGTTTCTCATGCAAAGGTGGGAACTCTATTTGTTTTAAAATAGTTTAAACTCCACTTTTATTCATACGATGAGCACTATCATATTTTAGTCAAAGAAATATGTATTTTTCCTTGCCAAATATTTAGTGAGGGGTTACTTAATTTTGAAGTCAGTTTTTCATTCATTAACATTTTAATTAAGATTAATAAGGGTTTGTTACATGATTTTTATTAGTAAAACCCTAAAATCGTGAATATCTAACCTAACCCTCATCCATGGGAGCCTTTGAGACTGCGTTGTCCTGGAAAAAAACCATGTGACGCCATCGGTGTGCAAGCATTGGTCTTCTTTGCCATACTTGCCTTGGGCAATACGCTCCTCCATGTCATTACAATGAGGTCCATATTACATAAACAATTAGTATACGTGGCCTCTGTCAAGGATATATGTGCTCCCTGTCTCTGTTAAAAGGAGCAGAAGCTGCTTAGCAAATTCAATCATGCATTTTCATACTTTCAGTAACCTTTTTTCGTATGAATATTTTCTTTTCCTTTTTCTTCGTTTGCGGACAATTAGTGTGAACAAACATCACTGCAATTTCAAACATTTTAATCTCTAAAAAATGCATTGAGATATCATTTCTTTATCATTTATGTCTGATGATTTTTATAGTGTGCATAAACATACCTATTTATTTTGGCAATGTTTTTACTTTTGTTAAGATAGAAAAGATTCAAAACATGTACCTGAGCAAAATTCTACCGTGATTAATTCAAAGCCTCAAATACAGAAATTTAAAAAGGCTTTTTGTAGATAGAAAAAATGTGGGTAAAGGGTTAGTTAATGCCAACCTGGAGGATAACAGACAGGTCGAATTCCGCCCTGAGAACTTGAAATGCCCTGCAAACAGCGGTGGAAAGCTCTGATAAAACCTTTGACAGAAAATTAGTGAGCAAGAACCTAAGTTGGGCGAATGAAATGGCCTGTAAAAGGTCGAAATGACGAACTTAACGAGGAATAAGCTAAACGCGCAAGGGTAGACGCAATACAACAGGAGAATGACAGGAAGACTGCTTTTAATCGTTCGGCTTCCCATTCAATTCGACACCCACTGCGATTTGCACAATTAACAATCTTTGAATTGCAAGAACCGAGAAGCACGGAAGACGCTTCTTCATTAACCGTTTTCATAATTTTCTTTGAATCCCAATAACTGAGAAGCACGTAATACGCTTCTTCATTAACCGTTTTCATAACAGTTTTTAATCAACGATTGTCATAATTTTCTTTGAATCGCAAGAACCGAGAAGCACGTAATACGCTTCTTCATTAACTGTTTTCATAACAGTTTTGAATCAACGATCGAACTTCGTTCAATCGTCTAACACCACAAATCCATGGTCGACAATAGGACATGGCATGGGCTGGGGCAATTCACTTCAAAGGGAAAATCCATGGTCGACAATAGGACACGGCATGGGCTGGGGCAATTCACTTCAAAGAGAAAATCCATGGTCGACAATAGGACACGGCATGGGCTGGGGCAATTCACTTCAAAGGAAAACACCTTAATTTATTTTAAAATTGCATCGACAATAGAGCTTTGACTATTTTCTTTTGAGACACCGCGGTTACATTTAAAGAACGCATTTATTTCGAAGCGCAGCTCTGGATGGATGGGCAAAAGACTCTATAGTCGTTCTATCTGTGGGAATAGTTTACACTGACAAACTTTTATTAGATGCTTTTGTTCCTTGTGTTTCGAATAAGAAATCTTACATCTTATCGTGTAACATGTCAAAATCATTTGGACGCAACAAATTCGACTATATCGATCGAATAAATTTGATAATTTATCCATCCATTTGACTGGTTGAGAGTATTGCTATAAAATTTGACCCTTTTAAAAATCATGACAGATTTACAAAGTACGCAATTTTGATGTGGTAAAAGATTGTATTTTCTGGTAATGTTATGGGCTTTCTAGTACATCTGTACTGCCATGTGTTTTGTAAAAATATCAGTGTTTTCAATATGTCATGATTTCTTTAGAATATTGAAAGATGAACTGCAACAAGAAATAGTGCGGGAGTGCAGAGCTGTGGGGAAGTGTGGAGCTCCGCACACCGCACATTTGATGTAATGACATTTTTTTGGACTCATGTTTCCGCACGCTGCACATTTGATGTAATAAAAAATTCTTGGACTCATGTTTTAAAGAATTTCATCAGAAGTTGGTGTGAGGTAGTTGTTGTGCAAAACATGATTACTTATCACAATTGATCCGGCAAATAGAAGAAAATGAAAGAAATCTTAACTAACGAGGATGGCTTTGGCAGTAGATATGAATGCCATGAAGTCTCGAACAGTAGCAATGTTGACAGCATGCTTTACCACGATCAGCAAATATATGTCTGTAACATAAACTGTAGGTACTTACCGTGGGACATATCAACCAGGGCCATCGACATTAGCTCATGCAACATTTTATGGTGATAAACATCATCAACAACCATGGGTGGTTCTTGTGGATACGGGAATCTATTTAACAATGGATACGGTATTCAGACAATGACTCTGAGCACATCATTGCACAATGACTCTGAGCACATCTTTTCAATTATTGAATTTGTTTAGTGGGTTGTCCCATTGTCATTGCCTTTGGTACCTATAGAGATATCGTCGCACTAAGCGGAGGAGATTGTTTAGCAGGGGATAGAGTTGAGTTCTTGGGACCATCAGTTCGCTTTACGGTGTGCCATTTATCCTGAGGTTCCAGGGGTTGAGACGAAGGATTACGGAGCTTGCAATATTTTGTAAACAGAACGAATGGAACCGTCTAACATGACTTCGCAACCAACCTGGAGGATAACAGACAGGTCGAATTCCGCCCTGAGAACTTGAAATGCCCTGCAAACAGCGGTGGAAAGCTCTGATAAAACCTTTGACAGAAAATTAGTGAGCAAGAACCTAAGTTGGGCGAATGAAATGGCGTGTAAAAGGTCGAAATGACGAAATTAACGAGGAATAAGCTAAACAGCGCGCAAGGGTAGACGCAATACAACAGGAGAATGACAGGAAGACTGCTTTTAATCGTTCGGCTTCCCATTCAATTCGACACTGAGAACTCTGGTCCACTGCGATTTGCACAAGGAACAATCTTTGAATTGCAAGAACCGAGAAGCACGGAAGACGCTTCTTCATTAACCGTTTTCATAATTTTCTTTGAATCCCAATAACTGAGAATCACGTAATACGCTTCTTCATTAACCGTTTTCATAACAGTTTTTAATCAACGATTGTCATAATTTTCTTTGAATCGCAAGAACCGTGAAGCAGGTAATACGCTTCTTCATTAACCATTTTCATAACAGTTTTGAATCAACGATCGAACTTCGTTCCATCGTCTAACACCACAAATCGATGGTCGACAATAGGACACCGCATCGGCTAGGGAGTTTTGAATCAACGATCGAACTTCGTTCCATCGTCTAACACCACAAATCGATGGTCGACAATAGGACACCGCATCGGCTAGGGAGTTTTGAATCAACGATCGAACTTCATTCCATCGTCTAACACCACAAATCGATGGTCGACAATAGGACACCGCATCGGCTAGGGCAATTGACTTCAAAAGGAAACGCCTTACGACGTAATAAATTTTCTCACCCTATTAAAAAAACCATAACCTAACATTACAAACAAATCTTACAAAATTAGATATCTATATTTTTCTAAAAAAAAAAACTGATTGTCTCCCAGATCCTATTACAACCACTAGGCCCATTGAACGCTATATTGAAAATTATCCTTTAAGATCTCACTCTTATATCATTCAGCCCCTTATTTCAGCTATTTTTATCTGAAATATAGATTTTGATCTCACTAATACAAAGACTTCACATTTATCTATTTCTAAAATATTTTTAAAAACCTACAATTTAATTAAATTGAACAAAAATTAACCACCATAACCTAACATAATGCCTAATAAATTTTACAAAATTGGATATCTATGTTTTTCTCCCAAAAATATTGATTGTCTCACAAATCCTATTACAACCATTCGGCCAATTGAAAGTTGTATTGAAAATTATCCTGGGCATCTCACTCTTTATCATTCAGCCCAAACAATTTTCAGATCGTGTTTTGTAGTCTAATAAAACTTAACCTACAATATATATCCTTTATCATTTCTCAGTACTTCTTTTCTCTTATTATATTTATTCTTTTTATATAATTTTTAAATTGGTAGAGAATTATTGAAATTAAAATTTTCAAAAATAAAAATAAAATATTATAATAATAATAATTAAAAATAAAATATAAAATAAAAACATAATTACAAAACGAGAAAATAAACCATATTAAAAACAAAATAAGATATAAACTCTTTCAAAAAACTTTATATAACATTAATTAAAAAAAAAAATTATACTAATTTATTTAGACTTTAAATAATTTTTTTTGTTAATTTAGTGTTTGAAATTATAATAATGGATTTATATTATTATTATTATTTTTTTTTTAATTTAGCGTTTGAAATTATCATAATGGATTTTTTTTATACTCTAAAATATTTGGATGTATTTTTATAAAATAATTTAGTGAGAATTTATATTAATTGATTCAGTTTTAAATTAAAATTATATTAATTCATTATTATAGATTATGATTAATTAATAAAAAAAACAATAAAGATTATAATGGTAAAGAAAAGCATTAGCATATTATAATTACAAAGCTTTTAGCTTTGAAAATTATTAAAGTTATTTATTTATTTTTTTAAATATATTTAATAATAATTTTTTATTTTTTATTTTATATATAATTTATTTTGAATTTTTGAATTAATAATTTAAAAATTAGTCTTGAGGGATTAAGTTTTTCTAGTTAAAGCATTTTTGTTATTGAGAGGTCACGAGTTCAATTCTTTGGACACTTTCTCAATAAGGTTTCATGGTTGAGTCGACAAGAAGTGATAGCTTAAGGTGGATCTACTTGGTACAAATATTTTGTGAACTATCGGTCACCAATCTCGAGAGTTGAACCACATAGAAATTTGAAAAAAAAACTTACTATAATTGTATTTATAAATATACTAATCAAAGTTATTATTACTCCAATCATATTATTTTTAAAATGATAGAAATTTAATTTCAATGGCAAAGGTGGCTATAACTTAGGACAATCTGAAAAATATATTGAGGCGAAAATGGAAAACAGAGTTAGGGTTTCTCTACTCAACAATGGGGTTTGGGGTGCCACTGCCATATTCTATCCCTTTGACAGCTTGCTGGGCTACAAGGAAGCTTATGCTCAGGGACAATGGCAACTCTTGTCTCCCGGCTGGGGTTTATCTGAGGAACTGTTTCGATGGGAACAAACAGGGCTGCTTTGCCACACAGGGTTTTGTTATCTCTCTAAGCTCATAGATGTCGGATCCTCCAGGATGATTTGGCTACCAAGGTTGTGTTGGATGGTTTTATGGTCAACGAAGACTGTATATTCCTCTGGGCACAAAGCAATTGATTATCGTCGGATTGGTGAAACGATCCCCAGTTGTGGGCTGCATATGACTCAGGGAATTGCAAGGGGGAATGGATCAACCGAGGGTGCGACTCAGTGGATGGATCATGGGGATCGTGGCACCAAGGTGGAGGCAGGACCATCCGGCTGGTTACTCTCTGCAATCGTTGACTTTAATGATTGCCCACCCTTTCTATGATTCAAGATCAAGGGTACCCTCGTGCCCTGGTCGATTCTGCTGCATGGACCATATGTCAGGGCACCAATAACGCTCCCCACTAACATGCGATCACCTTAGTCTTATGCATTGTACGAGATACATGTTTATGGGTGGTCTACTGATCATAAAATGGAGACCAACCATTGGAAACAGGGCAAAAGAACCCTGAAGAAGATCACAAAGACCTCAATGCAGTGCAACGCACCTGATGATGCTCGGCCTAGACACCTTTAGATGAAAACAGAAGCTGAACCTCTGGTAAATTCTCTTCGATTTCGATTTTTTTATTAAAACCCCTTTCGGGACGTCACTTTTGGTTTCGGTACATGCAATAGTCTGTGTGTTGCATTTGAAGAATCGCATCTCCCATCACGCTAGATATCTTGTTGAATTGCAACATCTGATTTTTGGGGGCAGAGCACTCCAGGACCCCAGGCCCCTCACGGACTATAATATCTTACCTGTGTCTACCATAATACTCAATCTGAAGCTGAGAGGTGGCGCGACAGACTACAGTAAATCAAATTATATAGGACGAGGCATTGGGAGCAGTTCAACAAAAAATATAGAAACACATCAGAAGTACAAAAATGGAGGACTTTATTTCAAGAACATTCTCCAAGGAAAGAATACACCTTCAACGACACCAAAGAAAGTTAGAACCAAACCCTATCCATATATTTTGGAGCAACTGAATTATACCCCAGAATTAAACATAGATATACTAGAAACAGATGAGCATTGTAATACATTTGAAAAACAAGCTATAATATGTCGTTTCAGCTGTGTCTGGCCAAAACCTATTGAGCTATTTCATTGGATTTTCACAAACATGACTACTCACTGTGAAATTCACCTCTATTCTAGGGGGTTCTTCATTGTAAATTTCCCTTCAATAGAGGATTTATGAGACATTTTATTACGGGAAGGACCATGGTTCTGGGGATCCACGAGTCTCTTCATCACACCATGGTTTCTGGAATTTGATGTAAATACAATGGTTGTCTCCAGGATTTTAGTTTGGGTTCGTTTGCACAATCTCACACTACATCTTTGGAACCAACAAGTCCTTGTAGGTGTCGGTAACACTATCGGGCATTACATTAAAACAGACACACAAAGACTGGAGGAAATAATTTTCACATTTGCATGAATTTGTGTGGAAGTAGATCTCAACAAAGGCTTGCCAGATCGAATACAACTGAAGCACAAATAGAGGTGCTGGACACAGATACTAGAATATAAAAATACAACATTTACATGCAAAATCTGCCGGCAAACGCGACATCTACGTGCCCTGAAGCCAAAAAAGACACCCGAAGAAAGAAGAAAACATGGAAACAATCTAAGTGATGGAAATTTCCCCCACCAGTCTCTGATGAGGACGAGGAAGCTGATGAGGAACATCCCATACTCAACAAGAACAATCAGATGAATAAAAAACAAGAAGCACAGGAATTAAATCCACAAGATCCGATGGACTCGCAGTCGGAAAATATACCAGAAACAATGGATACTAGTGGATCCAAATGACTACATACATCAAACAACTCTGATTCTAATAAAGACAACCCTTGACCTGAGGCTGACACTTCACTTGCACTTGTATCTTCGATGCTGACTCAAGGGGAGTGAGACAAGGTTGAGAAGAAAAAAGGGATAAAAGCATGATTTTTCTCCCCATTTGTACATTATCTTTTGCTTTCATTGAATTTCTGATCAACATTCATTAACTTGCAGATGAATGCATCACAGCATCTACAACATGTAATTTTGTTTTTATTAATAAAATTACAATTTTTCTTTGGGGAATAAAACTTAGGAAAATCTTGAAAATTATTATTCATGGACTAAATTAATAGTATTCCCATTCCTCCATATTTTTCTTATATTTTTCCACTTATAGTGTTTTTCATCAATTTCACTTTTTTATTTCCTCTCAATTCTCCCATTCTTAATTATGTCATGTTGGCTTTTCTTTTGCTTCTAGCATACCTTCTCCCTTCCCTGTAGATTAAACTTCTTTAGCTTTTTTTTAAGCTAATTTCAATTAAACCATAAAAAAGATACAATGTTCAAGCCTTGTTTGTAATTGATATGCCGCAAGGGAAACTAAACCACTGACAAAATAGCAGGGAATCATACAATAACCATGTTTTGAGTGAAATTAAATACTAACATAAAGTTTGAAAAAAAATTATTATATTCCTATCTAAAAAAGGCCTGAAAGATGGGCTTACCACCCTGGTAACTAGAAGCCTAGCTAGTGAAATGACTGTGCAAACTAAAAAACCTAGAAGCATTGAGCTAAGGAGATCTTGAGGCATCCACCTCAATGAGGTTGGGACATTTTGTTTTCAATAGGTCTAGGGCTTGGAGGCAGTTGTTCCTAGATGTGTTTGAGGTGTAACCTCGTCTACTTTTGGTTCAAGACCACCTTGGCGAGTGATGAGCTCTGGTATTACAACAAGGATGTTGTAACTCCCAAGGATACTAGTTTTAATTATCAACCTGGGGTTTGTACAAACTTAAAAGGTGACAGGGTTGTATTCACAGTAAGCTAACTTCTATTTAAGTTGCTCTGAGGCAATGGATCAAACCATGGTGTACAAAGACTGTTTTGCAAATTGAATCTAGATTTTACAGAAAGGAAAAATGTTGCATAAAAGGAAATTCTAATATACTTGCAAGAAATGTAAATGTTGCATGAAAGGAAATTATAATTTGCTTGCAAAAAATGCAAATTTTGCATGAAAGGAAATTTTAATCTACTTGCAAGGAATGGAAGTGCTTGGAATAGAAATCCTAACCTACTGCGGAGAATAAATGACAAAGAAGTAAACCTAGTCTAACCGCATAAAGTAAATAGCATGGAATAAAACATAAATTATTGCATGACAAAGGAGATATTATTCTAATGGAAAAACTCAATAAATGCTTCATGAAATATTAATGTAATATATCCCTGTGTTATTAAATTCATGAACTCAATCATTAAACATAATTGTAGAAATAAATTGCAGGGATGAAAAGAAAGGTCCTAAGTGGTCTTTGATCTTCCCCAAGCTTGGTTTCAAGGCCCTACGAGGCATTGTGCAGGGATAAGCAGAAAAAATTAAGCTTGAAGGACAATTTTGGCCAAGTTTTGTGGGGCTCTGCGCAGTGCGACAGGATGTTACAGGATTACTACATGATGTTACTAGATTGCCCTATATTGCTGCGGGATTGAATCTAAGAGAATTCCAAGGGCTTAGAGGGAAATCTGAAGGTAAGGACAGATAGTGGAAGGTGGGAGAAGGATATGGGAGCCCTTGCCAAGCGTAGTACTCCTCAAGAGTCCTTCTTGCACAAGGAGGGAACGCAAGGAGTAGCCTCTAACAAATCTATTCTGAACTTTTTGTATGCAGACCGCTTGAAGAAGTTAATGAGGATGAAAGGAGGGTATTGATGGTAGGGTTACAAGTTAAAATGTCAGTGCTCTTCTCTGCAAACCAATAGTATGACCTACACACTAAAAATAATACTCAACTTGAAAAAGATCTAAAACATGCTAACAATACTAATTGCAGAAAATCAAACAAGAAAGGAAAGGATGAGTTGAATTTTGTTCAAATTTCTAACTATTGCATCAAAAGAAAACATATATTTTTGTGATTTCCAATACAAAGTCTACAATCACAGTTTCCAAGAGAGATGATTGAAAAATCTACAGAGGAAACTTTTCTCGTAGTCCAATCTTGCGAAAGGAACTACTGTTAAACTAAATACAAAAAAGAAAGATACATAACAAAAATGTACAAAGGAGAGAGACTAGAGTGCTTAGGTTGGGCCCTAACTGAAGGGTACTCAACCCTCTAAAACACACTCAAATTGTAGGAAAAAAAATTCTTCCCATTGCACTCAAAAAGTGTTCAAATACATGATATAGAAACTGAAATGATAAGTACAAGATCCTAGCTCTAGCAGTGACTCACTATTCTCCTCTAAAAAGTTGAATCCTATTGAGCTCTTGGGTTCCTTTATTTATACAAAATGAGTGAGGGAGGAGACTCGTTGGAAGGAAGTTTGCTTCCTTTCAAAATCCCTACAAAAGTGGATCTAGTCTCTTGAGATCATTGTAGCCACTAAATGCAGTAATTACCCAATAGTCAACCAAGTTGGTTCGTGAGTTAATGCAATGAACGAGCCTCCTATATGTCCTCCAGTTGGCCTCCAATTTACTTCTACATAATAAATATTTTTTTTCCTGCACATTAATCATGCTAGGCCACAAGATATGATAAATATTCCTTAATCTCCCTAATAATATCCCTAATAAAAGGTGTTATCAAATGCAAAGAGAGAGGTAAATGTATGCTAAAGGATGGCTATATGGGCCTTGATTTATACCTATTTAGGATTCCCATCATCACCCCCTAATGAAGGTGTTTCTCACCCTATGAGCAAATCAGCCACTTAATTGCATCTCATCCATAGCCCTGGTGGCATCCATGACATCCCAAGGTATCTCAAATGGAATGGCCCCGTAGGGGTGGAATCCTGCATTCTTCTCTATCTCTGCCCATTCTTGTTGCTCTTCTGCATGCTCTCTTCTTTCTTGTAGCCCTAATAGCAAAGGAGGGTCAACTTTAAGCCCAATCCAATTGCTCTTCAGTCTCTCAAATATTATTTTATACAAGGGTTTCCTTTCCAAGGTATTCCTCGGCCTTTCTAGGGAATGATACTCTTGTATTTTTAGGCTATGTGATAGAGTGTCATCTCCTCTGAAAAGCGAGTAAACTCTCGATTCCTAGTAACTTGAAAATGACTTCAAAGTGCAAGATGGCTTGTTCTTATCTTTCTATGTAGATCGTTGTCAGTCTTGGGTCTTCATAAATGAGTTTATGGTTGTTGGTTACAAGATGAGGGGCTCTCATTTCTATTATGATCCATAGGGGTTCATTGGTTTCCATAGTCATGACCCTTTTTGTCCCTTCAGCCCTTGCTTCCGCATGAGTATGCCAAGAGTTTAATACCATTAGTTGCAGATATCCCATTATGGAATTGGGATCCCAAAAGTTCATATCAATCAATATCATGTTATGCATATGGAATTCAGTCATTCTATCATTGTCCTCAACACTAGATTTATGACATAATTCAATAAACTTTTTGCAGTCCTGGAAAGGACGTGAACCACATTGTGATAGGGTCTTGTTCTGAAATTGAAGCCATTGTTCCTTGAGGAACATTGCATAGGTTTTTGAGGGGTGTCTACATTGAGTGGCTTCCATAGCCAAGCTTGTCATGGTGGAAAACTACACATCTTTCTCCTGCAGTTGGTCTTTTAGTGTCTTGTTTTCTATCCACAGTTGTTCCCTCACGTTTGCTTCTTTTAGTCTCAAATCAACCATCTCCTCACCCATATTCTTCATATTTTCTTCCATTAGGCCCACATATTCAACTCCTTTATACCTTGTAATTTGCATTCATCGGTCACTTCTACCTCTTTCTTTGTCTAGCTCAAGGAGGATTTGGACTGCAAATTTGGTAGGTATTATTTTTCCTGCTTCAAATAATTTGTAGTAGGACCCAAGGTATGGTTGGGGATCATGTTCTTGTAGCTCTTGTGGCCCTTCACCTCCTTCCTCTGGTGGTGCAACACTTTCCTGTAGCATTGACATGCCTTCTTGTAGCAATTCTTTGTCTTTTGGTAGCACTTCTTTGCCTTCCTGTAGCATGGCATATTCCTCTTGCAATTGTCTACCCTTGGCTCCCCTGATGTTTAGCTTCCTTTGTGAGGCTTGGGGTTGTTTTCCTTTGGCTCTGAGGGAGGTTATTTCTTAATTTTTCTTCTTATCTCTCTCCAACTCTCCCTCCTAGTGGCTAGCTTACCCCTCAATGTTGATGGGGGTTGTTGAGGAAGGTTGAGGCTTACCTTGCTTAAGTCTACTGCTTCTCCTCCCCTTGAAATATAGAGGGCCTTTCTTTAGTTGCCTCCCTTTGGGCTTGGCTGGTGTACTCAAGTTTGCTAGGGTGGCAGCTACTTCTTTCTCAGTATTCCCTTATGAAATGCTTGTCTGCTACTCTCGCCTCCTTTAATGAGGTCTAAAATATTCCCAAATGGGATTTGGGGTTCCTTATTCTCCTTTTATCTCACTAATACACATGGGCGTAAAATCTGATGGAAGAGATAAAATTGGAAAAATTGTCAAAAGTTAAATGTGTTTTTTGTTTTTTTAAATCCCGACGATGTCAAATATCCAACGAGAGTTCCTTTACCATCAAATATCCGACGAGAGTGCCTGTGCCATCAAATATCTAAAGGTTGGTCCAATATCAAATAAATGCAAGGGAGTAGTTGTATAACAACCAATTCCACTATAAATTATCCTTAAGATCTTACTCTTATATCATTCAACCCCTTATTTCAACTATTTTATCTGAAATATAGATTTTGATCTCACTAATTCAAAGACTTCACATTTATCTATTTCTAAAATATTTTTAAAAACCTACAATTTAATTAAATTAAACAAAAATTAACCACCATAACCTAACATAATGCCCAATAAATCTTACAAAATTGGATATCTATGTTTTCCTCCCAAAAAAAATGATTGTCTCACAAATCCTATTACAACCATTTGGCCCATTGAAAGTTGTATTGAAAATTATCCTTGGCATCTCACTCTTATATCATTCAGCCCCAAATTTTGTGCAACAATTTTCAGATCATGTTTTGTAGTCTAATAAAACTTAACCTACAATATATATCCTTTATTACACAAATTTCTCCGTGCATTTTTTTTTTATTATATTTATTCTTTTTATATAATTTTTAAATTTTTAAATTAGTAGAGAAATTTGAAATTAAATTTTCAAATATAATAATAGAATATAATAATAATAATTAAAAATAAAATTAAAAAGATAATTACAAATTAGTAAAATAAACCATATTAAAAACAAAATAAGATATAAACTCTCTCAAAAACTTTTTATAACAATAAAAAAAATTATACTAATTTATTTAGATTTTAAATATATATTTTTTGAGTTAATTTAGCGTTTGAAATTATAGTAATGGATCTTTTTAATTCTCTGAAATATTTGGATGTATTTTTATAAAATAATTTAGTGATGAATTTATATTAATTGATTTAGTTTTAAATTAAAATTATATTAATTCATTATTGTAGATTATGATTAATTAATAAAAAAAAAAAAGATTATAATTGTAAAGGAATGCAGTTGAGCCTATTATAATTACAAAGTCTTTAGCTTTGAAAATTATTAAAGTTATTTATTTATTTTTTAAATATATTTAATAATAAATTTTTATTTTTTATTTTATATATAATTTATTTTGTATTTTTTAATTAATGATTTAAAAATTAGTCTAAAGGGATTAAGTTTTTCTAGTTAAAGCATCTTTGTTATTAAAAGGTCACGAGTTCAATTTTTCGGACACTTTTCAATAAGATTTTGTGGTTGAGTCAATAGGAAGTGATAGGTTCAAGTGGATCTGCTTGGTACAAATATTCTGTGAACTATTGGTCACCAATCTCGAGAGCTGAACCAACTAGAAATTTGAAAAAAAAAACTTACTATAATGGTATTTATAAATATACTAATCAAAATTATTATTACTCCAATCATATTATTTTTAAAATGATAGAAATTTAATTTCAATGGCAAAGGTGGTTATAACTTAGGACAATCTGAAAAATATATTGAGGCAAAAATGAAAACAAAGTTAGGGTTTCTCTGCTCAACAATGGGGTTTGGGGCGCCGCCACCATATTCTATCCCTTGGACAGCTCGCTGGGCTGCAAGGAAACTGATTCTCAGGGACAATGGCGACTCTAATCTCCCGGCTGGGGTTTATCTAAGGAACTGTTTCGATGGGAAAAAACAGGGCTATTTTGCCACACAGGGTTTCGTTATCTCTTTGAGCCCATAGATGTCGGATCCTCGAACATGATTTGGCTACCAAGTTTGTGTTGGATGGTTTTATGGTCAGCGAAGACTATATATTCCTTTGGGCACAAAGAAATTGATTGTCGCCGGATTAGTGAAACGCTCCCCAGTTGTGGCCTACATATGACTGAGGGCATTGCAAGGGGGAATGGATCAACCGGGGGTGTGACTCGGTGGATGGATCACTGAGATCATGGCACTAAGGTGGAGGCAGGACCATCCAGCTGGTTACTCTCTGCAATCGTTGGCTTCAACGATTGCCCACCCTTTCTGTGATTCAAGATCAAGGGTACCCTCGTGCCCTAGCCGGTTCTGCTGCATGGACCGTATGTGGGGGCACAAATAACTCTCCCCACCAACACGCGATCACCTTAGTCTTATGCGTTGTGCGGGATACCTATTTATGGGTGGTCTACTGATCATAAAATGGAGACCAACCATTGGAAACAAGGCAACAGAACCCTGAAGGTGATCACAGAGACCTCAATGCAGTGCAATGCACCTGATGTCACTCGGCCTAGACACATTCAGATGGAAACAGAAGCCGGACCTCTGGTAAATTCTCTTTGATTTCAATTTTTTTATTAGAACCCCTTTCGGGATGTCACTTTTGGTTTGGGTACATGCAACAGACTGTGTGTTGCATTTGAAGAATCGCATCTCCTATCATGTTGGATATCTCGTCGAATTGCAACATCTGATTTTTGGGGGCAGAGCACTCCAGGACCCCAGGCCCCTCACAGACTACAATATCTTACATATTTCTACCATAATACTCAATCTGAGGCTAAGAGGTGGCGCAACAAACTACAGTAAATCAAATTATACAGGAGGAGGCATTGGGAGCAGTTCAAAAAAAAATACAAAAAGACATTAAAAGCACAAAAATGGAGGACTTTCTTTCAAGAACATTATCCAAGGAAAGAATACACCTTGAGTGACACCAAAGCAAGCTGGAACCGAAGCCAATCCATATATTGTGGAGCAACTGAATTATACCCCAGAATTAAACATAAATATACTAGAAACAAATGAGCATTGTAATACATTTTAAAAACAAGCTATAATCTGTCGTTTCAACTATGTCTAGCCAAAACCTATTGAGCTATTTCATTGGATTTTCCCAAACTGGACTACTCACTGTGAAATTCATCTGTGTTCCAAGGGGTTCTTCATTGTAAATTTCCCTTCAACAGAGGCTAGATACATTATATTACGGGAAGGACCATAGTTCTGAGGATCCACGGGTCTCTTCATCACACCATGGTTTCTGGGACTTGATGCAAATACAATGGTTGTCTCCAGGATGCCAGTTTGGGTTTGTTTGCAAAATCTCCCATTACATCTTTGGAACCAACAAGTCCTTGCAAGTATTGGTAACACCATCGGACATTACATTAAAACGGACACACAAAGACTGGAGGAAATAATTTTCACATTCGCATGAATTTGTGTGGAAGTAGATCTCAGCAAAGGCTTTCCAGATCGAATACAATTGAAGCACAAACAGAGGTGTTGGACACAGATACTAGATTATAAAAATACAACATTTAGATGCAGAATCTGCCGGCAAATAGGACATCTACAAGATACGTGCCCTAAAGCCAAAAAAGACACCTGAAGAAAGAAGAAAACAGGGAAACAATCTAAGGGATGGAAATTTCCCCCACCAATCTCTGATGAGGAGGAGGAAGCCGATGAGAAATATCCCATACCCAACAAGAACAATCAGATGAATAAAGAACCAAAAGCACAGGAATTAAATCCACAAGATATTATGGACTCGCGGTTAGCAAAGATACCAAAAACAATGGATACTAGTGGATCCAGGAGACTACATACATCAGACAACTCTGATTCTGATAAAGACAACCCTCGACCTGAGGCTCACACTTCACTTGCACTTGTATCTTCGATGCCGACTCAAGGGGAGTGGCACAAGGTTGAGAAGAAAAAAGGGAGAAAAGCATGATTTTTCTCCCCATTTGTACATTATTTTTTGCTTTCATTGAATTTTCGATCAACAGTCATTGACTTGTCGATGAAATGCGTCACAGCATCTGCAACATGTAATTTTGTTTTCATTAATAAAATTATGATTTTTCTTTTGGGAAAAAATTTAGGAAAATCTTGAAAATTATTATTCATGGACTTAATTAATAGCATTCCTATTCCTCCATATTTTTCTTATATTTTTCCACCTATAGTGTTTTTCATCAATTTCACTTTTTTATTTCCTCTAAATTCTCCCATTCTTAATTATGTCATGTTGGATTTTCCTTTGCTTCTAGCATACCTTCTCCCTTCCCTGTAGCTCACACTTATTTGGATTTTTTTTAAGCTAATTTCGATTAAACCATAAAAAAGATACAATGTTCAGGCCTCATTTGTAATTAATATGCTGCAAGGGAAACCAAACCACTAACAAAATAGCTGGGAATCATACATTAACCATGTTTTGAGTGAAATTAAATAGTAACATAAAGTTTGAAAAAAAATTATTATATGCCTATCTAAAAAAGGTCTGAAAGACGGGCTTACCACCTTGGTAACTAGAAGCCTAGCTAGAGAAAAGATTGTGCAAACTAAAAAACCTAGAAGCATTGAGCTAAGGAGATCTTGAGGCATCCGCCTTAATGAGGTTGTGACATTTTGTGTGTCTTCCAATAGGTCTAGGGCTTGGAGGCAGTTGTTCCTAGATGTGTTTGAGGTGTAACCTCATCTACTTTTGGTTCAAGACCACCTTGGCCAGTGATGAGCTCTGGTATTACAACAAGGATGTTGCAACTCCCAAGGCTACCAGTTTTAATTATCAACCTGGGGTTTGTACAAACTTAAGAGGTGACAGGGTTGTATTCATAATAAGCTAAGTTCTATTTAAGTTGCTTTGAGGCAATGGATCAAACCATGGTGTACAGAGATTGTTTCGCAAATTGAATCTAGATTTTGCAAAAAGGAAAAATGTTGCATAACAGGAAATTCTAATATACTTGCAAGAAATGTAAATGTTGCATGAAAGGAAATTATAATTTGTTTGCAAGAAATGTAAATGTTGCATGAAAGGAAATTTTAATCTACTTGCAAGGAATGAAAGTGCTTGGAATAGAAATCCTAACCTACTGCGGAGAATAAATGACAAAGAAGTAAACCTAGTCTAGCCGCATAAAGTAAATAGCATGGAATAAAACATAAATTATTGCATGACAAAGGAGACCTTATTCTAATGGAAAAACTCAATAAATGCTTCCGATAATATTAATGTAATATATCCTTGTGTTATTAAATTCATGAACTCAATCACTAAACATAATTGTAGAAATAAATTGCAGGGATGAAAAGAAAGGTCCTAAGTGGTCTTTGATCTTACTCAAGCTTGGTTTCAAGGCCTAGGAGACATTGTGAAGGGATAAGAGGAAAAAATTAAGCTTGAAGGACAATTTTGGCCAAGTTTTGAGGGGCTCTGTGCATTGCTACAAGATGTTACTGGATTTCCCTATATTGCTATGAGATTGAATCTAAGAGCATTCCAAGGTGTTGGAGGGAAATCTGAAGGTGAGGAAAGATGGTGGAAGGTGGGAGAAGGATATAGGAGCCCTTGTCAAGTGTAGTACTCCTCAAGAGCCCTTCTTGCACAAGGAAGGAATGCAAGCAGTAACCTCTAACAAATCTATTATGAACTTTCTGTATGTAAACCACTTGAAGAAGTTGATGGGGATGAAAGGAGGGTATTGATGGTAAGGTTACAAGTTAAAATGTCAATGCTCTTCTCTGCAAACCAATAGTATGACCTGCACACCAAAAATATTACTCAACTTGCAAAACATCTAAAACATGCTAACAATACTAATTGCAGAAAATCAAACTAGAAAGGAAAGGATGAGTTGAATTTTATTCAAATTACTAACTATTGCATCAAAAGAAAACATATATTTTTGTGCTTTCCAATACAAAGTATACAATCACAGTTTCCAAGAGAGATGATTGACAAATCTACAAAGGAAACTTTTCTCGTAATCCAATCTTGCGAAAGGAACTACTATTAAACTAAATACAGAAAAGAAAGATACATAACAAAAATGTACAAAGGAGAGAGACTAGAGTGCTTAGGTTGGGCCCTAACCGAAGGGTACTCAACCCTCTAAAACACACTCAAACTGTAGGAAAAAAATGCTTCCCAGTGATCTCAAAAAGTGTTCAAATACATTATATAGAAACTGAAATGATAAGTACGAGATTCTAGCTCTAGCAGTCACTATTCGCCTCTAAAAAGTTGAATCCTATTGAGCTCATGGGTTCCTTTATTTATACAAAATGAGTGAGGGAGGAGACTCATTGGAAGGAAGTTTGCTTCCTTTCAAAATCCCTCCAAAAGTGGATCTAGTCTCTTGAGATCATCATAGCCACTGAATGTAGTAATTGCCCAATAGCCAACCAAGTTGGTTCGTGAGTTAATACAGTGAACGAGCCTACTACATGTCCTCCAGTTGGCCTCCAATTTACTTCTACATAATAAATATTTTTTTTTCCTGCACATTAATCATGCTAGGCCACAAGATATGATAAATATTCCTTAATCTCCCTAATAAAATGTGTTATCAAATGCAAAGAGGGGTAAATGTATGCTAAAGGATGGCCATATGGGCCTTGATTTATACCTATTTAGGATTCCCATCATCATGCCTTAGTGAAGGTGTTTCTCACCCTATGAGAAAATCAGCCACTTAATTGCATCTCATCCATAATCCTAGTGGCACCCCTGACATCCCAAGGTATCTCAGATGGAATTCCCCCTTAGGGGTGGAATCCTACATTCTTCTCTATCTCTACCCATTCTTGTTGCTCTTCTGCATGCTCTCTTCTTTCTTGTAGCCCTAATAGCAAAGGAAGTTCAAATTTAAGCCCAATCCAATTAATCTTCAGTCTCTCAACTATTATTTTATACAAGGGTTTCCTTTCCAAGGTATTCCTCGGCCTTTCTAGGGAGTGATACTCTCGTATTTTTAGGCTAAGTGGTAAAGAGTGTCATCTCCTCTAAAAAGCAAGTAAACTCTCGATTCCTAGTAACTTGAAAATGTCTTCAAAGTGCAAGATGGCTTGTTCTTGTCTTTCTATGTAGATCATTGTGAGTCTTGGGTCTTCATAAATGAGTTTATGGTTGTTGGTTACAAGACGAGGGGCTCTCAATTCTATTATGATCCATAGGGGTTCATTGGTTTCCATAGTCATGAGCCTTTTTGTCCCTTCAGCCCTTGCTTCGTCATGAGTATGCCAAGAGTTTAATACCATTATTTGCGCATCTCCCATTCTGGAATTGGGATCCCAAAAGTTCATATCAATCAATGTCATGTTATGCATATGGAATTCAGCCATTCTATCTTTGTCCTCAACACTAGAATTATGACATAATTCAATAAACTTTCGTAGTCCTAGAGATGAAGTGAACCACATTGTGATAGGGTCCTGGTCTGAAATTGAAGCCATTGTTCCTTGACGAACATTGCATAGGTTTTTGATGGCTGTCTACATTGATTGGCTTCCATAGCCAAGCTTGTCATGGTGGAAAACTACACATCTTTCTCCTACAGTTGGTCTTTTAGTCTCTTATTTTCTATCCACAGTTGTTCCCTCATGTTTGCTTCTTTTAGTCTCAAAAAAACCATCTCCTCACCCATCTTCTTCGTATTTTATTCCATTATGCTCACATATTCAACTCCTTTATACCTTGTAATTTGCATTCATCAGTCACTTCTACCTCTTTTTTTGTCTATCTCAAGGAGGATTGGGACTGCAAATTTGGCAGGTATTATTTATCTTGCTTCAAATAATTTGTAGTAGGACCCAAGGTATGGTTGGGGATCATGTTCTTGTGGCTCTTGTGGCCCTTCACCTCCTTCTTTTGGTGGTGCATCACTTTCCTGTAGCACTGACATGCCTTCTTGTAGCAATTCTTTGTCTTGTGGTGGCACTTCTTTGCCTTCCTGTAGCATGGCAGATTCCTCTTGAAGTTGTCTAGCCTTGGCTCCCCTGGTGTTTGGCTTCCTTTCTTAGACTTGGAGTTGTTTTCCTTTGGCTCTGAGGGAGGTTATGTCTTAATTTTTCTTCTTATCTTTCTCCAACTTTCCCTCCTAGTGGCTATCTTACCCCTCAATGTTGATGGGGGTTGTTGAGGAAGGTTGAGGCTTACCTTGCTTAAGTCTACTGCTTCTCCTCCCCTTGAAATATAGAGGGCCTTTCTTTAGTTGCCTCCCTTTGGGCTTGGCTAGTGTACTCAAGTTTGCTAGGGTGGCGGCGACTTCTTGCTCAATATTCCCTTATGAAATGCTTGTCTGCTACTCTTGTTTCCTTTAATGAGGTCTAACATATTCCCAAATGGGATTTGGGGTTCCTTATTCTCCTTTTATCTCACTAATACACATGGGCGTAAAATCTAATGGAAGGGATAAAATCAGAAAAAATAAAAAATAAAATAAAAAATAAAAATAAATCAATAAATCAGAAGTTAAATGTATTTTTTGTTTTTTTTTTTTAAATCCCAACGATCGTCAAATATTCAACGGGAGTTCCTTTACCATCGAATATCCTACTAGAGTGCCTGTACCATCAAATATCCGAAGGTTGGTCCGATATCAGATAAATGCAAGGGAGTAGTTGTATAACAGCCAATTCCACCACTATTGGCTTATTTCTGGTGGACAACGTCTAATTTAGGACCACTTTACGTTGAGTTTAACTAATTATAATAAATATAAGATTAATATTAAATAATTATATATAATATTATTAATATATAATTAGGCTCTATTAATATTAATATCAATAATATATTTATTAATATATTATTATATAATAATATATATAAAAAGTTATGTAATATATTGTTATAATTAATTATAATAAATATTATATAGAGAGAGAGGGGGGCCTGAATATCATATAACTTCGACATAGTTGTTGTATTACTTGTGATTGTTTTGAAAAGTTGTAGGCCTATTTTGAGGTTAATTTTTGAAGAAAATCATCACTAAAAGTTTGGTGAGGAAAAATGTCACATAACATTCCTCAAGGAGGCCAAGGAGACATGGGATTGACATTGGGGGCTTCAGAGGATCGAAAATGTTATTGCCCTTATAGAATTTGCAATGGTTTAAAGCCAAGGAGACTTCTAATAAAGACAACTAAAAGGCATTGTAGAGACTATGGACATGCTAAAGGCGGACATGAATACCATCCATTAGTAAATTATTCATTATATGTCTTTGTATTGTAGATTATTTTTTTAAATGTTTATATTTATATTGTATTTTAGATTGTATGTCTTTGTATTGTAAATTGTATCGTCTTTCTATTGTAAATGCTTATATTCTTTTGGGAGATATTTGACCTATGTTGTCATCTTGATGTGGAGAAATATTATTTTATTATTATGGTTAGGGTCGATTAAGGGGTTAGCTCAAGTTAGGGATTAATTAGTTTATGGGCTTAGTGATAAGGGACTATTGAATAAGGGTTTAGGGGTTAGGGTTTAAGGGCTTAGGGGTTAGAGATTTAAGGGCTTAGAGGAATGGGGTTAAGGTTTTAGGGGGATAATGTATGTTTAGGGGGTTAATTAGGACCTAGAGGATTTATAGGTTAATGGGTTTTTAGGGAACATTATTAATAATTTTTTAAAGTGTATTATGAACATTTAAAAGATGGAGATTTAAAATGTTATGTTCCTAACCACAATGCAGCACTCATACAAGAGACTCTTTCTCATTTTTTAAGGAAAAATTTTGAGATACAAGCCCTGCACTTGGTGTTTCAAAATGTTTTACTAGGGGACATTGAGATTTTTAAGCCCAAGTGATATAGAGTGAAGAATTATATTTATAAAGTCTCTTATTGTGATACGTAAAGGGTCTCATTTTTTGTAAATTGTAAGAAAAGTTGAAGTAATATCAATCTATAATAGTTCTAGGAAAATGGTAGATTGATGAAATATTTGATAAATCATTAATGGTTACTTTTTCCAAATTTATCTTACTTATTATCACTCGTGCAAGGTAGAACATTTCATTTTGAATGTCCTTTGAAGTAGGTGCAATGTTTTTATTCTATATATAACATTCACTTGTCACTAAGTATAAAGGAATGAGTTTTTGACATTTTGGTCAAATCAACTAAGTAGTCAAAAAGAAAGAATACCCCATTTTGTGTAAAAGGAGAGATTGATGTCATGCCTTAGTAAAAAAGGGTTTCATATGAAAATTAATGTCTTTAGTGGGTTCCCTACTGTAGAAATTTTGAATAATTTAACACATATTCAATGGAGATTATCCTGATCATGTACTGTTGCGGAAAACATACACAATACATAAGCTCCTCTACGTTGATCATCAATATAGCAGCATCAATAACAATAAAACATCAAGAGCATTCACACATTAACACAGTATGTATCCCGGGAAAGCATCTCGCTAAAAACCCCAATTATCTGTATATTAATGATTGAGTCATGTAACATTACACAGCATAATACTTCTCACAAGTATCTCCACCTCTGTTACACACAATACAGCTCAGATCTGATCTCCAAATCCCTTCCACTGCTTGCCTGCCTCCACTGCTCAATACCTGCTCAAGAACTGATGAGAATGGCTCACCAAACTCGTTTTTCACCTGCAAAATAGTCACTCACACTTGTTGGACGTGAGCACAAGCTATAATGTGGGCAAATACGTGAGCAAACTCATTGGCATACTCAATCCCTTGATTGTGCAAGATCTGGTGCACAACTATAGTCACAACTGATAGCAATCTGATTCTCTACCACCTGTCCCTGTTGAACTGAACATGCACTGACAAGCAACTGAGTTAACTGATGTATTCATTAGTTGTATTATGAGTTAATAACTTGTGAATTAATTAATAACTAATTCACCCAACTCATCTCTAGTCTATTTGCCAATTAGACTAAATACAACCAGTTTAACAAAGCTAAACTGAACACAACTCCATCAACTCCACAATCAACTCCACCAAACTCAACTGATTGAGTTCTAACTGAATTCATGCATGCAACAACTCAACTGACTCATAAGAAAAGCGTATTTCCTTCTGACAGCTGCATGTGCCACCTCTGTAGCTCAAACTGAAGTGCTCCAAGAGAATAAGATTAAGTTTATATTCCAAATATTATTGTGAGATAATAATATTTGACTTTTCTATTTTTGACAGCCAGTCTAAAAATAGACTTTGATCACTCACACTGTGATCACTCACACTTTCATCAAAAATAGAAGTCCATCTATTTTTTCCCAACTTGATCAATCATCCATAAACAACAACCTGCAATCCATAGACATGATCCATATGTCTAAAAATAGACATAGTCTAAAAATAGACTTGCGCCAAAAAATAGCCTGCGGGCCCACTTAGTGAAGGCAACTCTTTTCACTAAGCTCCATCATCTTGTTGCAATCTCAACACCTACCACTTGTCTAAATAAAAAAAGGGATTCTATCTAATTTTCTTACATAGGTTATTGATTTCAAAGTTCATAAGTGAAAACATATGATGAAAATACAAAATAAAATGCAACTAATAAGTTAGATCAACAAACACATTGTTGTCTTGATTTTGGTGAGCTAACCTAGACAATATGAGACCTTCCTATTTGGGTGAAATGATGCAAAATATAGGAAATTAAGAATAAAAGGGTATAGAAAGAACAAAAGACCAAAGAATAAGAAAACTTATCTTCCTCTTGTACATTCCTAGACCCATCTAGCCACCAACTAATTTTAGTAGTAAGTTTCATTGTGAGAATACCTTTCATATGAGATTAAAAGTCCACATCCTCTTTAGAATTTTTATTTTTTTTAATTAAGAAATGATTAAAAAAGATAATATAAAATCCACAGTATTTACCTTGAGGTTTTCCTGCTTGAACTTAATTGGTATTTCCTGGATTCATTGGTATTATTGTTTGAGTCTTGTACTTTGAGTACATTTACAAATTTGATGGAATGAAAAGGATTTGATGATTGTAAAGTGATTGTTCCTAATATTTTTCAACATAATCTTAAACATCTTGCTAAATTGGACAAGCTTCCTGATTGCATTGATTTGTTGTATTTGTTTCTTGCTCACACCCAAGCTTATGATTTCTCACCCATACTCTTCAAACTTCTGGTCTCTAAGTGAAATCAAGAAAGAATATGACATTATAATGAGGAATGAAAAATAATATCAATATGTTTTTTATTATGGTTGTGACTATATATCTCAGAAAGTGTCTCTCTTCCTACATGTCAAGAAAAGTAACATCTTTCCTATATTTTTTCAACATATTCTTAAATATAATCTTCATAAATTGCACAAGCATCATCATTGATTTGTTGTCCTTGTTTCTTTCTCTCACCTAAGTTGTCTTTGTTTTCCTATATTATATTTGTAAATGTTTGTATCAACGTTTAAATATTTTCTATATATACTAATCTTACTTCATTGATTATAATTGTATAGTATTCCCCCCCCAGGGCATTACTCGACAAGGAATAGGTGGTTGTAGTACAAGCGCCTATTCAAGAACACGGAGAAAATATTGAGGATCAAGTTAATGATCCTATGGAAGAAGATAATGATGTTGATGATGCAATTGAAGAAGATGGGACAAATAGATTGATCCAGGAGACATTTAATAATGTTGAAATGGATGATGATGGCAACCAGTATGATGGTCATGCTTTTGATAAACCTGTACTTGAGAGGGAAATTGAACCTCTTTATGAAGGATCAAAAACATATCTTCTCTCTATTGTATTGTTACTGGTCAACTTAAAGCTAGTGAATGGTTTGTCAAACACATGTGTAACACAACTCCTAAGGTTTGTAATATATTTTTTGACATTATTAGCACTATATACATGATAAAGCGATAATTTTTCCTTTGTTTTTAATGTAATTAGTACATTGATCATCATTTAATTAATTTGTAACATTTGGATACAATATGTACAATTAATATTGTTTAGTACATTAACTAGAAGTATTGTTTTTCTATGTTGTAGATTGTTAGGTGAATTTCTATTACCATCGTCAAATGTTTTACCTCGTACATACCAATATTTACACGCCCTTAAGAAAGATATTGGAATGCAGTATCAAGTATTCGTGCATGTCCTAACGATGATATTCTCTATTATAAAGAACATGCATCGAAATTAAAATGCCCAAAATGTTATGAGAGTATATATCAAACCGATAAAGTAACATAAAAGGTGCCTAGCAAGGTTCTTCATTATATTCCCATAATTCCACGTCTATGACAATTGTTCAGGTGTGAAAGCATAGCACAAATTATTGATTGCCATGCAACGAATAGAAGTGAAGATGGTGTTCTTCGAATGCCTACAGATGGATCTGCATTGAGGAATATAGAGGAAAAGTGGCCAAAGTTTAAAATAGAACCTTGTAATCTTAGGCTTTCATTAGCAGCTGACAATGTCAATCCATTTATAGAGCTTAGATCTACTTACTCAATGTGGCCCTTTTTTGTTATCAACAATAACATTCCTGTGGGGAATTCAATAAAGAGGGAGCTCATAATGTTGACAATGATTGTTCCAAGTATTAATTTGATTAGAATAATTTTTTTAAATACATGCACATATTGTTCCAAGTATTAATTTGTTTACTCATATATGTTCAATTATGTCTTATATTTTTTTATTTACTCATATATGTAGTAATTGTGTACTATATGTTCAATCAATTAGGTAAGTACTATGTCAAAGATATGAATGTATGTATCAATCCTCTTATCGATGAGTTAGTGGAGCTATCAAACATCATCACTATGTATGATATCCCTAAACTAGTAGATGCAAAAAGGGAATTTGAATTCCAAGTAATGTTTGTATGGAAATTTCATAGTGCCTTAGGAATAACACATTTTTGTGGTATGTTATAATGTTACCCTACACTTTAATAGTGTTTAATTTTATGAAGTTCATTTCATGTATGTTTTTTAAATAGTCCCTTCATTGTACATACTTAAAATAATTGATATAAAAATTATTCCATCTCTTGCAGGTCTTCAAACAAAGGGTAAATTTTCTTGTCCAATTTGTGGTCCTAAGATTAAATCTCATCGTTCAAGAAGCTTAGGAAAGGAGGTGTTTGATGAGTATAGGCACTTCCTTTCTAAGAACCATAGGTACCGAAGTACCGAAAAACATATTTTCAATGGGAAAGAAGAGACTAGATTAATACCATAGAGAACGGCACCTCGTGCATGGAAATTGAAATATAATAGACTAGTCTCTCAAGGTATGGATCAAATTGTCTATGTATCAGTATGCATGATATGTTTGGATTATTTTATATTTTTGTGGCATTTTGTTCACTATACTAATGGATAGGTTATATTGTTTTTATAGTATCTTTAATTATATATGATTCACATTTTAGGTTGTCAAGGCATTAATAACAGGGCACTTCCATGAGGAATGAAAAGTTATCTCGAAAAATTCAATAGACTCCCCTACTATGAGCACCTAGAAATTGTTCATTTGTTTGATACAATTCACATTGGGAAGAACGTAACAAAGACCTTATGGAAAATTTTAGATGGAAGGAGAGCTAAAGAAAAAAATGTCAAGGTTTATAATGGCATTAAGGAGGGAAATCATGCAATGCAAAGTTTGATTCATTCAAATAGCGATGGAGATGACCAAAATATAAGTTATGATGGTTTTTGACAGAGAAACAAAGCAAGGATGTTAAAGAGGTTATTGAAAAATTAAATTTCCAACTGGATTTTGTTCAAACATAAAGAATATTCTAACAAAGAAAAGTGAATGAGGTGGGGTAAAACTCATGATTGGCATATGTTCATGAAGGTAAATATTTTGGTGTATATATTTGTACACTAGTGAAACATCTTATCAATGTTTTTTTTTCTACTAATTTTGGAATAAATAATGATCGATCATTATTTTTGTTACATTATGTTCTACCTCTATCTCTCCTAGAAAACTTTGATAACAATGTCAAACAAGTTATATATGATCTTGGAAAATACATGAGGTAAGTGGAGATTTATGTGCAAAGTATAGTTTGTTGTACAACTTATATTTTATTGCATGTGTTTTACTTGTCATCGTGTACTATATACTTTTATGTGGAAACCTATGATTTGCTTGCTTCATGTGTATATGGTCGTGTTATATAAAAAATGACCTCCTCATTAGCTCAGAGGAGAAAAACACTTTGATTGGAAGAAACCCTAAAGTTAGAGGCCCATTTTCTAGGGTAATGCACCCTAGAAACATATAAGAATCATTCTAACGCTACCTATGACCCAATAAGGTGCATTAATCCCTAGGTTAATGCTTTGTTTTTCCTAAAGGGGAGCATTATTTTATTTTTATAAAATTCTTGAGGTCAAAGTGTGAGTTCACTGACTGACACTTTGTTTATCACTCAATGTCAACTCCAAAAAGCACTAGAAACATCTGCCTCAGACCTGTCAAAGGAAATTGATAATCCTAACAAGAGCACAGAAAGGAGGAAAAAAAATAAAGTGAGGAAAAATCTAGCTTTTTCCTGAATGGAACTTGTGAAGGAATTGGAAATTATTGAGCCTCTCATAGCCTATAAATTGGAGGCTAGGCCATTGTAATGGGGATCAGAATTTGTGCATTGTTATGTTGTTGAGAACTTGACCGAGAGAGAGAGAGACATGAGTAACGAGCTAAGGGAAGACTTGATTCATCAACCATGGTTGTAATCATTCTTATCACATCTAATAATATAGACATGCTTTTGTTTTGTCTATGTGATGGTTATATTGAAACATTATTTCTGTATATGTTGGTTCAATGACGAGATTGATATTTATCTTTTATGCATGCTAGCTTTATATATTGTTATATGTTGATGTTTTGGATCATTATGCTTGCATATGATGTGAAGGTTACTTCGTGTGTTCTCTATGAGCAGGTCTTGATCTGAGAGTTGAGGAACGATCTTTCCCTTGTCACATTGAAAAATCTATTGGATCTACACCAAGGACTGGAAGGTAACCCTTCTCTATTAATTTGTTGATTCCTAGATTAACATGATTGTTTTCATGTATCTTTGAAAAGTTGCAGGTCACTTCATTCCGTCTACCTTAGGTACCGGGAGACCTGAGAGGGTTTTCTTTCTACAACCACTCATGCATTAATCCCTACAATAGAATTCGCGACTCTGTTGGGGATGCTCTTAGTTCCCGACTTTTTATCTCCTAGTTCTCAGATCTATATTTCTCTCTAGGTCTTTTTCTACCTCTCGATCTAAATTTTGATCACCCTGTACACTTCCTGACCACTTTTGTTGCTTATAGATTTTGCTTAGACCTTTTTTTTCACCCTAATCCTACACCCTTCTAGTGTTGTCGAAAGAATTATAACGCTACCTAGCTTCTTGGATAGAGTGTTATCCCTACTACAAACTCTCTGTTTGTCCTTGGGCTGTGTTACTGAACCAAAATCTTGACATCCACCTAGTCTTGTGGATTCTTTGATTGATAGGTTTCCTGTGGTCTATCCTTAGGATCTGCAACTGTGAAATTTGTCTCGTTGGATGCTTACATGGTCATTTTTATTTTGAAGAATAGCTTAATTTCATTTGATTTTCATAAGAAAAAAATTGTTGACGATGCTGGAAATCCGTCAACCAAGGGGATCTCCCTGATATGAAGTCCCAACTATACCTCACACCGTTTGGTGTAGGAGTCCCATCCGGTATAAAGGCTCGGTTTCCATATACTTATAGATCTACCTTGGTTCTATCTTTCAACACATGAGAGTGTTACATTGGTATCTTCAAACAACAAGGTAAGTGTGCCTGGTGAGTGCATAATGTAACTATGTCAAGGTTCTCTTACTGCAAAAGGGGGGAGAAAAGTGAGCCTCTAAGTGAGAGGTAATAGTACCACCCAGGAAAAGACACATGAAAACTAGGAAGGTTTGTTTAGCACCAAGCAGAATATTCCATAGTGGATGCAGTAGTCGTTAAAACCAAAGTACAAGGGAAGACCCATCCACCATCTAACAGAAAAGTCCACAACAAATGTGATAGACGTTATAACCAGTAAGAGAGGAAGGTATGTCTAGTATCCTACAGAGTAGCCCACAAGGATGAGATGGTAGTGATAACCAATACAACACATTCCCAACAAGGTAAGTACTAAAACAATCGAAATAGTTCAACTATCTTAGTACATGTGAAACAAACATGAATTACAAATGTCGAAAGAATAGTCTTACAAACATCCACAAAACATGCATGAAAACATGTTGGCCTGAACAGGCTTCTGTATTAAGCAAAAGTTCCAAGACACATATGTACATCATACATCACTAGCCCTAGTAGTGGGACATTGGAGCCACTCCTTGCTCCTCAAAGAACTAACTGAAAACTCTTTATGCTTTGTGGGAGGAACCAAGGTGAAAATTCCTTTGCTCATACAATGAGGGGGTATATATATCCAAGGATGATGCTTGACCCTTATGACTCTTTGACTACTCTCATGGTTGTTCAACTTCCTATGACTTTTCAACTAACATGACTCTTCATATTCATGTGTGTCCATTGGACTTCCAGTTTACATTACATTTGATTTACAATAGACATGGCCTATAATAGTGGTGTGGCCTTTGACAACTCATGACACGACTTGACATGACACTGCTAACATGACTAGCTTGTTGAGGTGGCGATGTCAAGTCGTTGTTGTTTCTGAATGATAGATGTGTCCTTGGATGCACTTTCTCTTCTCTTTTGCATAGCTTGATGATGCGGGGTCTTCAATGATCTTGGGTCTTGGGAGGTGGTTGCATGCATGTGTTCCCTTTGCTTGTACTCTATAATATTTTTTGTTCATCCTACTATAAGTGAGTCTTCTCGCATGTTCGCTCCTCCTTCTCCTTCTTCATCATCTCCCCATGATCTAACAGTGTACTTGTTCTTGCAATTCACTCATGACGGGACAACATCAAATCCAACAACTCCATAGTCTAAGATGATGCACTGTTATCCATGGATTGAGCTTGGGGTAGGTGACATCCTGGGAAAGAGGGCCTAATAACTGTGCATTGCATAGTTCTAGGTGACAAGGAGGGAGACTAGTCCCTGGGACTGCGCAGAGTGTAGCTCAAGCTTGGTTGAGGAACTCCTGAGCACAATCTTCACTACTAGGAAAAATTGCATAGAGGCCATTGGGAAGTAGGATTGCATAGTTGAGATGATTAGTGGAAGATGCAAGATGAGACCCTGGGAAGTAGGCATGTACATTTCTCTTATGGAAGGCAAGACTAGGTAGTAGATGGACCAAAGAGGACAGATCTACATAGCTTATGAGATCAATGAGTCCCGACTTAGGGAGGACACTGGGGGACACTTTTGTGCAGTTCTGGGAGGCAAAGCAAGTCGGGTTCTCTGCACATTATGGGTTTCTAGCAGGCAGGGAGGAGGCTTGATGACTGATTTTGTGAAATGTGCAGTTCAGTTCAGGCTTGAGGTAAATTTTGCATAATTTTGGGAAGGAAGGCATGTTGCTTAACTCTGGGATTGTGCAGTGAATCATCCCTAGGGGATAGTCTCTACGCACTGCAAAATTCCAGGTAGCATAGAAGCATCACTGAGGGCTGATACTGCACATATGCATCTATGTTGGGGTCCGGTGAAAGAGAGTCATCCGGTCAGGAGGATTTTCAGGAAAATGGCTAAGTGTGGGAGGCAAATGAACTTATGAGGAACTTGAAATTGTGATCACACACTTAGCATACTTCAACAACATGACAACATAAACCACCGGAACAACAAGACAAAGCATTACCCTCTATAAGGCCATCTAGAACTAAAAGTGACAAGTGCGACACTTAAGATCGACCTTAGGACGACCATGATGACACTTGTACAACAATGCTTAAAACTTTGTGTATGAATGTGACAGATATTTACATGTCTAGGACAACTTGTATACACAAAGACCAACCTTCGAGGTCACTAGAAAGGCTCACAAACATGACATAACAACCGAACATGCCAAAATATGAAAATTGATCCAACAAGTGAAAGGGAGAAAGACACTTAAAGGAAACACATGGAATGACTGTCAGTGCTTGCAACCATGCATGTCATTGAAGACATAATGATATGACAATGATAAGAAGTCCTTCAAGCTACACTAAGAGGCGTATTTTAGAAGATGTGCTTTATTTTCCATACCTACCCTCCAAAGGGTTATGCATTAGATGGAGTCTTCATACAGTCCTGATCTTCTATCATATCTTGGGTTCCTTGATCTGCTTATCTTTCTCCTCAAATCCTTGAGAGTTATCTAGAATGTCATCCTTCTTCATGGCCACTGAGATACACAATTGCGCAGTTTAAGCGGGGAGTGACTGTTGTGGGATGAGGCTCTGTGAGGACACATCTGCGCAGTTTCAGTGGACAGTGACTGCTTCAGGATGAGGTCTTGGTAGGAAAAATCTATGTAGTTTTAGGATACAAGGCAGGTTGGGTAGCTGAGATGCATGAAGGACAAACATGTTCGGTTTCTAGAGACAGCGGGTTCCGGTTGAGGGAAGGACACTAGAGGAAACCACTGCATAGTTTTGGATGCCAATGGAGGTTGGGCTTTCTATGCATTGTGCAGTTCTAGTAGACACGGGGAAAAGCTTGTGGTTTGCATATGTGAAGTGCACAATTCATGAAATTTGGATGAGGCTAGGTTTCCAGGAAACTCCAGAACTTGGTTAAGTGTGGGATCGATGGAACCAATGTGAACAGTGATAGAACTTAACTATGATCACACACTTGAACACTTAGTGACACAAAATAGACCATCCATAATGTATAAAAACATACTTCGCTTAATGCAACAACATTTGTGGCAGCTTACGACAAGTGTGGCTCCAATGATAGACTTTGAGAGGATAAAGGTGACACTTGTACAAGAGAGCATGGAATGAGTGTGAAACATGTATATGTGATGAGAAGAACCCATTGTCATAAATATTTCCCCTTAAATAAAAACAAGCTTCCCTTTTCATGGTAAGTGATAATCCCCATCCCAAAGATGACACATACTATATAAAGATAAAAGTGTGAACGACTCTTAAGATCGAAGAGGGGAGCTTGAGATCATCGGCTTACCAATAAGTGACTAAGGAACAATCGATTACAGGATCCATAGTAGGCTCCAAAATTTAAGTGTAGACCAAAATTTTGGAGGGTGTTGCAGCCGCTAGAACACTTGGTGAAACACTGGATGAATACCATCTTCTTTGTCTTGGTTCATTTTAGTGCAGGTCCTTAGTCCTTCAGGGAGTATTGATTCATCATGCAAATTACTTTGGCTTCCCCACTTACCCCATGGGCAGACATGGTCCCCTTTGTACCTTCTTAGTTGAACACAACATAAGATTTAGACAGATCACAGTGTTTCGAATTGGGAAGGGTAGTTTAGCTCGCAAGCTTAATATTTTCAGAGTATAGATTTTCATCTATGGTGTTGCTCTGCTACCAGCAGGCTTGGACAGTACCCCTGCGGAGTCACGCAGGAACACAAGCATTGCTCCACTGTCAATGAGCCTAGACAGTAGCCCAGTGGAGTTTCATGCTTCACTTCCCTATGCAAGAATCCTTTCTCTTCTTTCACTTTTGTTATTTTTAAAGAGAAATGTGCATCGAAACTTATTTATTTTTGGGCGGAAGAGGGATCCTGACTTATTGAGAGCAGGGGAAGTTGTTCCTTCAGAGAATCATATAAAGACCTTTGATTTAGGTTTTCTCATTTACATTTTCCCCTTCTGCATTTATACTAGTTGGATAAGCTTGAAAACACCAAAACAAAAAACTGAGTATAGGCATAAGGTTCCCAAAATGGACACAGGTTCATGGTTGGACCAAATCTCTCCTTACGAACAGATCGTATTTTCCATCAAAACTTCATCGACCAAAAGATACAACCAATTACAAGGAAGCCAGACATAGGACTGGCCAAATGTTGAAGTGTCACAAGACTCTTTGAACTTCAGCCACATACACACTTGGAAGCCACAACAGGTCTAGACACAACACTTATTCGCATAATGGAAATGAAATTTAAACTCAACAAGGAAGGAAACAAAGAAAAAAGAAAGAAGACACAGAACCTGGAAACAAAGTCATAAGACAAGAGAACAAAATGACTAAAGGAAACATGATGTAAAACTAAAATAAGAAAACATGGTCGAACTACAGGGAACGAGTGCAAGATGAGTGCAAGGAAGGGAAAACTAAGATGTAGCTAATCTTACTCCCAACCTAGCAGCTAGAAGGTCAGGGTCACGTAAAATGAAATTTCCAGTGAATCCACCATGATTGTTCTTGTCCTACATCCGCAAAGATATGAATGATTAAAATAAATAAAAAGTGATGTGCAACATAAGATATGAAAAATTGAAAAACTTGCACAAGGAAAGGAAAATCTTGCCTATGGGCAGAAAGCTGTGTTACAACCACTACTTTTACCCAATCCACATGCTTACCTTTTCGATGAATACCATTCTTTAACAAACCTTGGAAGCCTCTTGCGGATGTGTCCTCATCTGCACCAAGCTTCTTAACAAGCATGAGGAAGGATTGAAACTTGTTGCCTGCAATAGAGCTTGCCAAGTAAGATCGTTCCAACCATTCAGCGATCGAATCGTAAAATTCATGATGGTCATCTTGAAAGTCTCGTGATGTTTGAAAGGATGAATTTTCAATTTGAGAGACGAGATCACGATGGGAATATTGTATGGGAAAATGGATTTGATCATTCTCAGTAGTTATGAAAAATATAGTGAGGACCTGCCATAACCATCAGCGAAGGCTGAAGTGCCTCACTTATTTTACAGAAACCTGTACAAAAAGATGTTGAATAGTGAAGATCAAAGAGTGTGAAACAACTATCATCGGATGTGCTGATGGGAAAATGATAACTCAAATGATAGTAATCAAAGACAGAGGATTGGTCAGATGAGATAATTGAAGCATCAGATTCCCAGTATGTAATGAACGAAGAAAAATCAATTTGAACAATCTTGTGAATGCTCTAAACAATTGAACCAAGTTCCTTGCAAGCCCAATATGATAGACCACCTTCCTACCACTGGTGAGCAATTGTACAAGAGTTATAGTCGTCAAAAGAGTTTAAAAGGATGCTAGCATCGTGAATGCATGAAACCAGTGGAGGCATGGTGAATGGAGAAGAACTTGATTAGTGTGACAGCTTGTGCATCCATCATCACACAGGGAGATTTCTGGTGTGATGAGAGGACAAATTTTCAATACAAGATTCGCAAGAAGACTGAGGAGCTGACCATTATGGAGAAATTCTATAAGTATGATTCTTGCGAGTAAAGATAGTCTTTGAGATGATCAACTTCACAATTCCATGAATTCATGAGAGATGGACATTCCTAGCCCGAGTTTGATGTGATATATTTGCATGAAGACAAATGAACTATAATAGATTCATGAATTTGGTCATAAGTAAAATCTTGAAAATTTGAGAGGTCACACCCAGAATACCAAACATGTTTTACATGGGAATTCACACCGAGTAAAACCATACAGATAAACAGATTGCGTGAGAGAAACTAGATTTGATTTAGTTCGGGGGGCTTACCAGGGTCGCGAGATCCTGACATAACCATCAACGGAAGTTGAAGTGCCTTGACTCCTTGGCAGGGCCTGGAACTTTCCAGAATTTTAGAATCACATTTTCAAGCTTGAACCAAATCATGGATGGTTTGAGGGAGGTTGTTGTTGCTAATTTCAAAACTATTCTCTGGATGGAAGCTGTCTTTCTCACAAGTTTCACCATATTTTTCAACTTCAACAACAATCAGATTACTTATTTGAAGAGGCTCTTTTGATAGTAGATTCAAAGATAAATTCATTGGTGATATCTCATGAGCAATCTGATTTGAAGAGTTGTCTTCATGCAAAAGAAGAGATGATGGGGAATGGGAAGAGTTCTCTATGATTTGATTGTTTTCAACTTCATCATGGACAACCTCACTGCCTTGTGTCAATCGAGGAGATAACCCATCAGATGAAGAAACAACAGAACATGGAGTATCTCCGTCACAAGTGGATGTGTTGTGAATGGTAGGACACAAGGGAGAGTGAGGTGAAGAAGAAATTTTGATGTGAACATCTTCTTTGACCGAAGCATATTCTAGATCTAGATTAGAGTCTTCATGAGAAACCAAAATATCACATGATGTGCTTGGGCATTCGTCATGGAATACCTGATCACAATTTGATCTAGTAGCTTTAGAATCAAGAGAATGTGAAAATTGCATGTTGAGGCAGATTGATCAAGCAGGAACCCTTTAGAATGGGTATCTAATCTAGTTCATGTAGATAAAAAATAAGGTATCATCCATGTGTGTGTCAACTACCCTGATTTGAATGACATACGTCCAAAAGAAAACTATCCTACTCCGTTAATTTACCATATAATTGACAATTGGGCCGGTTGTGAATCCTTCTCCTTCATGGATGGCTTTTGGGGATATAACCATATTGTTATTAAACCTAAGGATCAACAAAAAATTGCATTCATATGTCCTTGGGGAACATTTTAATATCATAAGCTCCCATTCGATCTCAAGAAAGCAGGAACAACCTTTTAGAGGGTTATGGAATATGCCTTTCATGATATTAGACACATTGTTAAGGCTTACTTGAATGATTTCTCTACTTATTCCAATAAATGAGCCAAAAACCTATCTCACCTTTGAGCTATATTTCTTAGGTTTAGGTTCTATAACATTCATCTAAATCCACATAAGTGTGTATTCTTTGTCGATTGAAGGAATTTTCATGTATTTATTGTCTCAAAACACGGGATACAGGTTGATCCTGATAAGGTCAAGGTGATTACTGAATTTTCCATGCCACAATCCATTCTCCAACTCCAAAGTTTGTAGGGGAAGGAAAAATTCTTATGTTGATTTTGATCCAAGTGGATATTGGTGGCCACCCACCTATTCCACCTAGACCTCTAGTTGGTTTCATCTGTTTCCTTGTTTATTTCAGCATTTACTATTTTTAGTAGTTTTTCGCATCCTAAACTTCCAAAGCAGTTTTGACCCCCTAAATGGCATTTGTTTAGGTCTGTATTAGGCCCATTATCATAGGGCATGCCGCAAATATTGTAGTACTCAGAGAGACCTTTCCAACAAGGTATCATATGTGTCAAATAGAGATAATATGACCAAGTTACAACCCCAGGCAGTTAGTTTCCCAACGGGGCCCACAAACTCTTGGCATTAAATCTCTTAGGGTTAGGGTTTCTATTGTTTAGGGTTTTTCCTTGTTGTTCAATAATAAATAGGCCCTTAAGCCTCATTGTAACACAATTCAGAGGCATGTAGCCGCCACATCTCTTCTCATAGATAAGCTACCATCACCTGAGCTAGTTTATTTCCATTCTGTTTGTAAGCATATTTCAGTATTCTGGTATTAATGAAATGAATTGTTATTTATACTACACCTCTGTATTTATGGTTATATCTGTAATTTGTTCCATTGTTGTTTAAGTTTGGATCAGTGGTATCAAAGTGGTCTATTATTTCTCGGTTTTTCTTTGCATGTCCCCAACGAGGTTAGGGTATAAGGAGTTAGGGCTCGATCTAGTTGAACCTTTGCAAAGCTAGCCTCACAAACCCTAACAACCACCCATGGTGGAAGAAAAGGAAGACGAGGTGGCAGGAGATCCTATCAAAATATTGCTCGAGGAAGCCCTCGAGCGACAGAGGAACGCGATGATGGATAACTTTGCTCAGATCCTCTAACGGCTACCCACAAGCGACGCATCTTGATCCAGTAGCCACTCTATAGGTGCCACTCCTTTTAAGGTACAAATTAACTTTGATATTTCCATATTTGAGGGCCAGATAGATGCATATGTCATAGATAAATGGTTGAATCTATTGGAAGGATATTTTTAAGTTCATGACTTTTCCAATCAGGAAAAGATTACTTTTGCACTTCTCAAATTCACCCCACACGTCAAGAACTGGTGGGAAACCTACTGTGAACAAAAGGATGAGAGGGAATCCTCATTATTTTCAGTGCACCCACTTGGGGATTTTTCCAAGACACCATCAAGGAACAATATTACCCTGTCGGGAGATATGAAGATAAATACATAAAGTGGACCATGCTACAGTAGGGAAGGGACCAATATGTGTTGGAGTTCACAAATGTTTTCCATACCCTCCGCATAAATTTTGGTATCAAGGATTATGAGAGGAATTTAGTACTTAAGTACCACGGATGTCTACACAAGTACATCTAGGAAAAGATGGAGTTCCTGGACATATCCTCGCTCAGGACATCATACCAATACGTTGTTAAGGTTGAGAAAAAGTTTAAACAGAAGAGGCAATCCTTAAATGCTAATGTCAATCCACTAATGAATCTTTGAACTTTCATCTTCTCATCCTTAAGATAAGGCACGTACCTCAACAACTCTAAGAACTTAGTCATATACTATTCATCTGTCATAGATCCCATCTTTAGCTCATAGAAATCCCTAACCTTTCCATCATAGTACCTCTCTGAAAAGTACATCTTCCAGAAAAGTATTTTGAATTCATGCCATGATCAAAATCTGGATTAGGGGCAAAAAATTGCTCAAAAATCAATGTGCTCAAAATTGCTCAAAACCTAAAAGAATGCATTCGTCTCGGTGATATAATTCAAGGAAAAGTTTAAACAGAAGAAGCGAATCCGAGGCAAGGAAAAGGCACCCCCAAACCACAGAGAAAAGGTCAAATCCAAGGCAGGGTGACCTAGGACAACCCATTTGTCAAGCCAGGAGGTAACTTCTAAAATCAATTGTTCTTATTCATTAAGATTACTCATCGTTATATACATGAGGGACTGACCCTTTGGTTTCACCTCCTGATGACTCTTCATTTTACATTATTTAAGATTTACATTATTTACAAGTGTTTACCCAATCCCCATGATTAGGTGTCAACGTTCCCCCCTTAATCTGAAGGGATGTTGGTGAGTCCAAGCATCGTTCTGAAGCTTTCGATATTTTCTCTTCCAATCCTTTGGTGAAGATATGTGCAATATTCTCATTAGTGGAACAATGGCATAGATGGATTGTCTTGGCCTCAACATGATGTTGAATCAAATGGTATTTTCTATTGACGTTCTTCGTTCGATCATGGAACTTTGGGTTCTTGGCCAACTTTATTGCAGAGGTGTTTTCAATCATGAGTGGAGTTGAATGTACTTGTTTTACCTGCAAATCTTCCAGAATTTTCCTGAGGCACACAATTTATTTTGTTGCCTCAGCTACTACCACATATTCTGCCTTTGTTGTGGAATCTGCAGGAACTGATTTTTTGTGTGATCTCTAGGACACAGGTTCTGATCTAAGACTTGTAGCACAACTAGAAGTAGTTACCCTAGTTTCTTTGTCTCCATTGAAGTCTAAATCAGAGTATCCAATCAAGCTGAAGTCACCCACCTGTGTATACTTGAGTCCAAAGTCTTGAGTTCCCTTCAAGTACTTTAGAACTCTTTTTGCAGTAGAATAATGTCCCTCACGAGGATTTTTCATAAACCTCGAGAGGATTCCAACATAAAACTAAATGTTTGTTCTAGTAGTAGTTAAGTAGTTGAGACTTCCTACAAGTTGTCTATATTTTGTTGCATCCTCAAATTACTTTCCTTCAATGGATGTGAGCTTTAAGTTTTGTTCCATTGGAGTAGTTAGAGGATTGCACTCAGCCATGCCAAACCTGTTCAATAGATCTCCAATGTACTTCTTTTGAGAAAGGAATATAGACTTCAAATGTCAGTTACTTAAATACCAAGATAGTAGTGAACATAGCCCAAGTCAGCCATTTCAAAACCTTTCCTCAATTCCTTCTTTATGGATGCATTGTAGCTCTCATTGTTCCCTGTCACCAAAAGATCATCTACATATACCACAAGATATACAACTATTTTTCCAACTTTCTTGACAAACAAAGTTGCGTCATCAAGATCATAATTCTTGAATTTGAGTTTCAAAAGATGCTCAGTTAACTTTTCATACCAGGCTCACGATGCTTGCTTGAGGCTAAACAAGGTTTTCACAAGTTTTCATAATTTATGTGCATGTCCCTTGACAGCAAATCCTTCAGGCTGGGACATAAAACATTCTCTTTCAGATATCCATTCAAGAAAGCAATTTTTACATCCATTTAATGGACTTTCCAAGCATTCTAAGCTGCTAGGGAAAAGAGTGTTCGGATGGTAGCCCATTTTTTTGTGGGTTCAAAAGTCTCCTCATAATCAACCCCTTCCTTCTGTGAAAAACCTTTTTCCACAAGCCTGGCTTTGTGCTTGTCAAGTGAGCCATCAACTTTATACTTGTTCTTGTAGACCCACTTGCAGCCAATTGGTTTGGTTCCCAATGGAGGATTAACCAGCTTCGAAGTGCCATTCTTTATCAAGGAATCATACTCCTTTTGCATCCCTTCTTTCCATTCATCATGAGAAGTGGCTTCTTTGAAGGAAGTTGGTTCAAAATCTATATACAAATCTAGTTCACAAACATAAGAAACATCCATATCAACAGGTGAATCAGAATCATCTACATCACCTCCATTTTTCTTGGTTGAATTTCTTGTTCCTGTCTTTCCAACTTCATCAGGATGAAAACTTTCAAGCGTCTTTGTCAACCACTTTAGGGGATCTTTCTGAGATGGTCCAGGCTGCTCAGTTGATTGAGTTGGGACTGAATCAAGATTGATTCTCCCAATTCTATTAATCACATCACTCAAAGTATCATCATTGGTTGGAGTTTCATGTGGGGGAGAGAGTGCTTCAGAAGAATATTCCATATATTGATCTAGTAGAGGAATCCCCCCTTCAAGATGTGGAATCTAATTATCAAATTCTTGAAATTGTTTTTCATTTCCGAATCTATCCAAGTGATCAATTTGTTGCTCAAAAACATTGTCAATTTTGGAAGATTCAAGAAAGATTACATCTCTAGATACAACAAAATTTTTATTAACTTCATCATAGAGACAGTATGCTTTGGAGGTATTTGAATACCCCAAGAAGATACACTTGTGACTCCTTGCACCAAGTTTGTTTCTATGTACTTTTGGTATCAAGGCATAACAGGAGAAACCAAAGAACTTGAGATGCTTTACCGAAGGAATGTGGTCATACCAATTTTAGGAGTATTTTTTCTAATAGCATTAGATGGACATATATTCTTTACATATACAACACATAGAACTACATCAACCCAAAACATCAATTTTACATTCTTGAAAAACATCATGGAATGTACCATATTTAATATTGTCCTATTCATTCTTTCACAGTCGTTTGATGTTTGATCCCATGCTGGCAAATATAGTTTTCAAATTCATTTGAAGTGTATTCTTTTCCATTATTAGTGCGTATAGAGCCAATATGAGATTGTGCAACATTTTCAATCCATGTATGAAAGTTCTTGAATGTTCGAAAAGAATCAGATTTGTTCTTCAATAAATAAACCCAACAATTCTGGTGTATTCATCAATAAATGGCATCATATATTTATTTCCATTTGTAGAAGGAACAAGCATTGGACCTCATAAATATGAATGAATGAGTTCAAGTTCTCTATGTGCTCTAGAATGTGAATCATGAAAAGACTATTTGCTATGCTTTCCTAGAATGCAAGCATCACATTGCTTACGTTTCCTAGGAATTGTAGGCAAACCAGTAACACAATTTTTCTTCAACAAGCGAAGGTTGTCATAGTTCAAGTGTCCAAATCTAGCATGCCATAAAAGACATGATAGAAATGTACCTTCATAATAATGAGAACTATATGAAAAAAGATGTGCACGAGCAGAGGTACCTTGCAGCTTGAGAAGCCTTTCTTCTTTTATCCTTGTCATGACAAGTGAGTGATCTGATGCTTTTCTCACCTCAACCTTGCCATTAAACATATGAATGGAGTTTCCTTGTTGGCAGATGTGTACCAAGGATAGCAATTTTCTCCTCAGTCGTGGGAGATATAAAACATCATGCAAAAGAAAGTCTAGAAGACCAGGCAATTTGAGCCTAATTGTGCCAAGCACTGATGGCTTGAGTTTTGATTTTTCTGTAAAGTATACTACTCCATCAACATTGTCAGTAAATTCTTCAAAAAAAATCTCTTCTAAAATTCATGTGGAAAGTTTCTCCTGCATCAAGTGACCAATAATTTTTCCAAGAAGCAAGTGAAGCATTAAACAAGTCCTCATTTACTCCAATATTACAATGTGCCCCAACATAGTGAGTGGATTCAAATGATTTACCTTTCTCTTTGTCATTGGTTTTACCTTTGGGTTGATTTATTTCCTGCTCAATTATTTCCCAAGGCAACTTGCATGTGGATGCATCATTTGATCGATCTCTATTGCAACGTATGAAATGAAGATCAGACTTTTCTCCTTGAGAGTGTCTACCCCCCTGCCTCTACAATTTCTTCTTCCTCTTCCTCTTCGACCACCTCTTTCTCTGGAAGAATCTTGATCATGATTTTTCTTTCTATGTGCAAGACACACAACTTCTTCAGAAGACTGAGGAGTTTTCTTCTTCCCAAAAGCTTTCTCTCTCTCAACAAATTTATTCACAGGGGAGTCAAAGGTGATTTTTTTGAGGTTTCCATTTGCTTGCAATGACTTAAGATAATTTGAATATGTGGGATAAAGTGCCTTGACAAAAGCTATCAAAGGAATGTCTAGTTCATCATTAGTGACTTTGATATCATGCATAATAGATTTTACTTCTGATGCAAGAGAAAGAGGATCATCATTTTGCAATTCAAGGTTGAACAATTTAATCATCAATTTGACAACTTCAAGCATAGAGTGTGAGTCATGTAGTTCCTTCAATTTTTGTAAGGCTTCAAAAGCATTCAAAAATGGTGAAATATGGCGACTCACCTCTTCATTTACAGATGCTGCAATCAAGGCATAGGCCTTGCTATTCTTGTTTTCCCAAATGGTGAATTCCTTGTCTGAGGTAGGCTTTGCCTCTTCATTGTCTCCTTCTCCTACACAAACTCCTTTCCACATCTCATTAAAAATGAGAGTGTGTTTGATATTCCATGACCATTCTGGATAGTTCTCTTTTCGAGTGAGAACCACTCCCACAATAGATATTAATTAATGCATTTTAAAATCTGTGTAGTGTAAAAATAATTATGTTGCCAATGTATAAAATTTTCACTTCTGGCAGTAAAAAATGCAGTTCTGGTTTAAAAAAATTACAATCTGATATGTATAGAGTAAAGGTATTACTGGGTGAGGGTATATTTGGGAGAGGGAGTATGTGGGGAGGGAGTATATGGAGGAAGTTCAACGTATTGACCGAACGGTGGTATGGGAAGGGAGGTATTAAAATATTAGCAAAGCAAAGCAAGGAGCTTGAGGTTGAGTTGGATTGCATTCTAGAGAAGAAACAAACAATGGCTTCTTCATCTGCTTCACTCTGTTCTCATATTTATGCTTCAAATTTCTTCCCTGCAAACCCTATTCATACAAATTACTATAACCGTACCTCTTTTATGTATACAAAACGGTGTTTAGAACAAAAAAATGCATTGAATTTGCAAACCCAGAGAAAAAAAAATAACCAATATCAGCGACATTTTAATGTAATCACAACTTCGGTTTCACCTTTCCAGTTGCCAGCTACTTCTGGTGAATTTAGATAGGCTGTGATATGGAGGCAATGTAGGGGTGAAGATATATAACTGTAGGCACAATGTTGACTGTGGAATCGCAACTGGGAGCCACAAAAATCGTAGTCTGAGCAGCGATGTGAGTTGAGCCAACGTAGGTGTATGGTACAACCATGATGCGCCAAAAGGAGTATACCAAGTAATACCACAAAAAATACCATGGAGGCCAGCGGAATGGTACAAGAGTCGACTGTGCAACAGAAAGCTGAGACAGTGTGTAGAGGGAGGGCCAAGCCAAGTGGGTCAACTATGCAATGGAGGAAGGACAACAGAATGGTATGTGTGATTGTGGTATGTGTTATAGTGTATGTGTGACTGTGGTATGTGTTACAACATATGCATGATACCACCACCAAAATTTCTTAGAAAAAATCAACATACCATAAAATCGATTCTCCATGTAGCATAAAATCAATCCTCCAGCAACATAGGTTTCGATGTAGATTAGCGCTTAACTCAGAGAATGGAGCAATGGAAGAGGTGTCAGTTATGAAAAATGGACAGAACATAGGAAGGAGGGAGTTACAAGGGCAAAGAGGGAAGCCAAAAATGGCACTGGCTCTGATACCATGTCAGGATAGGAGGTAACTCCTCAAATCAATTATTCTTATTCATTAAGATTACTCATCGTTATATACATGAGGGAGTGACTCTTGGGTTTCACCTCCCGATGACTCTTAATTTTCCATTATTTACTATTTACATTATTTACAAGTATTCACCCAATCCCTATTATTAGGTGTCAACATCAAAGCCACAATAAAATAACAACACCACAAAGGAAAAGAAGGACATGGGAAAATAATGTGGGTTCCATAAGAGCTCCACTCACAACACAAGTGAGTGTCGGGCCAAGAAATCACTTGTGACCGAGCTAAAGGATTTCGATTCAGATGCATGTTCTAACTCTGAGTCAGAACCTGATAAGGGGAATGACAAAGGGAAGCAGATCATTGACATGGAGCCCAGTGTCACTATTACCACCACCAAGATCCATAAGAATGAGCTTGAAGATCCAGAGGAGGGGGGATCCCTATTCCACTCACAGATGTGTGTGAAGGATTCTCCACTACATTTCATTGTCAACAGCGGGAGCCAAAAGAACCTCATTTCAATAGCGGTTGTGAAGCAGCTAGCCCTATTAAAGATAACACATCCAATGTTGTACACCAATGGATGGCTTCACCAAGGACGATATCTTTGCATCAGCCAGCAATGTCTCCTTCCCTCCAGCATCAAGCCCTTCACGAATGAGGTATTGTGTGATGTTTCTCCTCTTGAATTTTATGATGTATTATTAGGACAACCATACTTGTGGAAGCAACATGTTGTATTGAGTCTAGACCTCACTCTGTGATTTTTACTTTAAGCAATAAGTTGTACAGGATACCGGAGGTATCCCCACCTACCACCATCTCTTTGATCACTACAAAGAAATGTAGTAAGATCATTTCCCATACTAGGAAATTTTTTTTCCTTATGATTCAATCCTCAGTGAAAAAAGACAGTTGTGGCCACAGCTTACAGATAGGGCTCCTCCACATAGTAGCAGTAGATGGACAAGGTTGTGGAGGAGTAAAGGGACATTTTTGCCTCACCTACAAGGGCACCTCTTCATTGTCAGACCAAGCAATCCATTGATCTGACCTCGGGCACACCGCTACCTAATGGACCAATCTATTGACACTTTGTTCTGAAGAGTGATGACATCAAGAGAAATATTTAGGATTTTTTGTAGAAAGGGCACATCGGGCCAAGCTCAGCGCCCCGTGGGAGCTTAATTGTTTTGGTGCAGAAGAAGGATGGGACCTGGAGATTCTGTATTGACTCTCGGGTGGCGTTGAACAAGATCATTGTCTAGAATATATACCCAATCCCATGGATTGATGACCTTCTGGAATAGCTCAAGGGGGGAAAATATTTCTAGAAGATTGACTTGACATCTGGTTATCACTATGTGTCTATCAAAACCTCCTATGTGTGGAAGAATGCCTTCAAATCCAAGGAGGGCCTTTTTGAATGGTTGGTCATGACTTTCGGGTCGATGAATTCCCCCGCAACCTTCATGAGATTGATGAAAAACATCTTGCGACCCTTCACCAATGCATTTGTGGTGTTGTATTTAGATGACATCTTGATATTCGAAGAGCACCTCCAGCATATTCGACAGGTTCTTCAAACCCTGCGACAACACAAGTTGTGTGCCAATTTGGAGAAATACACTTTTGGCATGACCCAAGTTCAATATATTAGGTACATCATTGATGAGAAAGGTGTGCATGTGGACCTAGCTAAGATACAAATCATTCTAGATTGGCCAACCCCAACCACTCTAACAGAGCTCCACAAATTTTTGGGTCTTGCCAATTTTTACTGAAGGTTTGTGTTGGGTTTCTCTCATATCACTTGGCCTTTAATTCAAGTCACCAAGCACAGAGCGAAAGTAAAAAAAATTGGTCTAAAACCCAACAAAAGGTGTTCACCGAGTTGAAGCTATGCCACTGCTTTGCACCAATGCTCACATTGCCAGACCTATAGCATCCATTTGAGATTAAAACAAACACCTCTGATTATGTTATTGGTGTAGTTCAACCTCGGCAAGGGCATCCAGTGGCTTACCACAGTGAGACACTTTCATACACAGTTTGAAAGTATCCCACCTACGATAAAAAAAAATATTCCATTGTGCATGTCTAATGTCAATAGAAGCATTACATTATGGGGAAGGAAATGGTCATCCACACAGACCATCGATCCCTGCAGTTCATACAAACACAAGGGAAGTTGCAAAATGATCGCCATTATAAATGGTCCACCTACCTGCAATAGTTCCATTTTAACATTAAGTACAAGAAGAGAAACACCAATAATGTTGCAGACTACCTCAGCTGACCATTGGTCATGGCATTGATCATTGTGCTCGACTCTTGTGGGCACGAGACTTTGGGGTGGTCGCATCTTTACCAGAGCAATCCAGAATTCGGCAACACATGCCAGAAACTCTTGGAAGGGAAGCAAGTTCCAAATTTTCACCTTCATGATGTATTGTTATGCCACTTGGGACACATATGTGTTCCTTCAAGTGAGTGTTCCAAGCTGATTTGGGAGGCGCACTATAGTCAATTCGTTGAACATTTTGGAGTAGAGAAAACATTGGCATACTACAGAAGTATTTTTATTGGTTGAAACTTCATCTGGATGTTGGGAAGTATATTAGACCTACACTGCCTGCGCCATTTCCAAACCAACCATCAAGAAGCAAGGCCTATATACTCCTATAATTGCTCCTAGTTGACCTTGGGAATCTATCTCCATGGATTACATGTCGAGCCTTCCTTCTACTAAGCACGACAACGACTGTGTTTTTGTAGTATTTGACAGATTATCTAAGATGGCCATCGTGGCGGCCTGCAAGAAGAGTATCACAATAGAGGCCACTGCTAAGGTCTTCTTTGAGTGAGTGTGGGTACACTTTGGGATCCCACAGTCGATTATCTCAAATCAAGACAACAAATTCCTAAGTGCATTTTGTTCAAGTCTCTGGTCGATGTTGGATACCAAACTTACTAATTCCACAACGTTCCACCCCAAACTGATGACCAAACAGAGGTCATCAACAGGACGATTGTACACAATCTACGCATGTACAACTCGAAGCATCCACACACATGGGATGAAAGCCTCCCCTATGTCTAGCACATCTAAAACAAAGCTCTTCATAGCTCAATGGGTCATAGCCCCTTTCAAGTAGGGTTGGGATTTTAGCCTTTATGTCCCATTGATGTGGCCATACCATTTATAGCTACTCAGGCAGATTTGTCTCATGTCCAGTCCAAAGTTGACAGGGCTAACAGCTTCATCGACCGCATTCAACACATCCGCCAGTAGGTCCATGAAATATTGGATAGAGCCAATGCTAAGTACAAGCAGTGCTATGATTAGCATCGAGTGTCACACAAGTTCTAGGTGGGAAATAAAGTTTGGCTACATTTGCAAAAGGAGCGCCTCACTGGACCCCATCGCAAGCTTTGCCCACTCTGATATGGAACATACACCATCACCAAGGTTGTAGGTAACAATTCCTTTGAGCTCAACATCCCATCGTTCCTTGGTCTGCATCCAATGTTCAATGTAGACCACCTTCGTCCATACTCTCCACCATTGTTGGACACATCTGACATTGCAGGACAACTCACACCATCAGAACCCAACCCGGATAGCATGGAACAGGCCACAACTGATTAGATCATGGATACACATATTAATAGCATTCAAAAATAGAGGATCTAGCTATATCGAGTTGTTAAAGCAGGCTAACTCCTTCACCAGGGCAAGTGGTTCACCAAGGACCGGGTTTAAAATAAATTTGCTCACCTCATGGAGGCTCTGCACGCAATGGGGGCCATTTCTTCCTAAGGGGGGCCGGACTGATCCAGGTGGATATTGGTGGACACCCACCTATTCCACCTAGACTTGTAGTTGGTTTCATTTGTTTCCTTGTTTATTTCAACATTTACTATTTTTAGCAGTTTTTCGGGTCCTGAACTTTCAGAGAAATTTTGACCTCCTAAACAACGTTTTTATGAGGTCTACCACAAATCCTGTAGTACTTAGAGAGATATTTCCAACAAGGTATCGTACACTCCAAACAAAGATAATATGACCAAGTTACAACCCCGGTAAGTTGGCTACCCAACTAACCCCAACGGGGCCCACAAACTCTTGGTGTTACACCTCCTAGGGTTAGGGTTTTTGTTGTTTAGGGTTTTTCCTTGTTGTTCAATAATAAATAGGCCCTTGAGCCTCATTTTAACATAGTTTAGAGGCATGTAGCCACCACATCTCTTCTCAGAGATAATATACCATCGCCCGAGCTAGCTTATTTCCATTTTGTTTGTAAGCATATTTCAGTACTATGATATTAACGAAATAAAGTGTTATTTCTGTTGCATTTATTTATTTATGGTTATATTTGTAATTTTTTTCTTTCCCATTTAATTTCGAATCAATTTCATAGTAAATTATGCTAAATTAACAAAAGGTTGCATGCACCTACTAAAGAAAGGAGTACCCTTCTTGTGGGACAATCAAACTCAACAGTCATTCGACACCTTGAAAAAGGAATTGATTTTAGCCCCACTGCTCAGTCCTCCTGACCATACATGAAACTTTCTCTTATACATGGCAGACTCACCATCCTCTATTGAAATTATTTTGGTTCAAACACACAATGATCACAGTGAGCATGTGGTTCACTACTTATCGAAGGGTCTTGCTGGACCTAAATTACAATATTCTCATGTGGAGAAATTATCCTTGGCAGTTGTTTTTTTGTCAATCGCTTCCGACATTACATCCTGTTGTGTTAGACTTCTGTTATTTCCCTAGTGAATCCCATGAGATACATTATGTCTTGTCGGGTTATCGGAGGAAAATATGATAAACATGTCAAGCCTCGTTCTTACCAAGTGGGCGACCTTGTCCTACTTTATGGTCAAAAACATGATCTCTTGGGGGTAGGAACACTTCAAACTCCATGGGTCAGTCTATGTTTTGTCACTAAGGTTCTTTCCAAAGGAGCCTATGAACTTCAAAATTGTGATGGAATCCCACTCGCAGTGCCCCATAATGGGCTCTATCTAAGAAATTATTTTTTCTAGTTCTCTATTGGGGATGTGCTTTGTAATTTTATGTATATAAGTTTTGTTTCTTTTAGTGTGTCTCGAGATTTTTGGATTTTAAATGGTTGTTTGTCTCATTCATGTCTCTTCTTCTGCACATATTTCCATGTCACCCTTATCATACATCATATATATGGATGGTTCCAATCATCACACACAACATATTGCATCGGCTACTTGGGTTCTTTACACACCTTAGTTGGAACTACTTAGTTCCAGGGGGTCTTCCTTGGTTATGCCACCAACAATATTGTTGAGTATATGTCGGTCATTGAACTCCTTATTAAATTTATATCTCACGACATCTTTAATTTAGTGGTTAGGTTAGACTCTCAGCTCGTCGTTATGCATTTGACTAATCACTATCACATTCACAATCCAATCTTGTTATGTTACTTTTTATGAGTAAGGTTTTTGGAAATTCAGTTTGAATCTCTTACTTATGAAAACATTCCAAGTGAATATAATGCATTAGTTGATTCATTAGTAAACTATGTATTAGTTTGGAATTTTTCACATTCTTTTTAGTTGCATGCATGAATGTACAAATTTCATTATAAAATTTACATAAAAATATAAGATACACCACAAAATCACCAAAATATATATATATATATATATATATATATATATATATATATATATATATATGTATATCTATCTATATATATATATATATATATCTATATATATATATATATATATATAGATAGAGATACATACATATATATATATATACATACATACATATATATATATATACATACATACATATATATATATATATATATATATATATATATATATATATATATATATTGTTTCCAATCTTTTTTACATCAAAAATTCCCAAAACTTGGGTGTTTCATACAAAATGGCTTTGATAAGCCTCACTTTGACACCCTAAGGCCATAATCTACTCCTATTGAGCCTTCTGCTCATGGTAACAGGTCAATGCTCTAGCTAAACTCCATAGAGGCACCAAAAATTCTTTCGGTACACCAACTGTGTGTCATTGCATATCGATTGGTATCTCTCTCATGGGAAGAGGCGGTACCAATGCTCAATACTTCGAGGTTTCTAGCAACCTCACATAAACTTTTTGTGCCATCTCCCTCTTGGGCGATTGTTGTGGCCTCTGCTGCTACTCTAGCCTTAGGTAGTTGATCACCCCACTGTTACACAACATTTTGTCACTGTCCCTGTACTCCCCGTTCCTTGATCCTAGAGGACCTCTACAATGACCCTCATATGTTTTCCTGCCATGAAGAACATGTCCCTACATCCCTCTTCATTTGCATAACATTTCCCTCTTACATCATTTCCCAAGAATCTTCCTTCAAACCTAGTTTTCAAGACTGACGCTAGTGCTTAGTTCTTCCCCTGTGTCGATTTGCAGAGTTTAAAACCAAGACTAATGCAGAACGACACAAGTGAACCTTTCATCACTCATTCTGACCCTCTTTTGGAAAGTTTTTAGAAATGTAGTTGAAGCTTCCAGATCTAGAAGCTTCGTGAACGGAAGTCTGGTAAATGGTTGAGCAAGATGGAGCTAAGAGAGACTGTTTGGGTTCCTTTCCCCTATTAAAATGGAACAAACCAAAAGGGATAAGGCCTCTCCCACCATAAGAAGATCCATTTCCCCTCCATCAAAGCTATATAAACTCCCCATTTCACACCCTCATCTAGCTAATGAAAGGGCTGAAATAATTTGCAAATATTGAGAGCCATATTGAGATCCTTAGCCTTCTAGTTTGTGTGTGAAGGGAGAATAATCTTGTTGTGTTTGGTTTGGAGCATAAGGAAAGAGTCCTTGAACTTCCATTGTGTTGAGGGTGAATCATGAGATGCTTCTAGTGGTGTTGGAACCCGGACATGCCAAAGGGAACCTGTAACGTCAAGGCTTAGTTGTATTTCTCTTTGAAGTTTTATTAATACAACTAATGGTTTATTTCCTACATTGAGTGTCATATTACATTTGATGGCTTAAGATTCCTTGACTTTTTAAGTAGATTGAATGTGATTGTATGCTATCACGTTTGTTGTTGTCTCTTATGTGTTTGTTTCAGGTATTTGAATGAAAGGAGCAAAAGGAGCTGGAGCAAGGAGGCAATATCAACATCAAGTGGATTAGTGCTATAAGAGGTAGGCCCTCTTATTCAATTCTAATCTAAGGAAGTTTGCATTAGATTGTTCTGTTTACGGCTAGACCCACTCTTGGGCTAGAGGGATCTCCTCTATCTACAGAGGAGATTTACCTACTACAAAAATTGGCACCCATACTGGGGAGCCATCCCTCTCTTTGGATTATTTGCATTTCATGATTTGTGTTGACTTTTGTCGTATCACTCTTTCTTTTTTGTTTTCTATGCTTTACACTATCTGCTACCTAGAGTCTTGAATTTAGAGTGACATGTCTAGTTTTTCTTTCTGAAAAAAATAAAAATAAAAATAAAATAATAATAATAATAATAATAAATAAAATAAATAAATATTTTTCCCTTGAAATCCTCGATCAACGATGTTGGTTTTTCCTTCTGAAAAAATAAATAAATAAAATAAAAAATAAATAAAAATAAAAATAAATAAATAATAAAATAAATAAAAAATAAATAAAAATAGAAATAATATATATATATATATATATATATATATATATATATATATTCCCTTGAAATCCTCTATCAACGATGTTTCTTTTTTAATAGTCACGCTAATCAGTGTGATTTTCTCTAAAACAATCACACCGTACCCCCTTGTGACGCTTATTGTCAGTTAAGCAGTGTCGATTCCTCTAGGTTAAGATCATGGTTTCTCCTGAATCATTGCGAGTGTTTCCTACCCTCATAAGCTCTATCTCTTGGCTTGTTCGCATGTATTCTCCCTGGCTAGAAAGCTTCATTAGCTTGATTTTTTTGCTTGATTGGTTTGAGTTTGCCTTACTTGATTTTTTGAGTATTGGATGGTTTGTGTCCCTAGGGCATCTAGGTCATCGTACATTCAATTGTTTGTTTGTTAATCAAGTCAAGTTGTTGTTTAGCCCACCCTCTGATGTGTTAAGTCTGGCCCTGTGTGAAGTTTCTTTTTTCTCTTTGAATCCCTCGATCAGCTCTCTTTTTGGCCAAGAACTCACGTCGATCAGGCCTATCAATGCTAGTTGTAGCCTAGCAAGTCATGTTGGTCTTGTTGATCAGCGCTAGTTTCAGCCCAAAATGCTTTCCAGTCTCTGGGTTAAGAAAAAATTATAATTTCTCCCATTCCAATGCCAGTGTGTCTTGACCCTCAGACTCTCTTCTTCCACCCAGAAGTGATTAGAATGCTTTGTTTGTTGGTTTTGATTAATTGATTAGCTTGAAGTTTCATTGCTTGATTTTTTGAGTGTTTTTGGATGGTTTCTATGACCCTAGGGCTTCTAGGTGAATTACCATTCATTTGTTTATTCACTCATTGCTTCAAGTTTCTAATTTTCTGCATCATTTAGCCCGTCTTTCAGTCTGTTGAGGTCTCAGATTTCTGCTGCTCCAACATGGGGGATAACCACCCGGTCCGGACCTTAAGACAGCTCCTTTTCTATTTAAAGTGGTGGCTCTGACTAGGGATAATGGGACCAGTTTCCCAGTATGGGTTTTAAAATGAGAGTGGGTGGTTTACGAGTGATTGCAATAGAATAATGATAAATAATGACCTATTCTATCATGCAAATCTCTAGCTAACTTAATCTAATATAAACCTGGGTATTTCTGTATAATATGTGATCTACAAAGATATCTGCTTGACATGTGATAATAAAGATCAATCACACATAAAACAGAGATGATAACGTGTAAAGATAATTTCTTTGACTAAATAGTTAGTCAAAGAAATGTATAAACTATATCACATATGTGATGATATATATATATATATATATATATATATATATATATATATATATATATATATATATATATATATATGAAAATAATCTCAGTTAGGCATCATACAATAGTGCAATTAATGCTTAACGAAAAAAAACATATCTCATATAGAATTCATGAAAATAAAGTGTTATCACTAATTAAACAGAAACAGGGCTAACCATATAAGATAGAAGTACCATATATGTGAAGTTCTGCTCATTTGACTAATGACATAGATCAACTCCTTTCTTCAGATCAAATTATCTTCCAAGTATACAAAAGTGCATCAACAAATGAAAGTAGTCTGATATTTAAAAGAAATGATCATGTTCCATAATTTCACGAAAGCATTCACAAACTTACAATAGTGCATTATTTGCAAATGTTTTTGATAAAATCCTGGACCCTTCTCTGAATGCATGAGAAGGGTATAAATACTATTCTAACTAATGTTCAAAAATAGATTATACAAAAATTTGAGGAGGTTTCAAACAACCTTCCTCCTAACTAGTTAACTAACTCTAAAAATAAAAAGTGACTTGATGAGCAGAGGCTATGATGATGATTTGTTGCCTACTAGCTTGTCCTTCAAATCAAATATATCGGCCATCGCTTTGACTTGAGGAGGTGCCCCAAACTGTGTTCTGACCTGTCCTGCGAAAATTTCATCTGTGAGAGGTGGAAACATCCACTGAGTTGAATGGAGAGAGTAGTTAAGGGTCGTGATTTAACTGTGTGGCTTGACGAGGTATTGCCAATATGACTCCCAATCCGTCTTTGTTAATTTTTTGATTGCTTCCGTTTGATTTTTCGCTCTTTCCTTCCATCTGTTATGCAAGTCATTTAGATCATGCATTTCTTTCGAGTTTCCTTCTTTCACCAGGTTGGTGGTAAATAAAGTATGGTTTATCACCTTTACTATGTTCTTTGACACCCCGGCTGCTCTTGCAACTGCTAGTTCGACTCGTTTAATCCTTGCATCCAAATCCGTGAAAAGAATGTCTTTCCTCCCCTCTTTTATTTCTTTCCATTCGATGAAACCTAAGATTCTTGTGTTTAGATCAGTAAACTTAGTTCTTTGGTCAATCGCTTTATCCGTTATTTGGTCACTAGTGATTAGATAAGGAGTGATATGTGACATCTTTTGGAAAAATTGTTCTTGATGTTTTAATAAGAGAGAATTAAGCTCTAGCACCTGTTTGATGAATTCCTCGATAGTAGGAGAATCCTTATATATTTCCATGGCTTGCTGCAAGTCTTAGAGTTGCATGCTTTTGGCCGATATGTTTGCTTCATGGCTTATCTTCAGCACCTCCATGCTCTATTGCAATTGGGCCAGCTGCTTAGGGGCCTGCCCGTTCACACTTGCCTTCTCTTTTTCGAATTGTTTCTCGAGCTGTACAATCTCCTCTTTCTTTTCCTTCAACAAAACATATATTTCGGTAGCTTTTTCCATGGTGGCAGTTGCATATGCTCCTGTAAACTATGACAATATAGTCAAGTTTTTAGTTGGGTTGGAAGGGATGTCCTTCCAAACTATGTCCATTGACTCATTCCCAAGTGGGAGTTTGGGTGTTTCTATCCTTCTCCTTTTCCTCTATCTTCTTACTACAACCTTGTGTTGCGGGCTGTAGAACACATCAAGAGGAGGGATCTCGATCACCTTCAAGACAAATTCCGATGTGGGAGAGCAGGGATGGTTTCGATCTGCTGAGACGTTGTCGCTTGCTCATCCATTGGTTCAGACTCTGTATTCTTTTGAACATTCAGAGGAGTTTGATACTCCACAGTATCCTGGGTATATGTTGTATTGGGAGTGTCTTGTAATTTCTTATTGAATTGATCCCACTCCTGCTCCAAACTACTGCTTTTGATCTCTGAATCGATATCTTTGAGTGGGTTGCTCATACCCTGCTTTTCGGCCAACTTCCTACTGGATTCTGTTGTATTCTCAGTGTCTTGGGCCTTCCCTGTATCCAGTGCTTTCATTATATCTACTTGAGACTTTATGCGAGAATCAAGTCCCTCGTTGTTGACAGTCACACTGGGTGTAGGCTTGTCCTTGATTTTTAACAAGTGTAGTGGGATTACCTCGAGCTTTTTGTTTTTGAACTCCTGAAAGCTCTTGAAATCTTCAGGACTTAGATTGGTCTTTTCCCATTCGAGCGATTGTTCGAAGGATTGAGTCGACCGTAAAAGTTCTTCAAAATCATTAGCCTCGGGGTTATAAGGCTTGATCTTTACTGCAGTAGTGATGTTATGTGCTATCTTGTCTGGATCAAATTTCCTTTTGGGCAAAGTATGAAGCCTGAGGATTTCTAGGCTTACTGACTCCTTTATCGCATGATTAAAATTTGCTAATGAAAAGGAACCGCACCTAATAAGAAAATATGGCCATAATAACTTCTTGTTTTCTTTCAGAACTTTGGTCAAGCCTTTTCCCATGGTCTGGTGGGTTATTTCTCTTGCTAACAATTTATCAGACACATACAAAGGGAGGACATGTGGGTCTGTTGTACTACCAAAAACCCTAATGTAGGTGAACCATTTTTCAACAAAACATTTGTCGACAGCCAGAATATCTGTAGCGGCTTCTTGGGAAAACCTGGGGCCTTTCTTATTGAAAATTAATTTATGCAATGGAAAAATAACAACATGGCATATTTTATAGAAATGGGGTATATAATGGGATTCCCAAATTTGTTTATGGCTTAGATGGATAGGGTAGGGGTCTTGCAAGGTCCATTTCCAACCCATGATTGGAAATTTAGTGTAGAAACAAATGGCATCCATAATGTAGGCACTAAAATAGAATGGAGGAAGGTTCTTTGTAGAGGAGGATCTCTTTTGACGATATTCGATGATGACAGTGGCTAGTTATTAGATAGGATGGTGGCCCAATTCATGATGTGGGAATTAACGCAGGCATCAATCAAAGGAATCCATTCTATGGAAAACTTATCATTATTAGGTAACCTGTATAGTCTACATAACATAGAAACTGCATAGTTGTAGGGATTTTCTAAAGAGGCTACAAGATACATACTCGTTTTATCAAATTTGAACTTGTTCTCCAGTACCCTCCATCCCTGGATCACCTTGAAGGGTTCTTTGTTCTTCTTTGTGAAGTTGGCCATGTATGTTTTATCATATATATCCTGAGGGTCAGGTATATGGTACATTTGCTTCAGGTCTTCCACTCTGAATGACCCCATGAGTTCCATTCTCGAGTTCCTGAATTGCCTATATTCAATGGTGAGGTTTTCCACCACCCACCTAATCATATCAGTGTATGGGAGGATCTTTGCACTCACTCCTATTCTATGAAGGAAAGAACAGGCAGCGTCCTTGAATTGGAGTCCCGAAGGCCTTATTGAGTCAGTCATCACTTTTGTGACAGTAATATTGGGATGCTCATCCTCAAGCTTATTGTATATAACCTCCCAAGCTGTTGCTCCCCCATCGACGCTCCAGACCGTATCAAAGAATATAGGAGACATTTCTGATAGCTCATATTATGTAATGCTATGCTTTTTCTGTTTCTGCATCACCTTCTGCAATGACATGTCTTTTGTAGCTTGTCTGAAATGGATGAGATATATCAGGGCGGACAATATTGGGCAGTTAAGGATGAAAAATTTGTGAAATGACTTTGAATCGTGGGAGGATTTCAAATGATATACTCAAGGTTAACTAACCATAACTTGGAAAATTATTACCTCTCCTCGGGCCGCTAAACATTAATTACCTTATCAATCCATTCATTATTATATTAAAACATAGTTACTTCCCACGCTTGCTGCTATATTCATGCATCGCATTTTTTAAAACGATGTTATATAGCGCTACCCTCTTATAATGCGAAATTCATTTGCAAATATCGCAATATTGCATTTCGCAAATCTTTAACGGATGACATAGTGGCAAGTCGTATTTACTTGTGACTCTTGCGAAATGCGATTGCGATTGGGATTTTGATCAGTATTTTGCAGCGGGAGGTTTGATCGCATATCGTAATTTCTTTAACGTTTTAATGATCATCACATGGGAAAATGCAATTTGCAATTTGCGACGAGGATCCTAAACTTGGGTTGTTCTAAGAGTTTTCAAGGAAATTTTTTAGAGTTAGGATTTACTTTTTAAAGACTGAAAAAATTAAAAAGGGTCCCCATTTATATGTCTAACATCAGCTATTACTATATGTAAATGGGCTAGTTGTTTCATAGTACAACAATTGGTGATTCACTTGGGAGAACCAATTATCTCTTATTGGTTTTCTAAAATTTCTAGAACTTTCAAAGTAAGAAGAGTTATAGGAATAATAATTACATGAGTTATAAAGTAAACAACATTTCTCTAGAATCATAATCACTTACTCAATCTATTTATTCAACTACTTTACCCTTTGTAGTGATAAAAATACAAATGCCTTCACCAGTCAATATTAAGATTTAAAGAGATATAGCATGTGTCTTCTACAGATTAGTTTTTGGTTTTTACTCATTTATCACAGATAGAGGCTCTATTTCCAGCAGGTGTTCATAGCCTCGATGGGATTATCTTTTAACCAACAATGATTCATTGTCCCATCTGAAGTAATCTTCAAAATCCAAAATGATATTCACTTGCTTCCAGTCTCATTTGGAGCTTGTCCCTTTTCTTTTTTATATAACCTTTTTAGTTTCTTAAAAGACATTGTCTAGGCTTGGTAACCTAATAATGAAAATTCCACTCGCTGGTTGTAACTAAACTGAACAAGATGGCTCTTGATGAGACCCCTTATCCTTTGATTGATTAGATCATTGGCTGTTACCCTATTTTGGTATGCAGTTTTGATGATATCAGTTTAATTATTTCCGTATAATCATGGTAAACAAGCTTGTAATGAGACTTATTATATTCTAAGTAGTTTATATTTTAGAATTACACTCTGAAAAAAAGAAAATTTTATCATATGGGGTGAATCATTGGCTCATTTAAGATTTTTGGATGATAATGATAGAGTTTTAAGATACTCATCGGCAGAAAGTCCTTACTAGGTTACATATTATTTTCTTGACTGATAACAACACATCTATACTTTGTAAAGGTAAGTGTTTGTTCATAGAATAAATGTTTCAGCAAGATCAAGATTTTCCAAATAAATCGGGCTTACTTTGATACTCAAATGTCCTAATTATTTCTTTAATATTTCCTACTTATAGAAGTAAAAAATAACAAAATATTATCAAAGATTTTATTTTGAAAAACCAAAAGTAAATACTACTTAACCTTTATTTTCCTAAGAATTTTAAAGGGGATATGATACAAAATTAGAAGAGGTTATCTTCTAGGAAAAGTATTTCTTGAGAATTTTCCCATTAATGGGCAAGGAATCTGTCCTTCCTGATAAGTCTTGTAAAAGAAATGTTGATTGACCAATTTTCTCAATGACTTGGAAGGGGCCAAGACATAGTCTTTGGAATTTGGTATGTTTACCTTTTTCCTCGTGTGCTTTGTCCCATTTCAAAGCCATATCAGCTACTTCAAAAATTTTATGACTGGAAGAGGTTGTAGCAAAAGAGGCGTTGACTAATTGTTGATGATGGAAGTGGGTTGCTTTAGCCTTTTCTCGATCTTCCTCGAGTTTAAGAATCTGGAATTGTCTTGCTTGGAGAGAGGAGGAAGGGTTTTCATAGATGAATTTCACTAGGGCGAGAGATGGAATTCATATCTTTGTGGGGAGAACAACTTCTTTTCCATAAACTAAAGCAAACGGAGAAGAACCGATGGAGGCCTACTGTGTAATTTTGTCTGCCCAAAGAGAAAATGTCAATGCTTTGTGCCAATTCCTATAATTTTGGTCAATAGTCCTTTTGATGATTCTGATGAGGTTTTTGTTTGTCGATTTTGCTAATCCATTACCTTGTGGATAATATTTGGTTGAATACTTTAATTTAAAACCTCGTTCAAAGAAAATTCTACCATTGTATTTCCAGAGAAATAAGATTCATTTTCAAACATTAAAGATGTGGGTAAGCCAAACTTGGTAATTATGTACTGATCAATGAAGTCTGTAATACTTTCTGTATTAGCTATCTTTAGGGGATAGAATCTACCCATTTTGTAAGATAATCAATAGCTGTAAGGATGTATTTGTGCTGCTTGGAAGAGTTAGGAACAATCTAACCAATTATATCTAATCCCCACTGTTCAAATGGTTGTTGGATGTTCACTAGTTGCAAAGGGAATGCTGGCTTCTTTTCTCTTCCGGCTACAGTTTGACAGGTTTTACATTTTCTTGCATATTCATGTGCATCCTTGAATAGTGTTGGCCAATAATAATGTGCATGGTGGATTTTGTGAGTTGTGGTGTTTCCTCCAAAATGTCCTCCAGCTGGTCCATCATGGAATTCCTGCATGACCTTTTCAACTTCAGGTTTTTCTAGGAACCTTAACAATACCGAATCATAATTTTTCCTAAACAATATGTCATTGATTAATTCATACTAATTTGATTTCAACCTTAAAGCACACTTTGTTTTATAATTGAGATGCATAAGAGGATATCCATTCTTCAAATAAAACTTCAAATCAGCATATTGCGATTGTGCATCATTGAGGCTTACCTTTGATATTTTCACTTCATTACCTTGGTCTTCTTCTATTGGTAAGTGGGAAGCTCTAGTTAACATCCTATAAAAACCTTGGCCCCTAACAATTTTAGCTGGCTAGATTTCTACATCGTACTCTTGAAGCGCAATAAACCAATTGGCTCTTTTCTCCCCTACTTCTCTTTGAACCAATAATTTCCTTACTGCAAGGTAAGCTACTACCATTTTTGTATGGGTTCTAGGAAGAAAAGGTCTGAAATGTTTCAGGGTTTTAAAAACAACAAAATCTTGTTTCTCAACAACTGAATAATTTAACTCGGCACCTTGCAAATTAGAACTAAAAAAGAGATGCGTGCCTCGATATTTTGATCATTTAGCTGTGTTAAAACTGCTGCATATGATGTATCGAATGAAAAAGTGTATAACACAAAAGGTTTGAGAAAGTCAGGATTTGTTAAAGAAGGAGCATTGATAATGGACATTTTAATCAGCTCAAATGACCCCCTTTCATCTTTACCCCAATTGAAGATTTTGTTTTTTCTTATCATTGCTTGAAGGGGTAGGACAATATGTGAAAACTCTGGAACAAATATTTTTACAAAATTAATTTGGCCTAGGAATGATTGCATGGTATTTTTGTTCTGTGGAAGAGGAATTTTTTTAATCTCTTAAATCCAAAGAGTTTGCCCTGGGGTAAAGAAAAATAAGATTTTTTGGGATTTAAGGAAATTCTATATTTCTTGCATCTTTCAAAAATGTGCTTCAGGTCATTTAAATGATTGTTTCTATCCTTAGAAAAGAATGTGATGTCATTTAGGTAAATAACAACTAAGTTATTAATCAGACCTTTGAAAGCAATATCCATAGCACGTTGAAATGTAGCACCTACATTTATGAGTCTGAAAGGCATCTTTTGATAAGCGTATGTCCCCCACTTGGTCCTAAATGTTGTCTTCAATCTGTCATCTGGATGTACAAGAATTTGGTTGTATCCTGAAAATCCATCTAGAAAAGACATTAATTCGGAACCTATAACTTATTGCAATATTTGATCCATAGTAGGCAGAGCAAAGTTATCCTTTTGAAAAGCTCTATTTAGATTTATAAAATCAATACAAATCCTAATATCACGTTATTTTTCCTCACAGGGACCATATTTGATACTCACTTTGAGTGTTTAATAGGAAATATTATATTGGCTTTGAGAATCTTGTTCAATTCATATTTTATTTGACTTTCAAGGTTTGGGTGAATTTTCCTAAGCTTTTGTTGTACTAGCTTTTCATTCGAGGTCATTGGTATGGTATGTTGAATTACAGAGGTATCGTAGGTCCTAAGATCTGCATAATCCTAGGCAAAGACACCTTTATATGTTTTTAACAACTTAATGAATGATATCCTTTCTTCAGATGATAAACCAAGACCTAGGTTGAAATTTTGAGGTTTTTCAGTTGAACCTAGGTTTACTACTTCAAATCTCAGAGTGGAACTCTGAGTTTTGGAGTTGATAGTCTTCTTGAATCTGTCCTTTAAATAATAGAGATACTCCATCTTAACTATAGACTTTGGAATTGGGTTTTGATCTTGTTTATGGTTGATTTGCAGATCATGCTCATGTTCATCTATGATCTATTCCTCATAAGACCCTTCTGATGTAAGGAAATCGATTATATCCACATCATTATTAAACACTCTCCAATTTGTCACATTATTGGCCTAAAAACTAACTCTATTGAATATCTATCCAGACTAAATTATTTTGAATGTATAAGCTTGGAATCAGCACTTGCGTTTTGCAATCTGGGAACTGAAGAAATGTTAAAAGCAGTGAAATGAGCAGTAAGATTCTGGGCAAGAGATTGATAATGTTTAAGGTGCCTAGACACACAATGAATTGTATTTCTTACCTGTTTAACGATTATTTCACTTGCAAATATTTGACATTAAGGCCAATGGCTTTATACAGCGCTTGAATCAATGCTTCATATTTCGCGGTATTGGTTTTGCATTGAAATTCAAGTCTACAAACTAACATGGTTTTCTCTCCTTGCAGGTTGATTAAAATACATCTTTCACCTACACCATCTTTAGATTTGGAACCATCAAAATAAAGAGTCCAAAATAATGAATTATCTAAAATTTTATCTTCTATATTTACACACTTTGAAGCATCTGTTTGTGAAAATTTCTCTATATGAGACACTACAGTAGCATTCAAAAAGGGAGACCTTTGAGCATTAAAAGATCCCAAAAATGACTCAACTGAGTAATTACCAATGATATTATTGGTGAAGGCAATAGTTTCATTGCTTCCCTCGAGATCAGTGACTATGTATTTCATGAACTTCTCTTAGTCTACTATGATTTGATTTGGTTTATAGTTGTGTGGCAGCCACATGTGTGATCAATCAGTTGCGAAGTATCCATGCAACTTTTCAAACCAATCCCACTTAGAATTAAACCATAAAATTCAGGGGTATCAGCCACTAGAATATCTATTACCTGCAAAACTTTTGGATTAGAGGTTAGCCTAATTGAAATTGATTTTATTTCTCCAAGTACCTCTAATTTAGTCCTATCCAATTGGACTATGTGTACTACAGATTTTTTAGGTGTAATATTCAATTTGGTGCATGCAATCCTTGGCATAATATTTGAAGAGGTGCCTGAATCAACAAGGAAATTATGGACATTTTTGTTGAAAATCTCACAAGTAAGAAGAAATGGAGGTGTATGGGAGATAGACCTATCACCTATCAGGACTAAATCTGTTGAGTTTACTTTGTTTGAAGATGAGGGAGGTTTTCCCATATCATAGGCAGCTTGAGTAACTACAATAGATGGTAGAGGGGATACAGGAACTGCTTTTAACTGTCTTAATAGAACTTTTTGTTGTTGCTTGAGTTTAGTGAGTTCATGTAATGAAATGTTTGCTCTCATCTTTTTCATATCTTCGACTATGTTATATTCGATTGTATCTGAGATCACCAATGTTTTGGAAGAATTTGGAGGATCTAGTGGAATAGGATCAGTTTGACTAGTCTTAGACTTCTTACTTATTGTTTTCTCCTTTACAGGAGTAGCAATATTTTGTTTCTGATTTGGTATAGACATATCAGGAGATTTTTTACTTCTTGTAGTTACTGGAATAGCTTGTGCTTCTTCTTTAGTTGGAAGAATGAAATCCCACATTCCATTTGATTCGACTTCTTCTTTCGTTTCAACTTCCTCTTCGGCTGGTGAGTTTTCTTCTATTTCTTGATTAGATTCAACATTTGAAATAATATTCGGTGGTTGCGATGTAGAAGAAGGGTTTCGTTTAAATGATCGAAAATTTTTCTTGGGAACAGAGGATTATGTGACCTGCTTCTTGATTTCAACGATTTAATTGGACATGGTTTTTAACACTTTCTGAAAGCCTTCAAGATTGAAAGGGTCGTTTGAAAAAAAAAATTGAATCATCCTTAAATGTGACTTTCTTTGACTTCCTTTCGTCTATCTATGATCTCTTTTCTAAAGCTATAATCCTTCTTTCTACAGACAATGTTTCTTTCATGTTTTCTACAAGGGTAGCCTTATTATCTCTATCTACAAAAATTGCAATATTAGAAGGATTAGAGGATATGTACCATTCTACTTGTACATCTACTGCAGGTTTTGAGGCAGCGGGGATTTTGTTTAGTAGCTTGTTAAATCTAGAGTTGAAGTCTTTGATCCTTTCATTTAAATCTGATTTTAAGTTATAAATATCATTGATTAAGGATGAAATGGTCTTGTCATCACCAAATTTTGCAAGAAATACTTCTTGAAAAGTATCCCAATCTCTTATTGAACCTACTGGAAGGGAAAAATACCAAGACCCAGCAGATCCTTGGAAGGTATAAGGAAACAGTCTGATTACAACATCTTCATGTGCAACTCCATTAAGGTTCATGGCTAACATAAAGTTATTTAGATGTTCTTCAGCTGGAAGACCATCATCAGGATTGTACTTAGGTAACCATTTTTCTGGGTTTGTTTGGAGAGCATTTGGATTAGCAACCAGAACAGCACCAAGATTTGTCCAAGGTTGAGTGGGTTGATTGGCCATAGCTTGAGTTGGAGATTGGGAAAATGGGAAGGCCGGTCCAAAAGTAGTTATAGATGGCGAAGAACTTACTACTGGGCTAGTACTACTAGTAGCAGTACTAGTTGGAGAAGTGGATAGTTGGGAAGCAGTGGATTGAGTAGAAATGGATGGAGAAGTGAATGGATGGAAGGGTGATGTGATCTCACTGGTATCCAATTCAGATCTTGATGTGATAACTTTCCTACATCGTGGAGGGATGGGAAACTCAAAAGGAGTTACTCCAAGCCTTTCACTTTGCAATCTAGTTAATACACCAGTTTCTCATAATAAGGAAGTAACACTTTCTTCAGAAGCTTCGGGCCTCTCTGGTTTCTCGACAGAAATGGATATCTATTCCAATTTCTGTATCAAAGAATGGACTTCGGGAGACTCGGGAGTGTAATCTGGAGAAAGTGGTTTTCTTACTACTTCAGGAGATGAGGGAGATGTTTCTACAACTTCAGATTTCTGATCTGGAGATTTTGAACGAGATCTAGAAGGTGTAGAAGTGGTGGAGGGGTTTTGACTCTTATGAATGTTTTTCAATTGATCTTTAGGTTTATATTCCATTCATAGTCGGATGTCCCTCCTTCTAGAGCCAAAATGTTGAGGCCTCAGATTTCTACTGCTCCAACATGGGGGATAACCACCCAGTTCGAACCTTAAGACAAATCCTTTTCCGTTTAAAGTGGTGGCTCCGACTGGGGATAATAGGACTAGTTTCCCAGTATGGGTTTTAAAATGAGAGTGGGTGGTTTACGAGTGATTGCAATATAATAATGATAACTTAAATGACTTATTCTATCATGAAAACCTCTAGCTAACTTAATCTAATATAATCTCGGGTATTTCTGTATAATATGCGATCTACAAAGATATCTACTTGACATGTGGTAATAAAGATCAATCACGCATAAGACAGAGATGATAACATGTAAAGATAATTTTTTTGACTAAATAGTTAGTCAAAGAAATGTATAAACTATATCGCATATGTGATGATGATGATATATATATATATATATATATATGAAAATAAATAATCTCAGCTAGGCATAATACAATATTGCAATTAATGCTTAACAAAAAAAACTTATCTCATATATAATTCATGAAAATAAAGTGTTGTCACTAATTAAACAGAAACAGGGCTAATCATATAAGATAGAAGTACCATATATGTGAAGTTCTGCTCATTTGACTAATTGCATAGATCAACTCCTTTCTTCAGATCAAATTATCTTCCAAGTATACAAAAGTGCATCAACAAAGGAAAGTAATCTAATAATTAAAAGAAATGATCATGTTCCATAATTTCACCAAAGCATTCACAAACTTACAATAGTGCATTCTTTGCAAATGTTTTTGATAAAATTCTGGACTCTTCTCTAAATGCATGAGAAGGGTATAAATACTATTCTAATTAATGTTCAAAAATATATTATACAAAAATTTGAGGAGGTTTTAAACAACCTTCCTCCTAACTAGTTAACTAACTCTAAAAATAAAAAGTGACTTGATGGGCAAAGGCTATGATTATGATTTTCTGTCTACCAGCTTGTCCTTCAAATCGCATATATCAGCCATCAGTTTGACTTGAGGAGGTGCCCCAAACTATGTTCTAACTTGTCCTGCGAAAATTGCATCTGTGAGAGGTGGAAGCATCCGCTGAGTTGAATGGAGAGAGCAGTTAAGGGTCATGATTTGACTGTGTGGCTTGACAAGGTATTTCCAATATGACTCCCAATCAGTCTTTGATAATTTTTTGATCGCTTCCCTTTGAGTTTCTATCCTTTCCTTCCATCTGTTATGCAAGTCATTTAGATCGAACAGTTCTTTCAAGCTGCCTTCTTTCACTAGGTTGGTGGCAAAAAAAGTATGGTTTACCGCCTTTACTAAGTTCTTTAACACCCCGACCGCTCTTGCCACTACTAGTTCAGCTTGTTTGATCCTTGCATACCAATCCGTGAAAACAATATCCTTGTGTTTCTCCTCAATCTCAGGTAGATTAGATTTCCTCACCTCTTATGTTTCTTGACATTCGATGAACTCTAAGATTCTTGTGTTTAGATAAGTAAACTCAGTTCTCTGGTCAATCACTTTATCCATTAGTTGGTCACTAGTGATCAAATAAGGAGCGATATGTCACATCTTTTAGAAAAATTGTTCTTGATGTTTTAATAAGAGAGAATTAAGCTCTAACGCCTCTTTGATGAATTCCTCGATAGTAGGAGCATCCTTATATCTTTCCATGGCTTGCTACAAGTCTTGGAGTTGTGTGTTTTTGGCCGATATGTTTGCTTCATGGCTTATCTTTAGCACCTCCATGCTCTATTGCAATTGGGCCAGCTACTCAGCGGCCTGCCTGTTAACACTTGCCTTCTCTGTTTTGAGTTGTTGCTCGAGCTGTGCAATATTCTCTTCCTTTTCCTTCAACAAAACAAATATTTCGGTAGCTTTTTCAATGGTGGCAGTTACATACACTCATGTAAACTATGTCAATCTAGTCAAGTTTTCAGCTGGGTTGGAAGGGATGTCCTTCCAAACTAAGTCCATTGACTCATCTCCAGGTGGGAGTTCAGGTGTTTCTATCCTTTTCCTTTTCCTTTGTCTTCTTATTACAGCCTTGTGCAGCAGGTTGTAGAACACATCAACAGGAGGGATCTCAGTCACCTTCAAGAAAATTTCTTATGTGGGCAAAGTGGGGATGATTTTGGTCTGCTGAGATGTTGTCGCTTGCTCATCCATTGGTTCAAACTCTGTATTCTTTTGAACATGCAAAGGAGTTTGATACTCCGTATTTTCCTAGGTATATGTTGTCTTGGGAGTGTCTTGTAATTTCTTATTGAATTGATCCCACTCCTGCTCCAAACTATTGCTTTTGATCTCTGAACCGATATATTTAATTGGGGTGCTCATAACCTGCTTTTCAGCTGACTTCCTACTGGATTTTTTTGTATTCTCGGTGTCTTTGGCCTTCCCTGTATTAAGTTCTTTCCTTGTATCTACTTGAGACTCTATGTGAGAATCAGGTCCCTCATTGTTGATAGTCACACTGGTCATAGGCTTGTCCTCGATTTTTAACAAGTGTAGTGGGATTTCCTCGAGCCTTTTGTTTATGAACTCCTAAAATCTCTCAAAATATTCAGGACTTCGATTGGTCTTTGCCCATTCGAGTGATTGTTCGAAGGATTGAGATGACTATAAAAGGTCTTCAAAATCATTAGACTCATGGTTATAAGGCTTGATCTTTACTGCAGTAGTGATGTTATGTGCTATCTTGTGTAGATCAAATTTCCTTTTGGGCAAAGTATGGAGCCTAAGGCTTTCGAGGCTTACTGACTCCTTTATCACATGATTAAAATTTGCTAATGAAAAGGAACCGAACCTAATAGGAAAAGATGGCCATAATAACTTCTTGTTTTCTTTCAGAACTTTGGTCAAGCCTTTTCCCACAGTCTGGTGGGTTATTTATCTTGCTAACAATTTATTAGAGACATACAAAGGGAGGACATGTGGGTCTGTTGTACTACCAAAAACCCTAATGTAGGTGAACCATTCTTCAACAAAATATTTTCTAACAACCAGAATGTCTGTAGCGGCTTCTTGCGAAAACCTGGGGGCTTTCTTATTGAAAATTAATTGATGCAATGGAAAAATAATAGCATGGAATATTTTATAGAAATGGGGTATATAATGGGATTCCCAAATCTTTTTATGGCTGAGATGGATAGGGTAGGGGTCCTGCAAGGTCCATTTCCAGCCCATGATTAGAAATTTAGTGCAGAAACAAATGGCATCCATAATGTAGGCACTAAAATAGAATGTAGGAAGGTTCTCTGGAGAGGAGGATATCTTCTAACGATATTCGATGATGAAAATGGCTAGGTTATCAGATATGACTATGGCCCAATTCATGATGTGGGAATTAACACAGGCATCAATCAAAGGAATCCATTCTATGGAAAACTTAGCATTATTAGGTAACCCATATAGTCTACATAACATAGCAGCTACATAGTTGTAGGGGTTTTCCAAGGAGGCTACAAGATACATACTAGTTTTATCAAATTTGAACGTGTTCTCTAGTACTCTTCAGCCCTAGATCTTCTTGAAGGGTTCTTCACTCTTCTTTGCGAAGTTGGCCACATATGTTTTATCATATATATCTTGAGGGTTAGGTATATGGTACATTTGCTTCAGGTCTTCTGCTCTAAATGACCCCATGAGTTCCATTCTCGAGTTCCTGAATTGCCTATCTTCAATGGTGAGTTTTTCCACCACCCACCTAATCATATCAGTGTATGGGAGGATCTTTTCTCTCACACCTATTCTATGAAGGAAAGAACAGGAAGCGTCCTTGAATTAGAGTCCTGAAGGTCTTATTGAGTCAGTCGTCACTTTTGTGACAGTAATCTTGGGACGCTCATCCTCAAGCCTATTATATATAACCTCCCAAGTTGTTGCTCCACCATCGGTGTTGCAGACTGTATCAGAGAATATAGGAGACATTTATGATAGCTCGGATTTTGTAATTCTCTTATTTTTCTGTTTCTGCATCACCTTCTGCAATGACATGTCTTTTGTAGCTTGCCTGAAATGGACGAGATATATCAGCGCAAACAATATTGGGCAATTAAGGCTGAAATCTTTGTGAAATGACTTTGAATCATGGGAGGATTTCAAATGAGATACTCAGCATTAACTAGCCATAACTTGGAAAATCATTACCTCTCCTCGGGCCGCTAAACATTAATTACCCTGTCAAACCATTCATTATTATATTAAAACACAATTACTTCCCACGCTTGTTGCTTTATTTGCGCATCGCAGTTTTTAAAACAATGTTATATAGCATTACCCGCTTATAATGCGAAATGTGATTGTGAATATCACAATATCGCATTTCGCAAATCGTTAACGGATGACATAGTGGCAGGTCTTATTTACTTGCGACTCCTACGAAATGCGATTGTGATTTCTTAAGGGGTTTTGATCGGTATGTCGCAGCGGGAGGTTTGATCGCATATCACAATTTCTTTAAGGTGTTTATGATCATCACATGGGAAAATGTGATTTGTGATTTGCGATGAGGATCCTAAACTTGGGTTGTTCTAAGAGTTTTCAAGGAAATTTCTTAGAGTTAGGATTTATTTTTTTTAAGACTAAAAAAATTAAAAAGGGTCCCCATTTATATGTCTAACATTAGCTATTACTATATGTAAATGCGGGGTTGTTTCATAGTACAACACAATGCTAGCCTCTTCATTGCTTCCATTTCGATCGAATGAGTGAAAGAGTCTCGTTTACTCTCTTGTTTCAAGTGTCCCTTTTCTCTTTCCGGGCTAGATTACATTGCTTGGTTTGTCGATTGAAGCATTTGTGTGTTTGGTTTTTTTGATTCAGGGAAGAAGTTGCTTTTAGTTTCATTTATCATGCTTTGGATTTGATTAATGTTTTTTTGTTCGGAATTGTGAAATTTTCATTAAAAATTCTCTATGTGAAAGATTCATTTTTCATTTTATGAAAAGAAGAACATCATTCTAGTTTACTTAAGAGAAAATATTGCATTAGTAGCATCATTGAGAAGCTAGAATTGCATCATCATAGGCATGAGAAATGAAATGAAACTTATTTTGTTGTTAAGGGAAGATTAAGTGCATTTAGGACATGTATTAGTGAAAGATTTCATTCTTTGATTGTTGCATTGATTGTGTGCTCTCTATCCCTCAATTAGTGTTAAATTTCATCGAAGAAAGATTTATTTTCTCATACAACTGCATATAGGAGTTTTCAGATGACAACGGTAGGGCCTTGGAATTGAAACCTAATTCAAAATCAACCGTTAAATTTATTGAATTAACCTAAGGAAACATTGAAACTTAAATCTCACATTTAGTGGTCTAGGCTAGAGACGTGTTCCGATGTCTTTAAACCTAGCAGTTGTCGTTCGCTTCAGCATTAGACAGTGCTAGTACAGACTTGTGCTCCCCATACCATTGTGTATATAAAGGGAGACCCCACTAGGTTTGCAATCCTTTACCCATAGGAAGTCGAGTCTACCACCTTGTAAATGTGATACATCGAACACAGCATTCGGCGAGATTGACTGCTCGTAATTTTTGGTTTCCCCAAGAGGTATTCTGTAGTTCACGGTTACCTAGTAATCCCTTTTGCCTAGATTATCCTAAGTAGTCATTTTGGTATTTTTGGCTCTTTAAATTTAAAATATCATCGAGCACTTTTCATTTCGAGCTCGTTGACTCCAAAATTGACTAGAGTCACCTTTCACCCTTTTCTCGAATCTTAGAATATGAAAAGGCAAAGTTCTGTTTCTGTGCCTTACAATTAATTACCCATGAAATATTCCTGGTTAAAGTTATCTTCCTTAGTGATTCTTTAGGTTCGTTTCCAATGGAAACATTTCCAGGGTCTACCAGTCAAGGATTCCCCTCGGATGAGAATCCTGGCCCTTTTCCTTCTTTTGGAAACATTGATTCTCCTTATATGGCAACATTTTCCCTCACTGGGCTAACCATTGGTTTACCTATCTGGTTATTTTTTACCTCGGTGGTCCCGAGTGTCCCAACTCCTGCCCAACCATCTCCTTCACCTGAAAAACACCATGTTGATTCTAAGGTTGACCTCTCTCACCTTCTTCACCTATTTCTTCACTCTCCTCTTCTACTTCGCTTGGTGAAAGTTTGAAATCCAGTAACCAAGAGGCTAAGAAGAATAATAAGAAGATGAAGAAGAAGAATTCAGATAAGCGAGAGGCCAACCGTGCAACTGTTACTCCAAATGCACCTCCCGTAGACAAATCTTTTGATCCTACACGGAATGTCAAATTCCCTTGCAAGTTGTGTAAGGGTGACCATCTCCTTTGAGACTATCCTGGCATTCCCAGAGTCTTAGAGGTATGGTCTCAATATCCAGATCGACCATCCCCATCGACCTTTGGATATGATGTCGATGCTACACCCTCAGCTAGCGATGGTAAGAAGAAGGGAAAAAATAAATTCCCCTGTAAGTTGTGTGAAGGAGAGCATCTTCTTCACCTTTGTCCTCTTCTGGATAAATCTTCCAAAGTTTTGGAAAACCTTACAGCTCGTCAACCCTAAATTCCTGTTGGTTATCATAGGCTTTCTTCTAACCCTCTCCTAGTTGGTAAAGAGATTGACTTTGATTCATCTCTTGCCCATCCTACTCTTCCTGAGCATGACTCTCTTGTGTCTGTTCCTGACCAACCATTGGTAAAAAAGAGTGTCGACTTGGCTCCGCCTTCAGTTGTTCACTCTATTCCTGAAGAGAGTAGTGATGATCATACTACTCATGTTCTTCTCGTCTCCTCAATTTCTCATGAATTGAAGAATGACCCTCCCATCCCAGTTATTCAGGAGAGTCCTTCTCCTCCTATAATATGGTAGTACATAGAACTATATTAGATGAATGTGTGTCTGTTAGGAACATGTCTTCTACTACTTGGAAAGCTTTGGGTTCCCCACAGCTTGTGTCTGTCACCCAAAATCTGTTGGCTTTCAACGGAGGAACAAGTCAACCCTTAGGGATCCTTCTGAAGTTCCCTATTACTTTGGGAGGAAATATCATCTATATAGATGTGATGGTAGTCCAAGGTCCCTTAGATTTCAATCTTATCATTGGATGTGACTATGCTTATGTCATGGGAGCTCTTTTTTCTTTGTTTTTTCGTGTGGTTTGTTTTCCACACGAAGAGAGAATAGTGACCATTGATCAATTGTCGTTCATTGGTCACGAAGTGCATCATATGCAACCATCATCCCCTACTGGTTCTTATTTGCAAGCAATGCCTTCCTAACCACAGGTCAATTATGTGGCTACCCTTTCTGCCTCCACATCTGCTGATGATCACACAAATGGTATAGTACATTATGTACTCGAGGCGTTGGAACCCAATCTATCTTTGGTACCAGTTAACATGTATCCCTCCCAGAGCGTGGTTCTCCCGTCTAGTGGGGACCTCTCAGGAGCCATGTTCTCATATGGTCCATAAATAGATTAGTGAGCATAGTTCCTTGTCTTGTGTCAAGCTCATTAAAAAATGAAACAAGGAATGTGAGCATAGTTCCTTATCTTGTGTCAAGCTCATTAAAAAATGAAACAAGGAATGTGAGCATAATTCCTTGTCTTGTGTCAAGCTTGTTAAAAAATGAATCAAGGAGACCGAGGCTAGTTTGTTCCTATGTCAACCTCGTTAAAAAATGAAACAGATGTCATAGGATCGTTCTTTTACTATGTCAACCTCGTTAAAAAATGAAACAACTCCCTTTTCCAAATCGAGTCTTTGATTAAGATCTCGTAAAATCCCAGTCGAGTCTTTCCTGGATCTCGAGAGTGAACCTTCATTCCATCCACCTCACTGAATGAAATGAAGCTTGGGGGGCATGTACCTCGAATTGAGTCATTATGCTGGGGGCATGCAAACTTATCTCAAGCATAGTTTTTTGTTTCAAGCTTGTGTAAACATGAAACCAAATTCAAGCAGAGTTCCCCATGGTTCAATCTTGTGTAAAAATGAACCCATGCCCAATTTACATCTCATGAATTTCATTTCTATCAACTAATTTCTGCTAGATGAGCCTTGGTTGTTTCATTCCATCGCCACCATCTCTTTGGCTGATCATATGCTTTCACTTGGTTGTTTTTTCCTTTCCTGAGGAACCGCAGCAATGAGTGGTTTTGCTAGCTAGCCTCTTGACCTTTCAGTGTTTTGAGCAGCTCCACCTTAACTGACACTTGTTTCTACCCTTTATACTACTCGTTCCTCCAGGATGAGTCACCTTTAAGCTCTTTTTTGACTCGTAAAAAATGAAAAGATTGCCGAGTATTTTTCCCTTTTAGACTCGTTAAAGTAAATAAAAACAGGGAGTCTGCTTTAATCCCTTTTCCAACTCTCAAAACACAAAAATATTGCCAAGCTCTTTTCATTTTTGAACTCATTACCCCAGTATACATTTACCCCTTTTTCTGGCTGGGATAAAACTATTTACAAAAAAGGCATACCTTAGTCAGACATGACTAGGAGGTTCTCTTGAATATTAATTTCTACCTTTTCAAGTTCGAGAGACAACTTTACGAAAAGGGACCCTTGGAGTTTTCTTTTCTGTGTCTTTTTCAAACTCTCTAAACATGAAAAAGATACTGAGTTTTCCCTTTGTCGAACTTGTTAAACTTTAAAAGACGTCGGATTCGTCACCATGATGGACACGAGCTTCTCCTTCCTAAGGCTCGTTAATCTTACTAGGTCAGATCCATCTAAAGGATGGGCTTATATTACAAGCATATGATATCCCTGTCAAGCTTGTGTAAAAATAATTGGGGTACTCACCAGAAATGGTGGGGGAAAATGGGAAATTTTTACCAGTTGATTCGACAGCTAGTCACTCTTGAACATGACACTCTTTTGCTTCATGTTGGGTTGGGATATCCCCACTACATCATTGACCTTCCTAGGTTTGGGCTGCTATTTTTTGCCTTTCCATTTGATCTCTACCTCATTATCATGACCTCCAATCTTATGGATCCCAAAGCTTCCAAACTCTGGAGTCGTGTCATTGATATGTTCAAGAATTAATCCTTCTACAGTCTACATTCATTCCTGGTTCTCTATATTATTCATAATCATTGCATCCCTTGTCTCGTGTCGATGATGTGGGATACATCATGGCCCTCACTTCCTATCAACTTCGGCTCATTATCCGGGAAGTTGGTTGAGAGACTCCCTTCCAGTACCTTAGAGCTTGCATGCCCTAATGGCAAGTTGTTCGCACTCGACGACAGGTTCACATCATTGGCCTTCGATCGGGTGACTTCATGGGTGTTCAACTTCAGTTCCTTATTCACATTCTGTGAATTGTGTTTTTTGTACCTTGAGAGCCATTGTCATTATTAATGGTTTCTCTCACGCTTGTTAATAGTTCGCATCATTGACTAGTAATCAAGCAATTTTATAGCATGTTCGACCTCAACACATCTACTCACGTGCTATAAATTGTACTTTGATTGGGTCGTGTTGGAGCATAAGACCCTAGACTTAGATTTCACAAGTCCAGGTTGCAGGCTGATGTGACATGATCATGCTTACATACATGTCTCTTTTAGATGGATGGTTGTGACCATACCATGAGTCTGTTATATGTGATCCTTCTACTTATTGGATGGTTGCAACCATACCTTGGGTTTGATACGATCCTTCTTATTGGATGGTTGTGCCCATACCTTGGATCCATTTACATGATTTTCTCTTGGATGGTTGTGTCCATACCACGATTCATGTATCAAAGATTTCAGTGCTGTATATGTATCTACGCTTTCTTGCAGGTTTTTTTTTGGCATCCTCCGGTTCCATGCATCTACTCATAAAGAATTTCACCCCTCACTCTTGTTCGGCCTTCATGCTTTAGGGGGCATATGTTACACAACATTTTGTCACTGTCCCTGTACTCCCCGTTCCTCGATCCTGGAGGACCTCTATAGTGACCCTCATATGTTTCCCTGCCATGAAGAACATGTCCCTACATCCCTCTTCATCTGCAGAACATTTCCCTCTTACATCATTTCCCAAGAATCTTCCTTCAAACCCAGTTTTCAAGACCGGTGCTAGTGCTCAGTTCTTCCCCTGTGTCGATTTGCAAAGATTAAAACCAAGACTAGTGCCAAATGACGCAAGTGAGCCATTCATAACTCACATCGACCCTCTTTTGGCAAGTTTTTAAAAATGGAGTCGAATCTTTTAGTTTTAGAAGCTTCATGAACGGAAGTTTGGTAAATGGTTGAGAAAGATAGAGCCGAGAGAGACTGTTTGGCCTCCTTTCCCCTATTAAAATGGAACAAAAAAAAATGGATAAGGCCTCTCCCACCATAAGAGGATCCATTTCCCCTCCATCAAAGCTATATAAACTCCCCATTTCACACCCTCAGCTAGCTAATGAAAGGGCTGAAATAATCTGCAAATCTTGAGAGCCATATTGAGATCCTTAACCTTCTAGGTTGTGTGTGAAGGGAGAATAAGCTTGTTGTGTTTGGTTTGGAGCATAAGGAAAGAGTCCTTGAACTTCCATTGTGTTGAGGGTGAATCATGAGATGCTTCTAGTGGTGCTAGAACCCAGACATGCCAAAGGGAACCTGAAACGTCAAGGCTCAAGTTGTATTTCTCTTTGAAGTTTTATTAATACAACTAATGGTTTATTTCCTACATCGAGTGTCATATTACATTTGATGGATTAAGATTCCTTGACTTTTTAAGTAGATTGAATGTGATTGTATGCTATCACGTTTGTTGTTGTCTCTTGTGTGTTTGTTTCAGGTATTCAAATGAAGGGAGCAAAAGGATGCTGGAGCAAGGAATCAAGATCAACATCAAGTGGATTATCACTATAAGAGGTAGGACCTCTTATTTGATTCTAATCTAAGGAATTTTGCATTAGATTGTTATGTTTTCGACTAGACCCACTCTTGGGCTAGAGGGATCACCTCTGTCCGCAGAGGAGATTTACCTACTTCACACCAACCTAGCATGGTAGGGCATACTCGCAGGATGAACTTGTGCCACATCTATGTCAAGGAAAGCTTCATGCCAAAAGTTTCACCCATAACAAAAAAAATGCATAAACTTCAAAAGACAAAAAATACTTTTCTCATTAATTCATCCTCTTACCTAGTGGCCCCCACTGAGTGTTGAGTGGAAAGATCAATCCTGGACCCTATATATTTCCTCCCAACATACGAGTAGTCCTCAATCATGGGGATCTGGCCTCTGAGCCACTCAAAGAAGTCATCCTCAAAGAAATTCCTAATCGTTCCACCTCCTGTCTAAGGTGAAAAGGTTTCCCACCGATCCTGTTTGAGCTCTCTGAGATTGGATATGGCCAAAATCACATGAGGCCTCATCATGAGAACTCTCTTTAGTATGAAGGACGTGATCATTGTACCATACCCAAACTCCCTTTGGGCCCGATTCTTACACATTGTCAGCTCTGCTTTCACCTGTCGAAGGACTCCCTCACACCAGTTGAACACTTGCAGCTGAAAGCAATCTAATGCTAGTAACAATTGGGCTTTTGTAACCACATGTTCACTCTTAGCCCTTTTCAAGCGCATGATCATCCATAGAATAGACCTCAATGATCTTGATGCCACCCGCACTACTCGAATCTTGTTACTCATTGATCGACTGCCTGTTATGCAATGTGTTCGGATCAGATACATTGTGGTTCTAAGATCTGCTCTCCCTCCTTTTAAGTTTACTCGTACACCTCGACATGAAAAACCAATGAGGAAATAAATATCGTCCCTCTCAATTGAGAGCTCATGATTCCCAATCCTGAACAATCCCTATTTTTCATCCCGCCATTAGATGATCCAACTCAAGAGATCCTCCTGACTTTTCATTAGGTCAAGTCTGATATATATTAGTATCCCACACCATCTTAGAGTTGTTAAAAATGTCGTATCATTTATAATTTGTAGTTCCTCAGGGTCATGATCTCTTTCTCTCTAAAGAATCATCTTGTTGACTTGATCCCTACATCACAAGACCCCTTAGTCTGTTTCTTGCCAACAAATTCTCCCTGGGAATTGAGAAACTTTAGTTTTCCTTGCAGTTGGTTGGATAACACGACCCTCCTTACTCCACTGAGCATGCTCCTCCATTGCGGTAAGAGCGTGCTAACACACCCCATGGCCTGGGCGACTACATTACCTAGCCAAACCACCTAGGGCTTGCTCAAAAATAAAATGCAAGTTAAGGATCATTACTCTTACCTGGAAATGAAGTAAAGTGGAATGGTTTCTTGGTGTGCTCCCAATTGCTCGGGAAAATTCTACTCCTTTTTCTCTCCAAATCAATCTCACAAACTTAAAATAGTGAAAATGATGGTCTACTTCCCTTCTTATAGTCATTTTTGAGGTATGACTCATCTTATCTAGTCTTATTTTTTGGAGCAATTATTTCCTACTTTGCTTAACATGCACTAGCTCACTATTATGTGAAATTTTACATATGCTCTGATGATTTTTAAGTGTTTCCATGTAGAATTGACCATCTTTGACTCCATATGATCACATTCTTATTTGGGATTTTTTTCTCGCTCTTCAAATGAAAAACCCTCAAGTTACCTTCTTCGAGCTCATAAAAATCCTAAGAATAATATTTGAGCAATTATTTTTATCTCTTTTTCTCGCTTCCTAAACTGAAAAGGACATATCGAGTTTTCTTTGTCTTACTCGTTAAAATTTCACGAATGGTATGAATTTTACTTCGTCTCCTTGTAACAAAATGAGGAATACATCTATTGAGCATAGGTTTCTCACTTTATCTCGACTCAGTGGACTAACTTACAGAAAATGAATTGTGTCGGGTATACTATTAACCCTTTGTCACACCTAGTTATCAACCATGAAAAAGGTACCCCTTGGAGTTGTCTTTGCGATCTTTTTAGACTCTCTAAATATGGAAAGACCAACGATTTTTCCCTTTCTAGATTGTTAAACTTAATCGGATTGGGAAAAAATTGGACAGAACAGTGGCTTTGTTATATATATTTTGAAGGATCTTTTGGCAGCAATTTTCTTGTCACTCCCTTGAACATGGCACCCCCTCAACATATTCTATTAGAAAATTATATATTACATAGCAATGGAACCCATAAAATATTGCAGAAATATAAACAAAGAAAACGCATAAAACAAGAGAGGCATAGATATATGTGGTTCACCCAATTTGGGCTACATCCACGGAGAAACAGCTAGTCCTTCCTTTTATATTATCCAGAAAAATGAAGAGACACAACCTACAACAAATCCGATGTAGTTTCCTCTTCACTCTCACACAATCTCCTCTCTCTTTCTCGCTCAGAATACACATATACACAGTGGCAATACAATTCCCTCATATATAGTGAGGGGTTGCCTTCTAAGGAAAAAAACCCTAAATTAAACATAAATTCTACCTTCAAATCATCCGCCTAATGATCGGCTTAGATTTACTACGAAATTACAACATTTTACAAGGAAAATTTACATCTATTTTTAGCTTCGGGGATGCTACCCCCGAACCTTCATGAGGGGGCCTCATAAAAATCATCGTCGTCCCCCCCTAGTGGTGAAAAAATGGGCAGCATTGTCGCCCCATTACAATGTGGGGTCAAATGCACTGATACCTCTAAATAAAGAAGATAATCAGGCTCCACACCCAATATTCCTCTTTCGTCAGCTTCTCATTGAACATTACCATGCTATGAGTTTATCCTTGATACCCTAATTTCCTTTCATCCTTGTATCCTAACACTCTTTGTTATTCTTGAGTCTAAGTTGCGTAGTATTTTTTATGTCGTACCTTCTATTGTTCAAGGGACTTGCCTACCCTATGCTTCCGGTAACAAACATGCACTCATATTCCTATATTTCCCTCAGTCTATTTCCCCCATTTCTTTAATCTATCTCAAAAATAATCATTCTTGTCCTGTTTTGTGTCAACTGATGTAGGACACCTCATTTCCTACCTTTGATAGATCTATTCCTGTCGACTTGAGTATATTATCTACGAAGTAAATCTAGAAACATCCCAGTATCATGGAACTTGAAGTCCTCAGTGGCAAGTTACCATGTGTTTGATTGGGGGTTTTCTTCATTGGTTCTTGGTTGAACAATTATACAAGTGTTTGACATCAACACCTTTTATTCACACTTGCTAGATTGTATTGTGCATCTTGGATATTGTCACCTTTATCGATGGTCATCCTCACGTCTGTTAATAGTTTTCATTCTTGATTGGTAATCATATTATTTCTCACATGTTCGACTTCAACTCCTTTGTTCACATGTGCAGAAATATGTTGTTCATAGACGCAGTGACCAAGACCTTGGGTAGAGGCTTACATCACTCAACCTTGTTTCCTCTCCCAAGATATGTATATTGTTTTCGGAGACAGCTCATCAGATTGATCATATTATGACAAGCTTCCACATTATTCATATTGGTATACATGACAATCATACCTCTCCTAGGAATGACTCTGATTCAGCTACTGAGGATGGGAATGCCCGACTCAAGACATGTTTTTATATTTCTGACATTTTTTGTTGTTCTCAGATCTCCCACAGTTCTGAAGCTCCAATCCTCCTTTTCTCCAGCTACATTTTATAAATTATTTCAGACATCATCCTCTTCTCTAGCCTCACACTTTAGGGGACATCTGTTATACAGAAAATGAGTCAATGACCTCCTCATCAACTTAGAGGAGAAAGACACTTTTACTGGAAGAAAACCCTAAAGTTACATGCCCATTTTCCAGGTTAATACAACCCAAAAACATACAAGAAGCATTCTAATGCTACCTATGACCCAGAAAGGTACGTTACTCCCTAGGTTAACACTCTATTTTTCCTAAAGGGAAGCGTTACTAGATTTTTATGAAATTTTGGAGGTCAAAGCGCAAGTTGACTAACTAACACTTTGTTTATCACTCAATGTCAGCTTCAAAAATCTAGAAACATCCGCCTCAGACCTGTCAAAGAAAATTGCTAATCCTAACAAGAGCACAAAAAGGAGGAAAGAGCAATAAAGTGAGGCAACATCTAGCTTTTTCCTGAATGGAACTTGTGAAGAAATTGGCAAGGATTGAGCTTATCATTTCCTATAAAATTTAGGCTAGGCCATTGTAATGGGGATCGGAATTTGTGCATTGTTATGTTGTCGAGAAGCTTAGAGAGAGAGAGAGAGAGAGGAGCTAAGGAGCTAAGGGAAGACTTGATTCAACAACCATGGTTGTAATCATTATTCTCACATTTGATAATATAGATATGCTCTTATTTTTTCTATGTGATGATATTGACACCTTCTTTCTATATATGTTGGTTCAATGGCGAGACTGATATTTATCTTTGATGCATGCTAACTTTATATATTGTTATATGCTGATGTTTTGGATCAATAAGGTTTCATATGTTGTGAAGGTTACTTCATGTCTTTTCTATGTGCAAGTCTTGCTCTAAGAGTTGATGGAGGATATTTCCCTTGTCACAATGAAAACTCCAGTGGATCTACACAAAGGACTGGAAGGTAACACTTCTCTGTTACTTTGTCGATTCCTAGATTAACACGATTGTTTGCATGTATCTCTGAACAGTTGCGGGTCACTTCATTATGTATGCTTTCGATCCTGGGAGACCTAAGAGGGTTTTTTGTCTACAACCACTCATGCATTAATCCCTACAGTAGGTTGTCATCTAAAGAAATTGATAGAGAATATATAAAGTATTGGAGGAAACAAATTCCTCATCTAATGTGGGAAATGAAAAAGTATCTACCACCAGCATTTTTCAATGCACAAAAACACTACATCATACACCAAGTGAAGGATATTAAAATGTGTGGACGTGTACACACAAGAAACATGTGGATGGTTGAGAGGCACTTGAAATCACTGAAGGCATTGGTCATACAAAGAGCATATCTTGAGGGTTCTATGGTACAGGGATATATGATAGATCAAACCATGGTCTATATTCGTCAATATAGTCCTACAATAGGAAAAAGTATTAATGTATTGGATCGCATTTGGGAAGTCAACTCCATGGAAAAATTTGAAGGAGAGCACTTATTGGAGAAAGGTAGAATGAGGAAAGTGAGATGTAAGTAGATGTTGGAGATTTATAGTACAATTGACTTTTTTGTTTTTATGGATATTGTACTTATTTAATTTTTAGTCTTCCTACATAATCCATTACTATGAAAGTATAACATGGTAACTAATTTTATATATGTGAATTATTTTATTTTAATACAACTAGTTGAGAGTGGGATGCAATACATTTACACATTGCAAACAATCTTGATCGGATGAAGGTATGGATTGAATGATGCAAACAAGCTAATATTTGGGGGTCTATCTACATTGGTCAACTAAGCTCAACGTAGTGGGGATACCAATCATACACAAAGGGAAATTGATTTAGCATATGGTTTAAAACATTATCAAGCAATCATATTCACCCATACTACTTAAAAAAAAAATTGTATTATATTGATGCATATGGCGTGTTTTTTTCTTAATTTGCAAATTTTCCTAGTACAAATATTCGTATCAATTGACAATGCATTTTTTATGTGTTTGATATATTGCGGTTGAAACACCAACACGAAATATTGTGTGATGGTTGCAAATTTCTCATCAAAAGGTTGGATGAAAAGATGAAAACTTTTGATAGTGGGATAACTGCAGTATTTCAGGTTATCAATGTTGCCTCTAGAGGTGACATACATCTAGAAGTCTCTAACAATCGATACTATGGGTATTTGCATGATATACTTGAGTGTGACTTTGAATCCTTCAAAATAGATGTGTTTGATGTCAAATGGTTTAGGTTATGAATCCATGAACGTGACCGTGATAGAACTGTTATTGAGCATGCTAATGGATTTACCATGGTTGAGAGAATGAATATTGAGACATGATCAGAGCCCTATGCTCTTCCAAGCCAATGCGAACAAGTATTTTACATAGAGGTTCCAGCTAAAGCGAGTTTGTCATATGTTTTTAGATATGATCCATGAGGAAGGTTGGTCAAGTATAATGTAGTGTAAGAACTAGAAAAAATTGAAGAAGATGATGATTTAGATGAGAAGGGGGTTCATGTGTTAGAAAAAGACATCGAAGAAGTTCAAGGATATGTTAATCGAGACAGTGTTAATTTTGATGAACTAGATGATATATTTGATGTTGTGTCACACGAAGAAGTTGAAGAAGTTGAACCAAATGTAGAAGAGCATGTTTCGAATGATGATATATACGATGATGATGTTGATATGGTGAATCCTTTGAACATCAATTATGAACTGGATGATACAGATGATGAGTTGGATGAGGAAGAAAATCAATGATATCAAAATGTTGAAATGTACGAGGTATGTATTTATTTATTTTTCAATTGGTTTGTTCTCTTTCGTTCACCTTAAATTTTTGTTTTCCTAATTTTTATGTTTGATTGTTACTATGTTTCTTTCAATTATATTATAGTAGATAGATTGGGTATCAGGGAATTGAGAGTGATGTGAGGGGGCAGGGAGGGGTCATATTAGCTTCCACCTTCACATGGTTGGACTTCTTCATCATCATCATCATCATCATCATCAACATTTTCATGTTTTATTATTCTAGAGAGGAAAATTGATAAATAATTTGAAAAATAAGGGGCAACAATCGTAAAAAATGGGACCATATCATCAGTCTTCTTATCGTGAAGTCTATAAGAAAAATAAGAAATTGCAACATGACATATTCACTTCTAGAATAATGATGATGAATGAATAAATGAATGTATTTCACTAATGCATAATCCTTACTTATAAGCAGAGGATAGGTTGATAAAATCAACCTTAATCATTAGATGAGGAACTTTTGGACATAGTCAATCACGATCCCTCTTTCTATGTTAATTTAACCAAAGTTACATTCATTTAAAGTAAGGTGGGTTTTATATACCCAACACTCGATATGACCTTGTGTGGACCACATTGTAAGCATGTTAGTAGAAGCCAATAGGTTCATAAAAACAACAACTTTAGTAGAAGCAATGGGATCACCATATCCACATACAATATAACCTAATAATGTGCTAAAAGGAATCCAAAAAATGCACTCAAATTGAAAGAAATATGTGACAATGAATATTTCTCAAACATAAGCCCCAATGGTCTTATATATAATATATATTTTATATATAATATATATTATAAATTATATATAATATATATGGTATAATGTCGTGGAGTAATTTGTTATTAGTGCATTAATAAAAAATTGTCTTATAGCTAATCGAGCAGAGCATAGATGGGTGTTCAAGCAGGGCATGAGGGCATGAGGGCATTCGAGAGCACAAGGGAATTTGAGCAGGTGGTGGTAGGTGTGGGTAGGTGGTGGCACAGAGGGGAAACAAATATGCAGGTAAGCAGCTAATTCGATTATTCTTTTTTTTTGGCATCGCATTGGTTTAGACCTTTGTGGAAGAAAATGTCTCTTAGCCAAGGGCTCAAGAAAGTCATATTTCACTCTCATATTTGAAATCTTTCTTGCTTGGAGAATTATTGAAATCTTTTAAGAGTCTAGGGCTTATAATTTTTTCATGTTAATTGTAAAAATTTAATTAAAAAATTTGAGCTTATCTTCTCTGCAAGGTCGTGAATTTTCAGATGTCATATTCATTTTTTGAGGGGGACGTAAGATTTATTTGAAGGACAATACTGACTCTCCTTGGTGTCCATCTGCAAAACTTTTTTAAGTTAAAAGAAACCATGTATTTCCTTCTCCACTGAGCATAACTTAGCTTGTATGTATTCCTTTTTCAAGTTTTAATCAGAGGTCAATTGCACAGTTGGACTTTCACCCAAACAACACAAAATTGGGGCCTTTGCTCTAAGATCTGTTAGCTCTGCTACAGTTTGCAATATTTGATGGATTAAATTAGGTCAGACAGTGCTGGTTTGGGTTGCAAAGGGTTTGCAGCTGTTTATTTTATCCTTCCCTTTCATTTGCCTTATTCCCTTATAACTCCCCACACCTTCGTTTCCTCCTTCCCCTTAAATCCTCCTTATTCTCTTTTAAGCCCCCTTTATCCCTGTTTTTCTCCCAATAGCTCTGTTTCCCACTTTTCCTCTTCACAAAACTCATTTAAACCTCATTACCCTTGTTTTACACCCGAATTCAGTGTAAAAGTTGTGTTTCCCCGGCTCTCGGGCGTTTTTTGATTAAACACTATAAAATCCCGAAAACCCGCATAAACCTTGAGAAAACGCGTTCAAACCCTTTCGCAAACCTTTTCATGTCACATCAGTTTTAAAAAGCACGTGTTGTAATCCATGGCCATCCGATCATCCCGCAAAGATCCGACGGTGTACGCTACCCCCGCTCCCATAAACCACATGAATGATAGCCCGCGGGGAAGGTGGTTTCCCACCAGACCTACCTGCCACGGGGCGCTTTAGCACTGGATCACTCCACCATGTACGAAAACCACCACAGCTCCCGAAGCGGTGCGGGGAAACCGCTTACCACCCTTCCTGTACGGCTCCCCACTCATTAACCTGTGTTCACCTCCGTTTCCCGATAGCCATTGGATCTACCCGACTGCAATCCGGCGGCCCTCATTCGTCCAATCCCATTGACCTCTAATAGCCCCTATGATTCAATCTCCATCGCCCATTTGTTTAATCCAATAACCCACATTTTATTCCCGCTTGCTCTCGATAGCTGTTGCGAAATGCTTCCCGCTGTTGATCCACAATATCCAATGGTGGATCTGCCTCCATGCCGCCTGCGCCCACTGCCTCTGCCATGCTTCCAAGGGACGAAGGATAACAGTGATCAGCTTCCCACCAGCACACTGCGCATTGAATCCCCAGCAACCATATTTAAAGAGCAGCACGACCAAGGATGAGAAGGACGATCCTTGAGTAGTTCAATGACTGCAGTAGTTATTGAAATTCATTCAAGTAATACTTCACATATTCAGGAAGGGCAACAAAGTACCAGAAAATGTCAAATTGATTCACTAGAACAATCAAATTGTATCAGAAGCCCATATCTGATTGTAAATGTGGTTGGTGGTCAATTATGACCCCTCCATGCATTGGTTAGCAGAGATTTTTATATTCAACCTCCATATATACCCGAAAAAAAGATGTAATGAGGTTGATGAGTGTTATCTTGGTGTAGGGTTCAACTTCTGGAGACTATAACTACTATGATACCTGCAGCTTTTGGTCTTCATTTTCAGCTAATACAAGCTTCTTTTGCTATTAATTACTCACTTTTCACTTCTTCTTTGTTCCAGGTTGTGCATGTTATGAATTTATTCATGTGTTGTTGATGTTTGGCATTAGAGGGGCTGTCATCCCACCTCTGTGTTAGAATTTAGCATGTATTATTGAATATGTATGCAGGTTTCTATTGTTTTAATGCCAGATAACTGTCATCCTATCTGTGCATTGAGAAATAGATTACATACCTTTAAACCAGTTGCAGCTGGCCATCACAGGGTCCTATGCATCTTCTAGTGTGAACAATATTCTCCATCTTCACATTTTCCTTAAACTGTGAGTAATTGGTGGTCTAAAGCCTTGTAGTCTGGGGGTGTTCACCCATGTCTAGGGTTAAGCATAGTAGAAGTGGTTATCTGGCTTGAATATGCAACATTGCTTTCATTCATCCACCATTTTCCAACATTTTTGTTGAGTTTGTAATGTTCCCAGCATCTCCGATATACAACCTAGGAGAGTTTCTTGGGGTGATAAAATTAATTGGCGCCGTTGCCGGGGAAAGGAGAATTGAAGCTCAACTTCCCTGGGAGAACGACACAACTTCAAGCTTTGACGATAGACAAGGTTTGAACATAGTTTCTGGTTATAATCATCTATCTGGAGACTCCATTGGAGGAAGACCATCCTTTGGTGACTCCACATTGAAGTTCTGGCTCAGTTTGTGAGACATACTCGAAGAAATCCTCAGAAATCACCAACTGAACCAGTGCCTGACCCTGAGAGGACTGTCAAATCGAAGAAATCTTCACAAAAAGGGGCATCAAGATTTAAGCCTAAGAAATCTCATTCATCTCTGAAAGATACAGTTATAGCTGAAGATATATAGTTTGAAAATTTAGAACCCAACACTATTAATAAGGAAATTCCTTCATATATTAGTTAAGCCCCTTGTGCAGTTAGTTCCCCTTTGAATCTCAGTCCAAAGAAATCTTCCCATTCAGTCCAAAACATCCCTTTATCTCTGCCATCCATCACATTACTTCCTACCATTCAATTTGCTAGTGTTCCTCTACATATCCCAATCATGGCAGGACAGCAAGCACCCACAAAGATTGAGAGAATTGTTGCTGCTAGATATGGACCTTTAGTCTTGCCTATTCCTTTAAATCCTATGCCTGTGGGAGAATATCAAAAATATATGCCTAAATTCACTGGAACAGAGGGAGTAACAGCAGAAGAGCACCTAGAAGCTTTTTATAGTTATGCTGATAATTTAGATATAAGTGAAAATGATGTGTGGATGAGAGTTTTTGTCCAGAGCCTTGATGGAGAGGCTAGGAAGTGGTTCAAAGAATTACCCCAAAGGTCTATAACAGATATTGAAGCCTTAGATGATGCATTTTTGAAGCACTGGGGAGATAAAAAAGACTTGTTGTATTATCATACTGAGTTTGGTAACCTGAAGAGGGAAAATGGTCAATCTTTGCCTGATTTTAATAAAAGATTCAATCGAATGTATAGCAAGATACCAGCTGAGGTAAAGCCTACCCCCACCTTTGCCAAACTCACTTATGCCAATGCTTTTGACTCTAATTTCTGCCTGTTATTGAGAGAAAGAAGATGTGCCACTCTAGCTGATATGCAGGATGCAACACTAGAGGTGGAATCTAATATTATGGCTGCAAAAAAACTAAAAAGTCAAGCTGATAGAAGGAGGCAGAGAGGCCAACCTTCTACTTCTTCTGCTTCATCTTCAAAGCCTAAATTAGACAAAATGACTAAGATGATAGAGTCATTAGCTGCTGAAATTTCTAAGCTAAAGGTTGAGCAGAATTCAGGAAAAACAAAGCAGCATAACACATTTGCTCCAAGAAATCAGAATCCATTCAGAAGAGCAAATGAGCAGTTACAAATTATGCAGAGGAGTGAAGAATCAAAGGAAGATCAGAAAGTTAAAGCTCCCTTCCAAAATGTAGTCATGGAGGAGGAACAATTTGAAGATGAGGATGAAATTCACTGCATGGAAGATAAAGGCAACGCTGCATTCTTGACTTTGGTTGCTTATGAAGAATCATTGCTACAAGAACAAGACAGTCAGTAGTGGGACAGAGAGGCTGTTCTACAAACTGGTGAATAGCAAAGATATAATCTGAGGTCCAATGCAAAAAATGTCAAAGAGAATCTTGCACAAAGATCTGCTATCCAAATAGAGCCATAGAATATCAAGCAGAGAAGACCAGCAGCTGATCCAGTCATCCTCAAAGCTCCAGTTCAAGAGGTAAAAAGTTCTGATAAGTCATCTTCTTCTTTCAGCTTTGATTCAGAAGTTCAGAAATTGAAAATATATGTGCCTCTGGTAGAGTTGGTGAAGAGTGAAGTATTTAGAAAGCCTATACTTGAAGCCCTTGAGCTAGAAACCACACAAACCTCCACTGACTCTGTCAATTTGCAAGATGACAAGCCTGCCATTGTGCTCAGCCCCATGATTGAGCCTGTTGATAATAATTCTCCATCTTTTTATGTCTCATTGACCATTCATGACAAAATCCTCCACAATTGCCTGCTAGACACAGCGGCCAGCCACAATTTGATGCCTAAAGCTGTCATGGAAGATTTAGGCCTTGACATCACCAAACCCTATCATGATTTATTCTCTTTTGATTCAAGGAAAGTGAAATACCTAGGATTGATTAAAGATATAGTCATTACCTTAACTCAGCTGCCCATGAAGAGTATGATGATGGATATTATGGTAGCAGATGTGCCTCCCAAGTTTGGTATGCTGCTGTCTAGAGGATGGATTAAGAGACTAGGTGGGATATTACAGAATTATCTATCTTATGCCACTGTCCCAGTTTTTGGAGGAGAAAGCAGGAGGTTATATAGAGAAGCACAGTTGACATACATCATCAGTGATGAGAAGAATCCTACAAATCATCACATATATGCAGTGGACACTGATTTTGGAGCATGTATTCTCCAAATAGAAGAATCTTAGAAGGCCTCAATGCAGATAAGGAAACCAACAGTTCAAGCCGAGGAAGAGCAAGGAAGTCAAATTTGGGAGATGTTCTTTGATGGAGCATGTTCCAGGGAGACTGCAGGAGCAGGGGTGGTGCTAGTATCTTCAAAAAAAGAAAGCATTCAGCTGGCTTTTCAAGTGACAAACAATATAACAGAATATGAGGCTCTACTATTGGGCCTTAATGTAGCAAAAGACAGAGGAATGAAGAATTTGAAGGTATTTGGAGATGTTGATTTGGTCATTCAGCAAGTAAATAAAACATTTCAAGTAAAGCACCCAAGGCTAAGAGCATATAGAGATGAGGTATGGAGAATCAGAGATTCTTTTAATTATTTCTGTATTTCATATATTCCTAGAGCCCAAAATCAGCTTGCTAATTCCCTTGCTGTGTCTGCTAGTCAATTCATTCCTCCCATGCCTCCCAGACTAGTGTATGAAGTCCAAATGAAGTACAGACCTTCCTTGCCCGATAATGTCCACCATTGGAAAGTTTTTGAAGATGATGATGAGATAAATAGGTTTCTTCAAGTCATTGATGATTTTTCCGAAATGCAAATTGACCAAGAGAATGAAGCCTTGTTAGAAAATCCCAAGTCCCAGCTTAGAAATAAAATTGGTAAAAATAGCATTGTCCAGCTTCCTAGAAATCACATTCCTAGGGGTCTAATTCCTTTAGAAAGATTGTTTGACCAGAATGATGTGCCTTACAAAGCTGCCCAAAAAGAAGACCAATCTGCAGTCTGTAAGCATGATATAGGAAGTCCAGGTCAGCCTAGATATGTAAATTTGTCCACTCATTTGTCAGCTGATCAAAGTGCTGAATACTGCAATTTAATGAGGCAGTTTTTTGATGTGTTTTCCTGGGAGTATAGTGATCTGAAAACGTATGATAAAAGCATAATTCAACACAAAATCCCTCTTAAGAAAGATACTATTCCTTTCAAATAGAAGCTGAGACCAATAAATCCTATGCTTCTTCCTCTAATTGAAAAAGAAATTAAAAATTTGTTGGCTGCTAAAATCATAGTTCCTCTTAGATATTCAAAATGGGTAGCAAACTTGGTGGTGGTGAGGAAGAAGAGTGGAGAAATCAGACTATGTGTTGATTTCAGGAATTTAAACAAGTGCTCAAAGAAAGACAACTATCCCCTACCAAAGATGGAGCATTTGCTGCAAAAGGTCTCAAGAGCCAAAGTAATGTCTTTCTTGGATGGTTTTTCAGGCTTTAATCAGATTGTTGTGCACCCAGATGATCAAGAAAAGACTGCATTCACCACTCCTTGGGGCACTTTTATGTATGCCAAAATGCCTTTTGGGTTGATGAATGTTGGAGCCACCTTTCAGAGAGCTATGGATATAGCATTTGTAGGAGAGAACGACAAATTTGTCCTTATCTACCTTGATGACATAACAGTATACTCCATCAGCCATCAAAATCATTTACAGCATTTGAAAAAAGTGTTCTTGAAGTGTAAGAGGTTTGGGATTTCAGTCAATCCTAAAAAATCTCAATTTGCTTTAGAAGAAGGCAAGCTGTTAGGACATGTTGTGTCTGTTGTAGGTGTTCAAATTGATCCAGAAAGAGTCCAAGCAATACAGACTTTGTCTGTCCCTAGATCAAAGAAGGATATCCAATCCTTTCTGGGAAAAATTGATTTTTTTCGGGAGGTTTATACCAAATTTTGCAGAACTAGTGAAGCATATTACCTCCATGTTGAGAAAAGGGTCAGAGGTAAGATGGACTGATGCAACAAGAAAATCATTTGATTCCATCAAAAAAGCTATTATGGAGGCTCCCACATTAATAAGTCCAGATTATAGCAAGGAGTTTCATGTATTCTCATTTGCCTCTGAAGAAACCATTGCAGCAGTTTTATTGCAGCAAGATGAAGAAGGTTCAGAACATCCAGTAGCATTTTTCAGCAAAAACTTGAGGGATGCTGAACTGAGGTATGATATTATTGAGAAACATGCATATGCTCTTATCAAATCCTTAAAAGCTTTCAGAGTTTATATCTTGCATTCAAAGATAGTTGCATATGTACCCTCTGCTGCAATTAAATATGTCCTAACACAACCTAATGCTGATGGAAGAAGAGCAAAATGGATTGCAAAAATGATAGAATTTAATATAGAGCTGAAGCCCACCAAGCTGGTCAGAGGTCAAGGGCTTGCCAAGTTATTGGCTGAGGAAAATTGCAGGTCTTTAGATATTGATTTCTTGTGCACAATTGTAGAAAATAGTCAGGCAGAAGAAGAAAAAATAGTTGAACCACAGAGAAGGCAGTTAATGGCTGAGAATCTAGCTTCTTGTAATTGGTATTCTGCAATAATTAATGTCTTGCTGAAGCTAGAAATCCCTTCAAGATTTACTCAAAGTCAAGCTAGAATTTTGAAACTTAGAGCAGCTAAATATTGCATCAATGAAAATCTGCTCTACTGGAGGGATCCATCTAGAATATTTTTAAGGTGTCTGGACAAGGAACAGTCAAAAGAAGTTATGCAGCAATTTCATTCCAGCATGTGTGGAGGGCACCATTATTGGAAAACCACAACCCATAAAATTCTCAGAGCTGGGTACTATTGGCCCACTTTATTTTCTAATGTATTTGTTTTTGTTAAATCTTGTGACAGGTGCCAAAGATTTGAAGGAAAACAGCAGTTGAAATCCCTGCCCCTAAAACCAATTCAGGCAAAAGGACCTTTTCAGCAATGGGGCTTGGATTTTATTGGAGAAATCAATCCACATTCCAGTGGCCAGCACAGGTGGATATTAGTAGCCACTGACTATTTTACCAAGTGGATTGAAGCAGTCCCTACTAGGAAGGCTGATCATAATGTGGTCATGAAGTTTTTGATAGAAAATATCTTCAGCAGATTTGGTTGTCCACACAAATTGATCACAGACAATGCAGCAACTTTCAGGGCAAAAGAACTGGTGGAAATGTGTGATTCAATGGGGATTAAACTTGTTCATTCCACCTCATATTATCCTCAAGGAAATGGTCTGGCAGAATCCTCTAATAAAAGTATGATAAGGATAATTAAGAAGTTGTTAGAGGACAACAAAAAGAATTGGGATTCAAAGCTCAAGTATGCACTGTGGGCTAATAGAGTGACCATTAAGAAATCCACAGGCAATTCTCCTTTCAAGCTGGTATATGGCACTGATGTTGTATTCCCAATTCAGTTAACTCTCCCTGTGGCAAAATTCCTTCAAGAAGAGCAGAATGAGGAAGAAGAAATGGCAAAGAGGATCACTGATTTAGCAGAGGTACATCAGATTAGAGAATAGCTGGTTGAAAAGGCTGCAGCACATCAGAGAAAGATCAAGGAAGCCTTTGATAAGAAGGCAAAAAAAAATAATTTTCAAGTTGGTGACTTGGTTTTGAAATGGGATGCACTGAAGGAAAAGAAAGGCAATCATGTGAAGTTTGAAGCTTTTTGGACAAGCCCTTTCATTATTTCACATATTCAAGGGAACAACACCTTCATACTGAAAAGTATGGGAGGAGAAGCAGTTTTTGATGGCCCAGTTAATGGGAATTTTCTGAAAAATTATGTGGTTTAAGGCCTTTTGGCCTTAAAGCTGTAAATATTGTGTTTTTATCAGTTTTAGTATAGATGCAGTAGACTCCATACCCAATGGAACACTAGGAATTTTGGCTAATTTGTTTTCAGCTGGAAAGGCATTGGTTTGCAGGTTCTTGAGACCTCACAGGGAGGATCTCATCCCCAGAAGGAGTCAGTGTTAGCTCTGCTACAGTTCACAATATTTGATGGATTAATTCAAGTCAGACAGTGCTGGTTTGGGTTGCAAAGGGTTTGCAGCTGTTTATTTTATCCTTCCCTTTCATTTGCCTTATTCCCTTATAACTCCCCACACCTCTGTTTCCTCCTTCCCCTTAAATCCTCCTTATTCTCTTTTAAGCCCCCTTTATCCCTGTTTTTCTCCCAATAGCTCCGTTTCCCGCTTAATCTCTTCACAAAACTCATTTAAACCTCATTACCCTTGTTTTACACCCGAATTCAGTGTAAAAGTTGTGTTTCCCCGGCTCCTGGGCGTTTTTTGATTAAACACTATAAAATCCTGAAAACCTGCATAAACCTTGAGAAAACACATTCAAACCCTTTCGCAAACCTTTTCATGTCACATCAGTTTTAAAAAGCACGTGCTGTAATCCATGGCCATCCGATCATCCTGCAAAGATCCAATGGTGTATGCTACCCCAGCTCCCATAAACCACACGAATGATAGCCCACGGGGAAGGTGGTTTCCCGCCAGACCTACCTGTCACACGACGCTTTGGCACTGGATCGCTCCTCCATGTACGAAAACCACCACAGCTCCCGAAGCAGTGCGGGGAAACCGCTTACCACCCTTCATGTACGGCTCCCTGCTCGTTAACCTATGTTCACCTCCACTGCTTGATAGTCGTCGGATCTGCCCAACTGCGATCCGACGGCCCTCATTCGTCCAATCCCATTGACCTCCAATATCCCCTCTGATTCAATCTCTGCCACCCATTTGTTTAATCCAACAGCCCAGATTTGATTCCCGCTTGCTCCCAATAGTTGTTGCGAAATGCTTCCCGTCGTTGATCCATGATATCCAATGGTGGATCTGCCTCCATGCCGCCTATGCCCATTGCCTCTGCAACGCTTCCAAGGGACAAAGGATAACAGTGATCAGCTTCCCACCAGCACGTTGCGCATTGAATCCCCAACAACCATATTTAAAGAGCAGCACAACCAAGGACGAGAAGGGCGATCCTCAAGCAGTTCAATGACTACAGTAGTTATTGAAATTCATTCAAATAATACTTCACCTATTCAGGGAGGACAACAAAGTACTAGTAAATTTCAAATTGATTCACTAGAACAATCAAATTGTATCAGAAGCCCATATCTGATTGTAAATGCGGTTGGTGATCAGTTATGACCCCTCCACGCATTGGTTAGCAGAGATTTTTATATTCAACCTCCATATATACCCGGAAAAAAGATGTAATGAGGTTGATGAGTGTTATCTTGGTGTAGGGTTCAACTTCTGGAGACTGTAACTACTATGATACCTGCAGCTTCTGGTCTTCATTTTCAGCTAATGCAAGCTTCTTTTGTTGTTAATTGCTCACTTTTCACTTTTTCTTTGTTCCAGGGTGTGCCTATTATGCATTTATTCATGTGCTATTGATGTTTGGCATTAGAGGGGCTGTCATCCCACCTCTGTGTTAGAATTTAGCATGTATTATTGAATATGTATGCAGGTTTCTGTTGTTTTAATTCAAGAGAGCTGTCATCCTATCTGTGCATTAAGAAATAGATTTATAGACCTTTAAACCGGTTGCAGCTGGCCATCACAGGGTCTTGTGCATCTGCTGGTGTGATCAATATTCTCCATCTTCACATTTTCCTTAAACTATGAGTAATTGGTGGTCTAAAGCCTTGTAGTCTGGGGGTATTCACCCATGTCTGGGGTTAAGCATAGTAGAAGTGGTTATCTGGCTTGAATATGCAGCATTTCTTTCATTCATCCACCATTTTCCAACATTTTTGTTGAGTTTGTAATGTTCCCGGGCATCTCTAATATACAACCTAGGAGAGTTTCTTGGGGTGATAACAAGATCACATCTTCTTAAACGAACCGCAGACCTTTGTGGAAGAAAATTTCTTCTAGCCAAGGGCTCAAGAAAGTTATCTTTCACTCTCAGATCTGAAACCTAGGTTTCTTGGAGAATTATCGAAATATTTAAGAGTCTATGGCTTAGAATTTTTGCAAGATAATTATAAAAATTTAATTAAAGCTCTTCAGCCGATATTCTCTGCAAGGTCATGAATTTTTAGAGGTCATATTTCATTTTCTAAGGGGGTCATGAGATTTATTTTAAGGACAAGACCAAGTCTCCTTGGTGGCCACCTACAAAGAAAAAATTAAGTTAAAAAAAACTGTGTATTTCCTTCTCCCCTGACCATAAGGTAGATTGAACATATTCTTTGAAGGGTATTTGAAATCAAGAGAGAAATCATTGAAATCCATTAATCAAAATTTTGAAGGAGAGTCATCTACATTTCTGAGCTATTTCCCTTTCTACCACATTCACAAGTGAAATCCCTCCTTTTTCCATGAGCGAAGACCCCTCCTGTAGAGAAAATGAATAAAAATTTATGAGGGAGAATTGATCAGGCCTGGTAATTATATTCCTCCTACAGTCTCACAGTATGTATATTCCTCCTTCGGTTTAGATTATGGACAGTTTAAACTTTTGTTATTTATGCGTGACAAATTTTATTGTTTTTAGGCCTATGATTATTAGGTTTCAATATGATTAGCCTATGTATGCAACACCTCAAATATATGTTAGGACAGTTTTCAATAGGTGACAGCTACGGAAGAATTAAGGACACAAGGCCTTGCGACCTCACTCTAGGGGTTAGTGTGCCTAGTGAAGTGCTCAAATGAAAAAGTTTTACCTTCAAAAAATAAATGTAACCCCTCCACTAGGAAACGCTAGCCTACAATCAACCACAGATATCCTATTAACCAAATACAAAGCCTTTCAATGAAGTAATGGCAAGTTTCCAAGTTAAAACAATGATAAACGCTTGCAATAATTTTGATTGGCCTGCAAAAAAAAGTGGATTAGTATGAGGATCAAATGAAACAAGTTTGTGAGCCCTCCAAGGCCTACGACTAAGGCTAGAGGCACCCTCCAAGTGATCCAGTCCAAGACCAGAGCAAGAAACCCCTATGATGATGGATGGAGGACTACAAAAACCACATAATTAGCTCTTAAATCACCTGCAATAATAAAACCCCTCACTGGGTCTATGGCAAAGGAAGAGAGGCCTATTTGGGCCTGCGACTAAGTCAAACAAGGTTGTACAAAAGCATTTAAATACCTATGGCTAGGGATCCAATGGATTAGACCCTACAACTTGGCACAAGGTTATGAAGAGACAATCTTAAGCTAATGGAAGAGGTTAAGTATTACAAAAAATGTGTAGATAACCTCAATAACCAAGGATCATAGTACAAAGGGTCTAAGAACAATCTCTTGGAGTTTGTTAGCTTCACTTGTGAGTAAGAAGAGAAACTTATGCCTAGCCTCAAGGATTTCTACACACCCCTTTATCCATGTAAGGAGTTTGCAGCCATTATCTTAGAGGTCAACCAATAGTTAGAATAATGGGTAGCATAAATGGAGAAGAAGAGGCAAAACTTAAATGAAGTCATTAAAGAGAAAGAATAGTCCAAAACCCTCCCCAACAATTTCCATCCATTGTATTCAAGTGAAATAAATTGAAATTTAGAAACCATCAGCAACAATATGAGGGATACTCGTAGAAGACATCAATTCCTTGCAATATGAAATTGATGGATAATTTTTTTAAGGGATGAGTATGATTGGAATTATAAATATCTGGTTTGAGGCTAGAACTTTTTACATATTGTGCCACAAAATCTCCATTTGTCGAAAATTCTCACCTCTTTACACAATATATTTATAATTTACTATTTACTACAATTCTAAAAACACTTCTCCTGTATACTCTCCCAAAAACACCATTATAAGCTATGTATTGGTAGTACATATATCCATACTAAAATTAGAGATAAAAATTATGACTCGTCCCTAGATGGAGCTACCTAATCTTCCTTGAAGCCCATTAGAGGATGCTCTTAACACTCCCTGATGTTGTTCATGTTGTCGTCATCATTCTCCATGAGCCCCCATTCACCGCGTCCTCCATATCATCGATGAAATCTTGATTGTGTGATGTTCCACTTCGTCCACTCTTTTTCTAATATTATCAACTCTAAACTCTAACATATCAGTAGCTAACTACAGACTCTCCATTTTAAGCTCCAACAACCCCAACTGTCATGACAGCAGTTCCTTACAGGCGCGTGTCTCTGCTAATTACATCTCAGTAGTACTGGATATCAAGGTGGTCATGAATTTCACCATTCCTGCAAGCCTAGGCATAATGGTGTTGAGCTCCTCACCGACTTCCCCTCATTTCGCTCCATTTCCACCTGAATTCTTCAAATTTGCTGGTTGAGCGCACCTAAAATTTGAAATTCCTTCGTAATGCAGTCCTTTGCTGCCTTGTGCTCTATATATAATGACAAAATTCCCTTCCTGCCCAAATTATGGAGTCTTGCTGCATTGAAATCCGGTTCTTTCACCATAACCACTTGCATCGAATCCATTAAATTTTCGGTTCTAAACCTTTGGTTTTCCAAACATTTCCCACTATCAAACTGATACTCTGGATTAGAAGATATGGGCTCGCACATTTGATATACCATGTTATTCAATTCATGACTTGTCCATATGTCCATTATTGAATTGAGACTTGCATCACTGGTCCAAGTAGCCGAGAGGGTCAAATTCTCTACAATAATGGAACACCTCTTGTATGTGTACGTTATTTAATAAGGTTCTTAACTCAAAGGTTTTTGGCATGATTATTATAATGAAATTTATATTGCCAATTTTAATAATCTTGGAGGCTCGTGAAATTCCCTTCTAACTATTGTATATTACGGTGGAGGTTTTATGATTATATCCTTATTGTTTATCCTTAATTCCCCACACTTTATTAATACACCCCCATTTTCCATAAGATCGACTTCAACATTCAGATTTTGTTTGATATGATGAAAATATATATTAACAAAATTCTTAGTCAACAAACTAATTTGATGCAATATGAGACAAAGCCAAGGATCATCATTCTGATGATTTTTTAACACTTGATGAATGACGATCTTAGAGTCTCCAAAGACCTTAGGGACCATAAATTATTGACGAGAGCCAATTCCAAACCTTGCCAAAGTGCATAGTACTCTGCCTGGTTATTGGTCGACACCCCTAAGCCCCAAGAAAATTTTATCTCTCTTTCTTCATCGAGGTGAGAAAGAACCCCTCCCACTCTAGCCTCCCCAGACATTGATGGATATTTTAATGAGACTATGGAGTTGACTAAAATTGTTGGAGTATCTTATATTTTGGAGTTGGGTCCAATTAGCTTTCGAAATATATAATTTTTATTTATGGAAAATTTGTATAGCTCTGAAAAATAAATCTAAAAAATTCATGTTGCTTTTCCTCTACATTATATTGCATATATTTGCATTAAGATGTTAGTTTAGTACCTAAATGTAAAAATTTCTTTTAACAATTTTCTTAGTTGTGATAAGAATAATTTCCTATGCACCACCACATTTTGGATTCTTTTAATACTAATTTTATATTTTAAAAATAATAATAAAATTAGTGAAGCTTTTAAATTGTGATGTCAAGCACTAAGATTGGCTTTGAGGGTCCTACCATAATCAATCGTTTTCTCTTACTGTGTAGGTCTTAGTCAGCTCTTGTGTATGAAATCCAAATATAGAGCTTTATAAGTGTGTAGTTTCATTAATCATGAATATGTGGACCATATTAGGAATCTTGTCAAAAACAGAGATAATATTAGGTGGCTAGAAAAACTAACGTGTTTTTGTTTATGCAGCCAACTCAACCATCATGTTAAGGAAAATAGATAATCCCACATATTTTCTGAATTCATAGGAATGCACACACATTAATAACATGTATGTGTTATTGTTACATAAAATAAAATAAAAAAATTGTAAATCTCCCTCCCCTTGACATGTTTCAAAAAGAAATCACAAAAACAACGATGATTATTATGATACCTCACGCATTCATCATGATCCACTTAACTTCAGTGTTCATTAGTCTGTTGGTAGTCCATTTGACTGGTTAAGATCATTAAAACACATGGATTTTATTTTGGTAGTTCCATCTATTGAAACAATATGTATCATGAGGTGTTTGTTGATTTCGCAGTGCTTTTGTTTTCATCAGGGGTACCATTTGGTGCCTTTTGATTTGGCAATGCCTTCTTCTTTTATCATTAAAATCAGTGTTTTCAAATTAAAAATATCATTAAAATGAGTTCTGCCAAAATAAAAGGTCGCGCCAACTTAAACTAGCGAAATGATGTTATTTCAGGACCCCAATCTTCTATCAACATGGAAAATGATAATTAGAAAGAGTAGTTTTATGTGATAATGCATTTTTTAGTTAAATAATAAATCAAATCCCTCGTAATGTACCATCTTATCTCCCATGTAAGTAAAACCTCAAAATTAATAAAAAAATTAATGTTCTTCCTTCGATGATTTACCCTACTATCTCGTGCTTTGTTGATGATCTCTTCACATATTAACTTGGTATTAGAGACAATATTCAAGTTTCTATTCTTTTGTTGATGATTTCCTCACATATTAGCTCGTATTAGAGCCAAGAATCAAATTCCCATTTGGGGCCTTGACAACTAGAAACGAGGTCTTTTTTAGACACCCTTACTGCTTGAGAAAATTGAGGGGTGTAGATGTGTCTCTCAAGGATATTTTTGCAAGTTTCAAATCCCCATTTTCATATATTTGAGTGTTTTTAGAATTTTTTTTGACAGGAAACCATTGTAAATTAGTGGATTTCATGGTAGACATTTCTAGCTAACATTTCAAACAATTCGTGGATTGAATGACACATATTTTGTAACATTTCTATCGTAATTTTTGCACTCATTGCAGACATTTTCTTGTAACTCACTTGGAACTTCCTTGTAACTCACTTGTAACTCATTGTATCTTCCTTGTAACTCACTTGTATTATTACAATGTTCTTATGGTTTCATCGAGATGTTTCTCAACATCCCTTATGACACTCACTAATCGTTTTTCTCACTTGATGGAGTGTTATAGGACTTTCAACTAAAAAGGTATATGGCAGATCTATCTTCATTGAGTGACAGAATTTCAGGTATGATAGAAGAAATTGACCAAACATCTGCTACGTTTTTTAGCAAGCAAAGATCAACTAGAGGTGAAAAGATTAGAATAAAACTCCATAGTCACATGGAATTTTTTCTCACTAAAAGTAGGGCCATGTTCTTATGATAATGAGAGAATAGATGACATGGAGGTGCCCTTGAGGTACAAACATCTAGTGAAACAATGGGTACCCAATGATATTCCTGAAATAAACATTAATTTTTCTGTCAATGAAAGGATATACCACATAGCCCCATCATCTTACATGGTTTGGGGTTAATATGTTGCTTTCAACTATTTCCTATACAGTAAATGGATTAGGTATTAGGGAATTGAGAATAATGTTGTGTGGGGGGGGGTCCATGAGAGCTTCCACCTTCACATGGTTGGCCTTGTTTAGTAGAGAATAAATTAGGATTTGGGTAATCTTGGAGAAAAAACCCCTAATCCAACAAAGCAACAACAAATTCAATGTTGACGTCGTTGTTGCTTCGTAAAGTGGAGGGAGGTTTGCTCCAAGATTAAGCTACTCCAATAATTTATTCTTGAAACCGATAGGAGATCATTCAAGCATTCATGCACTTGAGTCCTTTTAATTATTATTTATTCATGCAAATAAATTTAATATTTAGTCAAATTTAATCTAATTTTTCCTCATTGGTCTCGTGAATATGTGTAGGACAACTAGTATCAATTTGGATGTTGAAGCGGAAAAACTATCAAAATAAAATAGCTCGAAATGGTAACATTACATTTAGCATTCAAGGTAAGTTACTTTCAAGTTGATTCATTTTTTCTTTTACATGATGCATTGCACTACTTACTGTATTTTTAGTCATATGAGTGGTAGATATTTGAACTAACGTGACATTTATTTTGTATTTTAAAGGGGGCTATTGTACAACCTTGTTTTGTGGATAAATTCCTTCTGCGGATAGAAGAAATCTCCCTAGACCTAGTGGCTTAGTCTAGAAACAACCAAGACAAAACTACAATGTTTTTCTTAGAGATGTTTGAAATATGGAAGGAAAACCTACTTGGAATCCAATGCAAGCTTCCTCCTCTTTACTTTTTAGCTCCAACTCCATCTCCAATTTCTAAAAGTGGAACTTGCAAATCATCCAAAACAAGCAGGGTAACAAAACATAAAAGATAACATATTCAAACAACTCTAAACAAGAAGTCAAGGATCCATGTTCTACATATGGCTAATCAAGACATAATTTATAGGAGAAACAATGCACTTTTGTATTAATAATGGAAGGAAAATATTACAACCCTTGTAGGCCTCACTTTGTGAATCTCTCCCAGTTTTCTTGTCCTTCCTTTGCCACAATGGTAAGCATTTTTTCACACCTAAAACACATGGATGGATTATGGACATCTAGAGACAAATGAGCAGCATAAGGGCATAATCAGACTCTCCAAAAGCCAACCCAGACTCTATGGCAGGTGCTAGATTTATAGGGTAAATGAGGTAGTTTTGGATTTACCATTCTAGGGCTCCACATTAGAGGGAGGTAAGTTCTAGGAGATAAGAGATAAGGCCTCAATAGTAGGATTTTAAGATCTGATCCAATAGTTTATAGTTATAACCACTCTTGAAGCTTCTAGAGAGAGAGACTTCGAATTTAATTTTTATTTTTCCTCATTTCCAGGTGTTTATCGCACTTTTCTGTGAAAGTAGCCTGCACTTACCAGCACAGGTTGCATGTATGAAAATTGCACCATAGGCTGTCTTAAAGATAAGTGTGATGATCCATAAAATTAGGGTTTTTAGCCAATGTAATCCATGATTCTTGTAACTTTTGGAAAGGGAATGTTTTTGGATTTGTATGGGATTAATGCAAAGTTTAAATGGATGATGATAGATCTGATTTCAGGTCCATTTGTTTGAATTCGACAAAATGGAATGTAACAAATTTCCCCGTAAAGTTCAAATTCAGAAGTAGTGGCTGAGGATTGAAGTTCTATACCATGTGAAAATTTTGGATCAAGAATCGACTGGTTGAGATCACCAATTAACAATTACAATACATTATCATCATGATATCATTGTTGAGTTAGGCATACCCATACATAGCGTATAAGTCAGTTTACATGTACAATGATCAACGTCACATCTAATGATACACATTGTGGACCCATGCTTGGATGAATTTCTAGAAAATCATAGCCATCATATTTTGTAGATCTTGTCTGAAGCCTGAAATCGCAACCCGGATAGATGAAACTAGATTCGGGGTCTTCTATCTCGTCACTCGATAGTACTATTCTAACCTTGTGAATAGATGTGTTGGAGTCGAACATGGTAGACACCATCTGATTACTGGCCAATGATGAAATCCATTAACAAATGCGAGAGGAACCACCAATAATGATAATGGCCCTCAAGGTACTAACCGCAATTTGTGAGGTGTGAATAGATGAGTTGAAGTTGAACACCACACAGAATCTTTCGATTGAAGACCAATGGTGAGAACCAGATACCGCAAGTGAGGATAATTTCAATTAAGGTATGAAACCTCCAAGGAACTGAAGGGATTCTCTAATTAAACTTCCTATATAATGTGTTGATGTTGATAGGAAGCGACCCATTGCAGGAGGACCTTAATGTATCCCCCATCAACGACACAAAATTGATATCAAGATTTGCGACAAAATGTGATTACTCAAAGTTGGTTCAGGGATGGAAGACATGAAGGAAAGCTAAAGGTATTATAGCAGATGTCAACTGAGGGTGGACTTCTCTTGAATGTATCGATGACACTTTATGAAATTGGCAGCATTGACTCAAAGACCCATTGTGAAGACTTTTGATAAGGTGTAAACAACAAGGAGGAAAGAAGATTTCCTAACCCAAAAGAGTCACAAAAGTGAAAGATTGTCATTTTAAAGAGCAAATTATTGCCAAAAATTAGGTTTTATGTATTATTTCTCCAATTTCCCCACCATTTTTGGCAAGTACCTCTCTATTTTTTTTATAAGCTTGAGGAGGATAACATATTCTTGACCTATAATTTCATCCTTCAGATGAATCCTTCTAAGTATTTTTAACGAACCCTGAGAAGGAGTGGTTCAGTCTTGACATATTTGACGAAACCTGCGTTGTTTATTCTTTTACGAATCCAATGAAGGTGTAACTCGACTCCTTTTTCATATTTAGATAGTTTGAAAAAGCGGCAAAAAATAAAACTCTAAGAGGTTCCTTTTCGTAAATTTAGTCCCTTGGATTCGAAAAGGCATAAAAAATACCTAGGATAACCTTTTATTCATGCTTGACTAAAGTATTCCTTTTTCATAAATAGTCCATCCAGTCTGAAAAAGGGTTAAACTTATACTGGGATGACATCCTTTCATTAACTTTAACAAGTGCAAAAGAGACAAGTGCTTGGGAATCTTTTCATATTTTGGGAGTATGAAAAGAACTTAAAGGAAAATCCACCTGGAGGAACGAGTGTTATAAAGGGTAGAAATTGGTTTTGGTCATGATGTAACTGCTCAAAACATGTAGAGTTCAAGAGGCAGGCTAATAACACCACTCATTAAAGTAGTTCCCTAGGAAAGGGTAAAACACCAAGTGAAAGTTAATGATCGTCCAAGTAGATGGTGACGATGGAATGAGAAAACCAAGGCTCATATTGTAGAAACAAGTTGATAAAAAATGGCAATTCTGAGGGATAAAGCATGGAATCCTTCCAGGGTGAAGCCAAAAATATGACAAAGAAGAGGACAAGGGGTTCAAATTCTAAATCATGGTAGGTCAGAAGCAAGGATTCCGAAAAGATAATAAAAATCAATGCATGGACACCAAGATAGAAAAAAGGTATTATACTAGGGCATCCATGATCAGGTAGGTTCTACCAATAAGCTACAACATGTATAAGAGAGGGATAATGTCACAACTTTATGGGGTCATACCTAAGGCACAATGATGGCGAACCAAGACAAATCTCGGAATAGGTTTCATTTTTTACACAAGCTTGAAACAAAGAAAAACTATGCTTGGGATAAGTACATTTCCCTTAGCATAAGGGTAGAGCGATTCCCCCCATATTCGTTTCATCTGCCAACTCTTCTTATGGACCCAAAAAAATTGTTGGTTACTAATAGGTGGATGAAATGAAGGTTCATTTACGATATTTATATAAAGACTTGAATAAATTAGAGGGGGATTTGTTTCATTTTTTAAGGAGTTTGACATAGAAAGAGAACCATGCTCAAAGGTTTGATTCATTTTTTTGCGATATTGAAACATAGAAGAAACTATGCTCATGGTAACCCATTTCATTTGTTAACGAGCTTCACACAGTAAAAGAACTATGCTTAGGGACCATTTACCTTGATCATGGCTCCCAAGGGGTCAGGGATTTGGAAGGAATACATATCAAGGACTTGATCATGGCTTTCAAGAGGCTTTCATCAGATGGAAGAATAATGCTTTGGAAGGTACTAAAGGATACAATAGGGATAGGAATATTAGGTTCCAATACTCCAAGTAAATAATTTACCATATCACTTACAGGATCTAGGTTAAAAGAAGTCAAGCAAAAAGTGAGAGGCTCTTCTTCATCAACCGATGTAGGAATGGAATGGATTGCCACATAATTAACCTATGGTGAGGGGGATACCACTTGCATATTAGGAGATTTTAGGGAATTTGGATGGTTTGCAGTCAAATCATGACCAACAAATGAAAAATAATCTCACCCAAGGAGAAAATTGAAATACAAGGGGCCTTGTACTACCATAACATCAATACATGCAATTTTCCTTCTAAGGTAATAGACAACTAAGGAAGGATCCCTAAATGTTCACTAGATCTTTGGTTACAATCCAATAGATTCTTAGTAATAGACATAAGCTGAGGGGAACCTAAAGATTTCCAAGTATTCGAGGATAGAATGCTAACAGAAGTGCCTTCTTCTATAACAGTGTGATATATGTTCTTATCCCAAGCCTTCACCATGATTTGGAAGGGCATGTAAGAAGGGAGACGAGGCTCTATAAATTGACTCCAATCAAACGAAATTACCTCATTACTTGGAGGGGGTTCAATGAGAATAAGAGAAATTCCCCATTGTTTGGTGGAATATGAAGTAACAAGAAGAACCTGAGCAATATTAAATTCACTCTCTAAGGGGAGAGTATGATCAACTAAAGATGGAATCGATTCGACCACTTTCTCAACCAATGGTTGGTTGGAAATGGACTCATGAGATTCACATCCAAGGAGAGTGAGATAGACTGAAGATGGAATCGGTTCAATCTCTTCATCAACTAATGGAGAATTTGGGGGAAATCTTACGGTAACCTGTTGGAAGTTGTTGAGAGACAGTAAGGTTTTCCAACAATTTGAGGCTTCATCCATATGAGGGAAAAGGTGATTTTGATGACTCCCTTCACATAACCTAAAAGGAAACCTAACCTTACCCTTTTTTCTTGGGAACCTTATTATCAATAGTTGATGGTTTTTCACCAACATGATCTCCAAAGGCTGAGGACAAGGGCTGATGTGAGCCTGTGGACCACACTTCTAATACTTGGGGAATAATAGGGAAATCCCTAATAAGGTGGTCACCCTTACAAATATTGCAAGAAAATTTAACTTTACGAGGCTTGGAATATTTCTCGACATTAGATACATTTATAGAAATGGTTGCTTGGTTGCCCCCCTTGCTTATTTTTCTTCTTATTCTTCTTCATTTTCTTCTTATTTGTTGCTTATTGGTTACTGGCATCAGTACTTTCACCAAGCAAGGAATAATAAAGGGATGAAGAGACGATGAGCAAAGAAGGAAGAGGGTCAATGTGAGGTTGGTGTTGTTTAGGTGGAGGACTCACTTGTGAAGCAGTTTGGACATTCGAGACCAAGGAGGTTGAAAACAAACATACTAGTAAACCTATCGTAAATCCTGGAAGTGACAACGTAGCTATGTAAGGGGCACCAATATTTCCAAAAGAAGGAAAAGGACCATGATTCTTGTCAATGGGGTTTCCTTGACTGGCAGACTCTGGAACTGTTACCATCAGACTCAACCTAAGGTCTACTAAGGATTAAAAAGCGAGTTAATTAATTAAATTTGAAAAGTAAAAACACAAATAAAAATAAAAAAGGGTAACTAGGCATAAAAGGATTACCAAGCTACTGTGAAGTAAAATATATGGTTTAGTGCGTGTAGGAAATATCGTTGAATGTTGTGTTCGATGTATCACTATTAACAATGAAGCTAACTCGGTTACCTAAGGTTGGTTTGCAACCTAATGGGGAATTCCAAAATATACTCGAAGGTACATGGAAGCATAATCTATAGTAGTGTTGTCTAATGTGTAATCATATGATGGGGGTGTTCTGATATACTCATTATATGTGGAGCGCCATCATATATACACAAAGGTAGATGGAAGAACTTTCTGATATACTCTAATGTACGTGGAAAACCAACCATCCCCGGGGTGTAACGCTGACAAGTAACGACAGCTCCTACATTTAGAGATGTCGGAACATGTCTTCTAGCCTAGACCACTAAATGTGGTTGTAATGTTATAAATGCTTCTTAGGTTCATTGATAAATTTTAATGTTTATCTTGTTTAAGGTTTTGGTTTCAAGGATCAAAACGAATTCACCTAGACTCCTAGAATGAAACTAGCACAAGAAAGAATTATTTTCATCTAATGAATATCAAACTACAGAAGGGAAGTAGTTTCAAACAATGATGCATAAAATAACAGCTTCCAAATGAGATCTTCAAATTTACTATTCTAATTCAAAAGTTCAAAGCCCTAATGCATGAAAAAGTGAAATTTTTTCTTTCTTTCAATTGTAAATGCAAAGAAAAAAGAAAGTATGACTAGATTATTGAATCAAAAACAATTCAATTAGGTTGCTACTATAGTATGAAAAGTTCTTTAACAAATTAATGACCAAGCCAAATAACAAAAGAAAACCAATTGATGAGAAGAGGCAATAAGAAAAAATCTCTTATCAAAAAGGAAATCACACTCAATTTCACACAAGTTGCTAGCTTTACAGAGACCTTGGATATACCAGAGACTCGGAAAGACACTACAAACAAAACAGAATTTAGAGAAAGATAGGGAGAATGCAATTTTTGCATTATTAAGGGATCACAACAGGTACAGTATAGGCACCAGTGTGAGACATCGCACTTACTGAATTGGGAAAATGTGTTGGGTCGCTCTGTCTTATAAGAAGTGTGATGGGGCATATTTGCTCAAAAAGCAAAAAACAAACCCTAACTAAGCTCGAAATTAAGCTTTCCTAAGTCCAATGATAGTTTGAAATAGACAAATAGAGTTGAATTCAGAGGTCTTAAAAGGATATAAAAAGAAAATCACTAAAGAACATAATGTTCCCTAGTATGGCTTCCAATTTGTTTTGTGGATAAATTCCTTTTGCGGACAGAAGCAATATCCCTAGACCTAGAGGCTTAGACTAGAAACAACTAAGATAAAACTACAATGTTTTTCCTTAGAGATGTTTTAAATATGGAAGTAAAACCTACTTGGAATAAAATGCAAGACTCCTACTTCTCATAAATTGTTAGCTCCATCTCCAACTCCAATTTCTAAAAGTGGAAGATGCAAATCATTCAAAACAAGAAAGAGAGAAAAATATACAAGATAACGTATTCAAACAAATCTAAACAATAAGTCAAGGATTCATGTTCTACAAATGAATAATCAAGACATAATGTATAGGAGAAATTATGCACTTTTGTATTAATAATGGAAAGAAAAGATTACAACCCTTATAGACCTTGACTTTGTGAATCTCTCCCAAATTTCTTGTCCTTCCTTTGCCATAATGGTAAGCCTTCAATCACACCTAAAGCACATGGATGGATTATGGACCTCTAGACACAAATGAGCAGCATAAGGGCATAATCAGAGTCTCCAAAATCCAACCCAAACTCTATAGTAGGTGCTGGATTTATAGGGTAAATGAAGTGGTTTTGGAATTACCATTCTAGGGCTTACATCCGCATTATAGGCAGGTAAGTTCTTGGAGATAAGAGATAAGATCTCAATAGTAGGATTTAGGTATCTAATGCAATAGTAAATAGTTAAATCCACTCCTCAAGCTTATAGAGAGAGAAACTTCGAAATTAATTTTTATTTTTCCTCATTTCTAGGTGTTCATCACACTTTTTGTGAAAGAAGCCTGCACTGACCAACGCAGGTTGCATGTATGCAAACTACATGAGCACAAACTGTCTTAAAGACAAGTGCGATGATCCACAAAAGTTAGGGTTTTAGCCAATATAATCCAGGATTCTTACAAATTTTGGAAAGGGAATTCTTTTGGCTTTGTATGGGATTGATGCAAAGTGTAAATGGATGATTATAGATCCAAGTTCAGGGCCATTTGTTTGAATGTAGAAAAATGACATGTAACAAACTTGGTAAGTCCAACTTATAAAGTTCTTCATATTGATAAGAATATACTGCCACGGATGGAAGAAGATATGAGCAACAATAATTCAAAGGTGTATTATTTGTTTTTATTTATCACTACCTAGTCAGAATATGGAACAGGATTGATATCATGAGTAGAAATATGATGGATACATGTACTTTTGATCTTGTGGTGTTGCCCATTGCTTACATGTTCAATTTCTATTTAGTTAATACCTTCAACATAAATACTACAAGAATTAAAATCATTTACAATTTTATATTATGCAACAAAGAACTTTTGTATCTAATACATTGGAAGCTTTGTGAACTTTCTTTCTCTAGGAAGAAATTTAATTTGTACATTCCAGTACCTACTAATTCTAGGTTTTATAATACCTAAATTGAAATGGCACTTTTGAGTGAATTGCAATATTCTGATCTTGTGTAGATATTAATTTAACAAGAAGACAAGGGAGTCAAGTTGGGAGAAGCATTTAGAATTGATGACACCAATTGAGGTGAGATAACACTAGATTTTTGTCACTGTATGCTTGGGTTAGTTATCTTAATATATGATAACTAAGGTAAAAATATGTTGCATTTGTGAGATCTAGCACATTTATTTACTGTGATTTGTTGTTTACAAAAAAAAAACATTCCTAGTTTCACTAACCTTGGTTGGTGTTATAAAGAGCCTCTCATATCCCTCACCCCTTCCAACACCTTTGTCTTTCTACATCCATAGGATAGGAACTATTCATGGCTTATACCCACTCTTTTGTCATACTATATCTCACCTTTGGACAATTGTAGGTACCTTCCCTTGAAGAAATAGAGGAAATAAGGTTGCTTTAGACTGAACATAGACAAAATTATTTTTATCTAGCATAAGTAAGATCTCTCTAAATGGGAAAGAAATAATCAGTGAGTTAACTTGGTGGGCCTATGGCCATTACTCGCACCACTATCCCAAGCTCCCTCATATCAAATATTCCCTTGTGGCTTATCGAGTAAACCCAATTACACCACCTATCACACATGCACTGAGACTTAGACCTACCTTCTCTGTATAGCACTTAATCAAGTATGGTGACAATGAAAAAGGGAAAAATCCCATGTCATCATTAGTCAATTGTTACTTTGTTTGCATTGAATCATTTGTATAAGTAGATGAAAAAATTACATACATTTTGTTTAACAAATCTATCTATCATGGACAATGCATATTATGTGTGTACATATTGTTGCCAGTTTCAAGTACATATCTCGGTTTGCATTTATTCTTTCAAAACCATTCCCTTTGGAGGTTATATCTCATATGTAAATTTTATCCATTAGCGGATATACCATGTTTGGATGAGAATAAAAAGGAGTTGTATGACTTGAATTGAGAGATTTTAATACATAATGATGGCACTGGATTTATATCTAAATATTTGACTTCACAATGCCCAAAAAATGTATTTGAAGGAAAAAATTTAAGCAATCATATTTCAGAGGCCTGCCCCTTGCTCATTCAGTGTTGTCTTTTCTATAATGGCTATAGAGTCAAAGGAACATTTATTATTAACAAAATATTGCCATGTAAAACGATGATTTTTTTAGAGTCAATGATCAAAGTAGAATGTATTTAAAATTATGTTCGCTACCCAAGTTTCAACTCCTTAGAAATTTGTGGAACCAGCCATAAGCCAAGCACAACATCCCTTTCAAGACATATAATTGGATTGCTTACTTATGGAGGGGTTCCAAAATATTTCTTCATTGAGCTTGTAATCAATGTTATAGAAAAAATTTACAATGAACTTAAAAATAGAACAAAAGCTTGGAAAGTTGTAAAGAAATCTAGAGATTTATATGATGGCCACATATGCCTTAGAATGTTACATGTTGAATTCCTTTCCATGAATGAATGCTTATTGGCTTGACCGGAACCACCCATGGGGTACCATGAATAAAATATGAAGCAATGAAGTCACAATAGGTATCTGGCATAAGCACATGATCCTAGTGGCAATGCACGGGAAAAGATATGGCTAGCTATAGACATAGATTCAATTGGAGTTTACCCAAAACCAGGTCGTTAGTTAGTCCCTTGATGTCGATAGGAAAGAGAGAGGAAAAGCGTATAAGCCCACCAGCTAGTGAAATATTCCCATGTTAATGGTAAAATACCCTAATAATTAAATATAAGGTTAGTCTATGTGTTGCATTTGTTGTACCTTTATGTGTTGCATTTCACATGGTATTCAAACATTTGTTATCATTCGAAGTCCAAGACTTGTATCCATTTCACTTGAATGAATCAACTTATCTATGTGAAGTCATTTCTAGCTTTGTTTGATCCATGTTGACTCAATCATAAAATACAAGCTCCTAGGGACCTCTTAATCAACTCAGAGCTTTATTGAAGTGTTTATTCTCTAATTTCCATTATTGGCATGGTGTTTATCTGTTATTAGTCACACTTCGCATTTACATTATGGTTCACACTTATTTTTTTTATGTATCTTAATATCTTTCTTTCAACTATTTCCTATATAGTAGATGGATCGGGTACTGGGAATTGAGAGTGATGTGGAGGGGGGGGATGAGAGCTTCCACCTTGATTTGGTTGGCCCTATTCAGTAGAGAATAAATTAGGATTTGCATCATCTTGGAGTAAAAAAACACTTGATCTAATAGAGCAACAACAAAGTCAATGTTGACTCCATCACTGCTTCATCAAGTGGAGGGAGGTTTGCTCCAAGATTAAACTACTCCAATAATTTATTCTCAAAACCGAGAGGATCTCATTCGAGTATTCATGCACTCAAGTCATTTTAATAATTATTTATTCATAAATTAAATTTAATATTTGGCCAAATTTAATCCAAGTTTGCCTCATTGGTCTCATGAATATGTGTAAGACAACTAGTATCAATTCAGATGTTGAAGTGGAACAACTAGCGAAAGAAATAGCTCAAAATGGAAAAATTACATTTATCATTCAAGGTAAGTTACTTTTAAGTTGATGCCTTTTTCTTTTGCATTATGCACTACACTACTTACTGTATTTGTATAAATTGGTAATTCTGACTTACAAATTTCTTTAGATTGGCGAGAACATATTGCCACACATGGAAGAAGGTATGAGCAACGGTAATTCAAACGTGTATTATTTGTTTTTATTTGTCACTATCTAGTCAAAAGTGATGGAACAAGGTTGATATCATGGGTAGCAAGATGAGGGATACATGTATTTATGATGCTGTGGTGTTTCCCATTGCTTACATGTTCAATTTCTATTTAGTTAATAGCTTCAACAAAAATACTACAAGCATTAAAATCATTTACAATTGTATATTACAAAACAAAGAACTTTTGTATCTAATGCATTGGAAGCTTTATGAACTTTCTTGCTCTAGGAAGAAATTTAATTTATGCATTTTAGTACCTACTAATTCTAGGTTTTACAATTCCCGAATTGAAATGGAACTTTTGAGTGAATTGCAATCTCCTGATCTTGTGTAGATATTAATTTAACAAGAAGACGAGGGTGTCAATTTGGGAGAAGCATTTAGAATTGATGACACCAATTGAGGTGAGATAACACTAGATTTTTGTCATTGTATGCTTGGGTTAGTTATCTTAATATATGATTTCATTCTTTAGAGATTCAATATATATGAAGATTCTTCACATTTCTAGAAGTAATCTCTTCTCTTTTCAAAACTGCTCAAAAATTTTCTTCTCAAGTATTCCTTTTGGCATTTTTCATGTTAGGAAAAAGAAATATGATAAGCATATTTTAAGTCCATGTCATTATAGCACATAGATCCCGACACATTCTAGGCTCACTACCAATCTAGGTACCATCAAGTTATAGCAAAGGTATTGATCCACCAGGGTACTAGGGAGAATGAAAATGATGAGGATATGGATGAAAGAGCATGGAAGGATTGTGGTGGAAGGTGATGAGGAATCGGAGGATGATGTGAGGTAGGTGAGTTGGGTGAGTTTGATCGCTTTCTACACGCTCACCTGTCGTGTGAATGGTTTCAAAAGAAACCCTTTTCCACCCTCAGGGGATTCCACTCTAGTAAGTGTTTTTCCCTTGAGTGGTAGCAAGGAAGATCTGAGTCATAGATCTCCCAAATAGTTGTTTGAGGAGACCTTCTATCGAGGGCTCCTCCCCACATAAACTTTGATTTATTTATGTCATTGACTTTGGATATGGACACAAATCTGTCCAAAAACACAGTGATGCACTTGAAACATATGCACTTTTTAATCCTCCATAGGTGTGGGGTGGACCACACTTCACTTTATTCATATAACAATGCTCCACTTTATCGGCCTGAAATGTTAGGCTACTCCAAATATATAGCATAAAAATTTTGTGAAGTATTTTAACCATACTTTGGCTATATGAGCCCCTATACAACCTTATATATATTTGTGTGTGTGTGTGTGTGTGTGTGTGTGTGTGTGTGTGTGTATATATGTATATGTATATGTATATGTATATGTATATGTATATGTATACAGATATATATATGTGTATACATACATATACATATACATACATACATACATACATACATACATACATACATACATATATATATATATATATATATATATATATATATATATATATATATATATAGATATATATATATATATATATTGTGTATTCTTATTTTTGAAAGACAAAATGAAATGTGGCTACAACACATCCTATGCATGGATTAACATTATTAGATCACAATTTTTTATTTTTTATCTTAAGAAACAGTTGTATTATATTCATTCAGTTGGAGAATGGGACAGAACCCTTACATCTAGAGATAATTCTTCTTCTTCCATAGACTAGGAGTACACCTAAAGCATTATAATTCTACCTAGTCTTTTCCATGCAAGGATTCTTAAATTATTTATCTTATATAATCGCCAAGAAACTCCACAAAATTCAGCAAAACACATAACGTTCAACTAATCTATATTCCCTAGTCACTTGCTACATTTTTCACTTTTCTCCAATTTCTTGCTCTTTCTATGCCACTTCAACCTTTCTCTCAGCAGAATCTCCCATAATCTTATCATGGGCATCGCCAATTTGCAGCCCTTCACCAGTGTTTGCAGGGGGGGGTCACTAAGTCAATAGACTTCTTTGAAAATAGTGACAGTTGTCAGCTCTGCTTTAATTTCAATGCCATCCACCTTAAGCTTGAGAGTGTCCACTTTCTTCATAAGCTTCGCCACCATGATTTGGAGGCATTCCATTTCCTTCTGCAAATCCTCCATCTATCGATTAAGCAGTGAGAAATGTGAACGGGCCTCCAGGGTGAATTGCTCCCCAAGATTCATAATTGAACATGAAATTACCTCCAATGTTTTTGCAATATGAACCAAACTATGATTCCAACTGATCTCTGTGCTTGGGGAGGCCAAACTGCCAAACACTAAGATTTTCACATAAACTATTACATACTTTATGAGATGATCACATATTTTATATTGCTTGATTCCTTCTCCAGTTGCACCATCGTCCATCGCTTTCAATTTAATATCCCTGGATAGTGTCTGCATCGATAAACCACCAAATATCTACACTATATCCCTCACCCTACTCCCAACTTCACTCATACAAAAATGAATTGATGTTGAAGGTGCACCAACTTGCAATTCCAATGGTGTTAATTTAATAGGGACTAAACTTAATCTCCAACTATCCTCCCGCAAGTGTCTTATCATATATCTAAGGTTTATTACATTAATTAAGATTTTAGTGCTTCAGACAATCCACCTGCTCAGTCTCTTAAATGCATTTGGACCTATGATTGATGTTGGATTAATTATCATGGGACGTGACATATGGAGGGAAAGTCTTCGTCCAAGGATAGTAACGTCATTTCCAAGGTTGATCCTTTGTTAGCCTGATCATCGACGCTTGCATTATTTTCCATTTTTATATGGTAAAGGCTAATAGAATCAAATTTTCCCATCTACATTCGAATTTGTTCCTCAAAAGGGTTTTGATCTTTCTCTAGAGATTTCTTGGAATGATAAAATTGTTGAATTGTGATCATGGAGTCTCAAACTACTACAAGCCATTTTATTCCATTTGGTAGAGTTGTTCTCATTACTTTCCATAATGCTAGGGCCTTTTCTTGGTTATTTGTTGTCCATCCCAAGCCCCAATCGAATTTTGAAACTATTTCTCCTTCGAGGTTTATTATAACCCCTCTCTCTCCTGCCTCCCCCAACACCATTACATCACAATGGCACTTTGTTATCACATGGAAATATTTCATTAAAATCAGCTCTAATGGGGTCCTAAAATTTAAAGTATATAAAATTTAATTTTTGTTGCCTTTTGATTTGGCAGTGCTCATTATAGTGATATAAGTAAAGTTTGTTGCCAAATTAAAAGGAAGTGAATGGCCAATCTGACAAAGACATAAGTGAATGATTCCCCAACCAATTAGTCCTCAGATCATTTTTTTTTGTAATGCTGTAGCACCCATCGGATATTGGACATTAAGTTAAAACATCAACTATCTGATGCCATTCCAATAGAATAGACCATCATATATATGACTTTGTATTAATAGATGAATGAATCACTTTCATGACACTCTCATTGCCTTATACTATTAAAATGTCATTTATCTCACACCATTTTGTTGGACATCAAACTTCATTCCAATGGAAAAAACCGTCAGATCCCATCAGAATGGAATAATACAATGTCGACTATCCAACTTCTAGGTGTCGTATGTTTTTCCTCTATGGCAGTGGATATCTGACGTTTAACCCATCACTTAAAATTATTGTCACATTTATGATCTAACACTACACCATAGGGCATCCAACTCCATACTGATGAAATAAACCATTGGATCCCATCATACTGAAATAATATAGTGTCGCATATCTGACGTCCAAGTGTTGGATGTTTTGGCCTTTAGGGTAGCATATATTTGACGTTTATCTTATCGAAAATCCAACATATGTTGGCATCGCCAGTCTGACTGCAAAGCATCAGACAATTAAAGACATTTTTGACCTACTTTGGCGTCGAATATTCGATGTCTATCCCGTCAAATATCTAACGCTAAAAAAAGTGTTGTTTATTCAACACAATCCCACCGACAGAAATTATATGTTCAATGTGTTGGATATCTGATGATGAAGAGTCAAATAACTAACGAATATACATCTTATTTTTCCCCATTTGTACTAGTGATCTCCTTCTCTGGCTTTTCTTCTCCCTTTTCTTCATCAGCCCCTTTCTCTTCCTCGGCTTTTTCCTCTTCCTTTTCTTCACCAACCTCTTCTTCTGCAGAATGATGCTTTGTTGCCTCTCCATGCTCTAATAGGCTTGGGCTTGAGTTTCAAGGAAAGGTTCCCTATCCATATCCACAAAATTTTTCCATAACATAGGGTTTTGGATATGCTCCAGAACATCTATGACAATAAGCCCATGGTGAGCTATGTACTGGTGTTTTCCCTTTCTTACCCTTTGGCTCACTTCTATTATGAACTAAAGAATAAAGTGGGGAATGTTTAATATACTTGGGATAGGAAAATCCATCTGGAACATTTCTTGATAAAGCAGCCTAAACTAATAGGGATTGACAACACTAAGTCTCCCCTTATAGGATATGTATTTCAAAATGTGATAGGCTACCTCCTCCCATGGGTAGGGTTCCTAACCCCATTTTTGTCTTCAATCTAGTACTCCTCAAGGAGGAAAAAGTTATTTTTGGTTGTGATAGCCTTTTTTCTCTCCTCCTTGCTCCATCTTACTCCTAGAGGCAATGCGGTCACCCTGGTAATGACTTCTTCATTTAGATGGATAATGAACCTCCTCATAATGGTGGTAGCACTATCTTTTCGTCGAATTTGGAGGCCTACTACAAACTCATGAGTTATTTTGTTAGGTCCCTATAATACTAGTATCTTCCCCTTATTGTTATTGTCACTATAGCCCCCTATTGTTATTGTTGTGCCCATGTATCCCCCATGTTTTTATTACTGTTCCCCATACAATTCCATTATAGTTATTGTTGTGCCCATGTATCCCCCATGTTTTTATTGCTGTTCCCCATAGAAGCCCACTATTGTTATTATTGTGCCCTTACATTATGATTGATATGTAGGCTCTGATTATATTGTGACCCCTTAGACCCCTATAAATACCAAGGAGATATTATCATTTGTATCGTCCAAGAATTGTTCGTTTATGTAGTGTAAAAGAGCTTTCCCCCTTAAAGAGGATAATTTTCAATTCGTTGATTTATCTTTTCTTCTATTTTGTGAGCTAGTTGCATAACATTTGGTATCATAGCTTTGGTTTCTAGGGTTTTGTTGCTTCAAACGTGTCATCGTGGAATTTTCGCTATAATTTGTTTTCTACAAAGATTCAAAAGATTAAATTTCAACCACATGGAGCCAAAATCTTGATGAACTTCTTTCTAGAATTTCATATCTTGGTTCGTTATAGTTTCTAAGATATGGTCAAAAGAATTCAGGCTTTTTTCATGCTCCAGAATTCAGTTTCAAACAAGTGACTGAGGAAAATTTGTCATAACTTTCTCTTCAAGCATTGGATTGTAATTTAGTAAAGGGTGACAGAAATAGCATGGATTGTAGTTTCTTTTTTATCAATTTCAGGGCCGAAGGCTGAAACAGTGACACGTGGAATTACGTACAAGTTCGCTCTACTGAACCAGTGCATAATCAAGTCATTGTGGTATATTTGGTATAAAATTATCTTGAAGAATCCAATTTTGATCTGACTTGTGGCATTGGAAATAAGACTTATAGGGCTACCACATGAAGTAATTTCTGACCTTGGTGATACGAAATTACATATTTTCAACCGTTTAAATATCGAGCTCCTAAAAGCAAGAAAAACGTGTGTAGCAGTATTGGGTTCTAAAATTCATCCCAAACAAAATAATTCTACACCCATTAAGCCCTCAAAAATCTATACTATGACAGATGAAGAGGAAGAATTGCAGCATGATATGCCAAAATAAGGAGAACAAGTGTAACAAATTTCGCTCCCACAAAGAACACCAAAGAGGAATTAAAAGGGGACATGGATGGTATAAAAGGAAACATGGAGCTTTTCAATGTAGACATGGATGTGACGAATGTCACATTGGAAGGGTTGACAATGTTGTTGCAAGAAAGGAACCTCGGTGGGGACAAGGTAATCCATGAAAATCATGATGAGGAAAAAAGGAATATGAAATATGATTTTAGAGACTCCAATGTGGGGTTTAAGAACCACCACATTCCAAATATATATATGAGGAAGTTTGATGGCAAGGATCTGGTAACATGGATACTACAGATGGAGCAATATTTTGATCTACAGGATGTGAAACCCTCACAAAAGCTACATATTTCATTTTTATATTTAGAACCCAATCAGTTTGTATGGTATAGATGGATTTTTTCTTGTAAACCACTTGTCACCTGGTCAATTTTTTAGGAAATGATAGCACATTATGAAGATATAAAAAGAAACATTGTCTTTAGCCAATTGATAAATCTCAAACAAAAGGGTTCAATGGTGGAGCACACTGAAGACTTCCAGAAATTGAATATTAGGATAACCTATATTCCAAAGGAGCATAGGATTTATGTCTTCGTAGGGACTTTAAAAGATAACATCCAACATGAGGTTCACCTTTGGGAACCTAATTCATTGGAGAAGGCATTCGGGGTGGAAAGAAAAGTTGAAGGAAAAATTATGGCAACAAGCAAGTCTACCACTCAAAACTATAAACATGGAAGTGTTGTTGCTTCTAGCCTTCCAAAACCTACAAGGTTGACACCACAACGATCAGAGGAAAAAGAGAAAAAGGGATGTGTTATTGTTGTGATAGCAAATACACTAAAGGTCATAAGTGCACTGAGAAGAAATTATTTTACATATATTGTGAATAGGAGTAAGAAAAGGAATAAGAAACATAAAACGAGGAGGATATACACCAGGAGCCAAACCCAGAGAGAGAAGAATTGAATCCGACCATATCTTGTAATGCATTGGCAGGAATTTCCACTCCTCAAACTCTAAAGATAGAAAGATATATCAAGAAGAAAAAGGTAATAGTTTTGATTGATTCAGGTATTACCCATAATTTCATTCATTTTAAGATAGACAAGGAATTGAGTTGTTTCCTATATCCAGCACCAAAGTGTCAAGTGACGGTTGCAAATGGAGGAATTATAAATTGCTCTGGAAAGAGCCATAATATAAAGCTAATCATGTGGTTATATGTATTGAGTAGTCCAATGCTTTCCATTCCAATGGTTGGTGTTGATGTTGTACTAGGATTCCAATGGTTACAATCTTTGGGGACGATAGGTTTTAATTTCAAGAACCTTTCTTGAAACGTTTTTGGGAAGGAAATGAAGTTGAATTAAGGGGTATCGCAAGGAAACTAGGAAATATAATTAGCTCTAATGGCATGACAAAGATTCTAAAGAAAGAACAATAAGGCATCATTGCATAATAATGATCACTAGAGGTTCAAACAACGAAATCATCTATTTCTCCAAATATTCAAAAAGTCGTGGACAATCATTCCATGGTTCTTGAGACTCCCAAAGGCCTCCAACCTATTCATGATCATGATCATGCTATTCATTTGATTCCAGGAAGTGTTCCTCCAAACATCAAACCTTACAAATATCCATATGCCAAAAAGAGTGAAATTGAACGTATGGTTGCAAAAATGTTAGAGGTTGGTATAAGTCAACCTAGTCAAAGTTCTTTCTCTGCTACAGTAGTATTAGTGCACAAGAAGGATGGATCATGTTGTATGTGTCCAGATTATATGGAGCTCAACAAGCTCACTACTAAATATAAATTTCTCATTCTTGTCATTGATGAATTGTTGTATGAATTACATGGAGCAATTTACTTCACCAAGGTGGATTTTCGTTCAGGATATCATCAAATTAGAATGAAGACTGAAGAAATTTTGAAAACAACATTCATAACTCATGAGGGTCATTATGAATTTATGTTCATGCCTTTTGGCCTTACTAATGCACCTTCCATATTTCAAGGTTTGATGAATTCCATTTCAAACCCTTCCTTATAAAATCCGAACTGAGGCCGGGTTTTTGAGGTTAGCTTGCCCTCGCGGGGTCGCGACCCTTTGTCCCGGTCATTGTAGCACGTGTGTGCCTAGGGCGTAAGGGGCATGATGACTTGACGTCATCCTCACCTTCCTCCGGCTTATCACCGACAGTTTGTTCAGGGTTCCAAACTAAATGTTGGCAACTAAACACAAGGGTTGCGCTTGTTGCGGGACTTAACCCAACACCTTACGACACGAGCTGCCGACAGCCATGCACCACCTGTGTCCACGTTCCCGAAGGCACTCCTCTCTTTCGGGAGGATTCACAGCATGTCAAGCCCTGGTAAGGTTCTTTCCGATCTCAACGCATTTCACCGCTCCACCAGAAATTCCCTCTGCCCCTACCGTACTCCAGCTTGGTAGTTTCCACCGCCTGTCCAGGGTTGAGCCCTGGGATTTGACGGCGGACTTGAAAAGCCACCTACAGACGCTTTACGCCCAATCATTCTGGATAACGCTTGCATCCTCTATCTTACCGCGGCTGCTGGCACAGAGTTAGCCGATGCTTATTCCTCAGATACCGTCATTTTTTCTTCTCCGAGAAAAGAAGTTCATGACCCGTGGGCCTTCTGCCTTCACGCGGCATTGCTCCGTCAGGCTTTCGCCCATTGCGGAAAATTCCCCACTGCTACCTCCCGTAGGAGTCTGGGCCATGTCTGTGTTAGTATTTTTTGATGATATACTAATATATAGCAAGTCTTGGAAGGATCATGTTCAGCATGTTGACAGGGTGCTAAAACTATTGGAGGAGAAACAATTATACACAAAAACCTCCAAATTTTTATTTGGAGTACAAGAGGAGTAATATTTGGGTCATATTGTATCTCATGAGGGTGTTAAGGTAGAACCTAACAAAATTAGAGTCATTGAGGAATGGAAACTCCCCACAACCATAAAGCATCTTCGAGGATTTCTCAGGTTGACAGGGTATTATCTCAAGTTTGTTAAGAATTATGGGAGAATAGAAGCATCTCTAACGACATTAATGAAGAAAGATGCATTTTTTTGGACTCCAAAAGCAACTATAAGGCCTCTGAACATCTTAAAGAGGCAATGTTCCAAGCATCGGTCTTAGCTATGCCAGACTTCACAAAAACCTTTATTATGGAATGTGATTCCTCGGGAAATGGAATTAGTGTTGTTTTAATGCCAGAAGGAAGACCCGTTGCTTTTGAAATTTTTCCAATCAAAGGAAAGTATTCAAACAAATCTATTTATGAGAAGAAAATGTTGGCAATACTGCATGCACTAAATAAATGGAGACCTTACCTAATGGGAAAACACTTCAAGATAAAAACATATCATGATAGTCTTAAATAATTTTTGGAACGAAGATTATCTTTAGAAGAGCAACAAAACTGGGTCACAAATATGTTGGGTTATGACTTTGAAACCATCTACAGAAAAGGGAAGCAAAATGTTGTTGCAAATGCACTCTCAAGAAAGGATGAGGATGTGGAAGCATTACTTTGTTCCATTTCTATTAGCCAACCGGATTGGATAACCGAAGCAAGGGATGAATGAAAGAAATATGAAGAGGTGTGGACACTCATTCAAAAGTTACAGCGAGATCCCAATACATCTAATACATTTATCCGGAAAAATGATTCATTAGGGTACAAAGATTGCTTATATCTTTGTAAGAACTCCCAGCTCAAGCAAAAGATTATTTTGGAATTTCACACATCCCCCTTAGGAGGGCATTCAAGATTTCTTATAAACTTACCATAGGGTCAAGAAGGAATTTTTTTGGGATGGCATTTGTTATGAAACCAGCTCACAAAAAGATAGAAAAGATAGATCAATGACTTAAAAATCAACCTCTTTGAAGGGGCAACCTCCTTTACATTACACAAATGAACAATTCTTGGATGATACAAATGGCAAGACCTCCTTTCCATATATAGGAGTCTAAGGGGTACCAATACAATCAGAGGCTACATAACAATAATATTATAGGGGCACAACAATAACAATAGTGGAATTCTATGGGGCACAATAATAACAACATGGGGACTATAGAGGAACAATAATACAATAAGGGGGTTTCACTAATAACAATAAGGGGTTACACTAGTAGTATAGGGACCTAACACGCCCCTCTCCTTCAAAAACTGTTGTCCTCAATGCTTGAGTAGGTATGGATGCTTTTGTACAAAATTCTCATCCTCCCATGTGGAATCTTCAGTGGGTAAGTTCTTCCACTTTATGAGATACTTTGAAATTGATCGATTTCGTAGCTGTTGATTTCTTGTTTTTGTGACTGGTTTAGGTTCCAAAATGATTTTTCCTTCCTCATCAAGTTTTGGAAATATTATTTGAACTGAGATCTTCTACAACTTTTGAATGAGTGGCCACACTTCTTTGTCATTCTTCCATTCACCCCTTGCTTCGTTTATCCAATCTGGTTGCATAATAGAAATGGCACAAAACAATGCTTCCACATCCTCATCCTTTCTTGAGAGTGCATCTGCAACAACATTTTTCTTCCCTTTTTTGTAGATGATTTGAAAGTCATAACCCAACATATTTGTGACCCATTTTTGTTGTTCTTCTAAAGATAATTTATGTTCTAAAAAGTATTTAAGATTATCATGGTCTGTTTTTACATTGAAGTGTCTTCCCATTAGGTAAGGTCACCATTTCTTAAGTGCATGTAGTATTGCCAACATTTCCTTCTTTTAAATAGCTTTGTGTAAATCCTTATCGTTTATTGGACAACTTTCGAAAGAAATGGGTCTTTTTTCTTGCATTAAAACAACACAAATTCCATTTCCTGAGGCATCACATTTCACAATAAAAGGTTTTTGTGAAGTCTGGCATAGCTAAGACCGGTGCTTGGCACATTGCCTCTTTAAGATGTTCAAAGGCCTTCGTTGCTTCTGGAGTCCAAGAAAAGGCATCTTTCTTTAGTAATGTTGTTAGATGTGCTGCTATTCTCCCATAATTCTTAACAAACTTGCAATAATACCCTATCAACCCGAGAAATCCTCGCAAATGCTTTATGGATGTGTGAATTTTTCATTCCTTAATGGCTTTAATTTTGTTAGGGTCTACCTTAACACCTTCATGAGATACAATATGACCCAAATATTCTGCCTCTTATACTCCAAAGAAACTGCTGGAGCTTTTTTCATATAATTGTTTCTCCTCCAATAGTTTGAGCACCCTATCAACATGTTGAACATGATCCTTCCAAGACTTGCCATAGATTAGTATATCATCAGAAAATAATAACATAAATTTTCTAAGGAAGGGTTTGAAAATGGAATTCATCAAACCTTGAAATGTAGAAGGTGCATTGGTAAGGCAAAAAGGCATGACCAAAATTCATAATGACCCTCATGAGTTCTAAATGTTGTTTTTGGAATGTCTTCAATCTTCATTCTAATTTGATGATATCCTGAATGAAGATCCAATTTGGTGAAGTAAATTGCTCCATGTATTTCATCCAATAATTCACCAATGGCAAGAATGGAAAATTTATCTTTAATAGCAATCTTGTTGAGCTCCCTATAATCCAGACACATGCACCATGATCCATTATTCTTGTGTACCAATGCCACTGGAGCAGAGAAAGAACTTTGACTAGGTTGAATTATATCAACCTCTAGAATTTCTGCAACCATATGTTCAATTTCACCCTTTTGGGCATATGGATATCTGTAAGGCTTGATGTTTGGGGGAACACTTCCTGGAATCAAAAAAATAGCATGATCATGATCACGAATAGGTGAGAGGTATTTGGGAGTCTCAAATACATTGGAATGATTGTCCAAGACTTTTTGGAGATCTGGAGAAATAGATGATTTCGATGTGGGAATCTCTAGCGAGCATAATTGTGCAATTACGCCTCGTTGCTCTTTCTTTAGAAGCTTTGTCATTCTGTTAGAGTTGATTATATTTCCCAGTTTCCCTGCGATACCCCTTAATTCAACTTCCTTTCCTTCTGAAAAAAAATTCATGAAAATTTCTTGAAAATTAAAAGCTATTGTACCCAAGGATTGTAGCCATTGGACTCCTAGTACAACATTAGTACCACCCATTGGAATGGAAAGCATTGGGCTATTCAATACATATTCTCCCATGGATAACTTGATATTATGGCACTTTCCAAAGCAATTTATGGTTCCTCCACTTGCAACCATGACTTGACACTCTGGTGCTGGATATAGGAAACAATTCAATTCCTTAGCTATTTTACAATGAATAAAATTATGGGTACTACCCAAATCAATCAACAATATTACTTTTTTCTTCTTGATATGTCCTTCTATCTTGATAGTTTGAGGAGTGGTAATTCCAGTCAATGCATTACAAGATATGGTCGGATTCATTTCTTCTTTCTCTAGGGTTTGTTCCTGGTGTATATCTTCTTCTTTTGACGTTTCTTATTCCTTTTCTTCCTCCTCTTCACAATCTATGTAAAATAATTTCTTCTCAGCACACTTATCACCTTTAATGTATTTTCCGTCACAACTGTAACAAAGCCCTTTTACTCATTTTTCTTCCAATTGTTGTGGTGTCAACCTTGTAGGTTGTGGAAGGTTAGGGGAAACAACACTTCCATCTTTATAGTTGTGAGTGGTAGGCTTCCTTGTTTCCATAATTTTTCTTTCCATTTTTCTTGCCAACCTAAATGCCTTCTCCAGTGAATCAGGTTCCCAAAGATGAACCTCATGTTGCATGTTATTTTTTAAAGTCCCTATGAACACATCAATCCTATGATCCTATGGAATATCTTTTACCCTTATATTAAATTTTTGGAAGTCCTCAATGTGCTCCATCATTGAACCCATTTGTTTGAGGTTTATCAATTGGCTAAAAAAGGTGTTTCTCTTTGTATCCTCATAATGTGCTATCATTTCCTCCATGAAAATTGACCAGGTGACAAGTGGTTTACGAGAACAAATCCCTTTATACCATAAAAATTGATTTGGTTCTAAATATAAAGATGCAATGCGTACCTTTTGTAACAGTTGCACATCATGTAGATCAAAATATTTATCCATCTGTAGTATCCATGTTATGGGATCCTTGCCATCAAACTTCCTCATATCAATCTTTGGAATATGGTGGGTCTTTAATCCAATGTTAGATTCTATGAAATCATGATTAACATTTTTTTTTCTCATCATGAGTTTCCTCTACTACCTTTTCGTCATTAGGAGGCCTTTCTTGTAGCAGCTTTGTCCCACCTTCCTTCAAACCTTCCATGTCTTTCTTCAAATCTTCCATGCCTTTCTTCAAATCTGCTTCCCTACCATCAATATTAGCTTCCATGGCACATATAAAACTATTTATCTTAGCTTCGATCGCATTCTTCAAATCATCCATCTAATTTTTCTTACTAGGTATTTTTATTTTCTTGATTCGAGTCATTCTTTTTCTTGCTTTTAGAAGCTCGATCTTAAATCTATTATATCTCTTCAATTTCGGATCTCCAAGGTCTTAAATTGCAACCTGAAGTAGCTCTCTGCATCCTCTTTCCAATGTCACCAGTTTGATCGAAATTGGATTCTCCAAGAAAGATTTATGCCCAATCTCCCAAGATGACCTAATTATATACTTTTTCAGTAGAGCGAACTTGTACAAAGTGCCATGTGTCATTGTTTCGACCTTCAGACCTTAAAACAATACACAGAAAATTACAGTCCATACTCTTTTTGTAACTTCTTAGGAAATTTCAATCTGATGCTCAAAGAGAAAGTTATGACTATTTTTCCAAGGTCACATGTTTGGGATATAATTCGGGAGCCTACAGAAACCCTAAATTTCTTGGACCATATCTCCAAAAATATAGTGAACAAGATCTTAAATTTGGGTCTGCACTTCATCAAGATTTCGGCGCAAATGGGTTTTAATTTCAGAGTCTGAAAATTCCTAGAAAATATATTATAGAAAAAATTCCATGATGGCCTATTTGAGATGGAATTCTGGAGCTTGCAAAAACCCTAACTTCCTTAGATCATATCTCCGAAAATATAGCAAAAAAGGATCTAAAATTTGGACCCGAGGTTCAAAAATATTGCAGCTCAAATGGGTTTTATTTTTAGCTTCTAAAACTTCGTAGAGAAAAAGTTATAGTGAAAATTCCACAATGTCATGTTTGGTGCAGCGAAACCCTAGAGTCCAAAGCTCATATACCAAATGTTATGAAACTAGCTCATAAAAAGATATAAAAGATAGATCAACGACTTAATAATCAACCTCTTAGAGGGTGAAACCTCCTTTACATTACAGAAATGAACAATTCTTGGATGATACAAATGAAAAGACCTACTTTCTATATATAGGAGTCTAAGGGGTCCCAATACAATCAGAGCCTACATAACAATAATATTGTAGAGGCACAACAATAACAATAGTGGGCTTCTATGGGGCACAATAATAACAACATGGGGACTATATAGGCACAATAATACAATAAGGGGGTTGCACTAATAACAATAAGGGGTTACACTAGTAGTATAGGGACCTAATAGTCTTAAATCTGATATTCAGATGTTTGTGGCAGAGTGTTTGGTTTTCCAACAAAATAAAGTTGAGACAATTAAGACCCCAGGTTTGTTACAACATTTAGTCATTCCAAGTCAACGCTAGTGGGATGTCTCAATGGATTTTATCACAGTTTTAGCTAAGTCTGAAGGAAAGAGTGTCATCATGGTGGTAGTTGATAGAATTACCAAGTATGCACATTTTTGTGCATTATCTCATCCTTTTAAAGTTAGTACAATTGTTATTGCATTTATGGAAACATTTCAAAATCTTCGTGGAAACCCAAAGATTATTGTAAGTTACAAAGATCCCATTTTCACTAGAAATTTTTGGACATAATTATTTTATTGTCTCAATTAGCTCATAGCTCATATTATCATCCTCAATCTGACGGGAAAAATGAGATAGTGAACAAATTTTTAGAAGGATATCTTTGTTGCTTTGTATATGATAAACAAACACAATGGTCAAGTGGTTACCTCTATCTTAATGGTGGTATAACAGTTCCTTCCATACTGCAACAAAAATGACCCCATTTATGGCACTTTATGGATATCATCCACCATCCATCACATCATCTTTAAGAGAAAAATCTAAGGTTCAAGCAGTGGAAGATCACATCGAGCATCAAAAACAAATTCTACGACTCTTAAATGATAACCTCACTCTGGCGCAGAATCAAATGAAACAACAGGAATATCAACATCGTAGTGAAAGAAGTTTTGATGTAGGTGATTGGGTATCTTTACGGCTACAACCATACAAACAAATGTCCCTCTAAAAAGCTAAGAAGGATAATAAATTATCACCCAAGTACTATGGTCCTTACAAGGTGTTGCAAAAGATTGGTACTATGGCATACAAATTGGAGTTTCCCGCATCTTCCCAAGAACACCCAGTTTTCCATGTTTCATGCTTAAAGAAGGTTATCAATGACAAGATCCCGGTTCAAACAGTGTTTCCAGAACTTAACGAAGAAGGGAAAATCATATTTGATCCTGAAACAATCACAGAAACAAGAATCTAACAGCTATGGAATTGATTAATTTCAGAGTATCTCATTAAGTGGAATAACTTACCCGCTAAAGATTCCACATGGGAGGAGGATAATTTTATACAGAAGCATCCATAACTACTCAAGCATTGAGGACATCACTTTTTGAAGGAGAGGGGCATGTTAGGTCCCTATAATAGTAGTATATTCCCCTTATTGTTATTGTTATTGTATCCCCCTATTGTTATTGTTGTGTCCATGTATCCCCCATGTTGTTATTGTTGTGCCCCATCGAAACCCATTATTGTTATTGTTGTGCCCTTACATTATTACTGATATGTAGGCTCTGATTATATTGTGACCCCTTAGACACCTATATATACCAAGGAGGTTTTATCATTTTCATCATCCAAGAATTGTTCATTTATGTAATGTAAAGGAGGTTTCCCCCTCGAAGAGGATAATTTTTAAGTCGTTGATCCATCTATTATTCTATTTTGTGAGTTGGTTGCATAACAAATTTCATCATCAAAACCCTTCAATTTCTCAAATAATTCCAACCATTGTTGATTTGCAAATATATCTCTAACGAGAGGGTGTTGATGGATCCTTGATGAGTCGGATATCTCTCTTCGATCAAAACCACCCTGCATGACTCCTACTGAGGTTTTTTAAAGTTTTTCAAGGCAATTCTCCTCTCAATTATAATATTAGAGAAAACAAGGGTTTCAAAATAGGAGTAACAAGGATTAGTTTGTTGTTGTTGTTCAAGGAAAGGGAAAAAATAATTCCCAAATCAAAACAAGCTCATTCCCCTACTATTATGCTCAATTCACAAGAAAAAATCATATTCCAATTTCCTTTCATTTTTAGAAGTTTGCTACAGGATGTTCTGTGGGAAAATTTGAACAATTTCACGAGATTTTTGTTCGCAGGAGGTGAGTAAAATTAGGTACTTACCATTCCCATGGAGGTTTCTTCATAACTCTAGGGTTTTGTGGGAAAAATTACGCAATATCGGGCTCTTTTACACCTCTTGGGACAATCCTGTAGCACCTAAGATCAATCTTATAGCATGCAACATGTATCATGTAACACACAGACTATATCCCGTAGCACATAGACTGTATCCTATAACAGTTGTATCCTAACCATGTAGCTTCATGTGTAGCATCCTATGAAGCCCCTGGTGTAAGTAGTTCGACTTTCGACAATGGTATTGGACCTCCTTGCCTTTTTTAGAATGAAAATGTTTATTCCAAATGAGGCTCAGACTTTCCTTTATGCCCTCGATGGTTAGGTGGTGAGCTCAGTGCATTGTATGAGCTAGCCCCCACCTACCACCTTCGCAACTCCACCATAGGCCTGTTGGCCCACTTCTTGTAATCATCACCCTTTTGTTTTTGTCATTTTCTACACGTGATGAGGGAGAAAGATAACTCTAGCTAATTGTTTGAGGGTGGTTGAAACTGTTGAACCACTTCTATCCTACAAAACCTCTTCTCTCATGTATTGACAACATTTTTTAGATTACAATGAACTCAAGAGGAGAGGTTAGGAATTTTTCATACCTGTGCATACTTGGTGGTGCTCTTTGATGTGTTGATCACTTGATGCTTGCATGGAATTTCTCAACATCGGTGAGGTTTCTCTGAATGTCTTCTAAGATATCATATTTTTGTTTTCCTTTCTCCATGCATTTTTTTGCTTGAGGAATTTTTTTTTGAAAATTTCCTTACTAATTGAAGCTTCATAATGTAGGTTCTTCATGATGCATGTACTACTATGGATCATATGTTGTTATTTGTTAGGTAAACAATGATCTTGTAGCAACTTGTAGAGGGTCTTGTAGTTTCTCAAGATCATAGTTTTAGTCCTCCATTGCTTCCATGATGATTTTCTTTTGGATCTGGTGATATAGCTATGGTCCTGTAGGGTATGTTCAAAATGCTACAAGACTATGTATCTTCCTGTAGTAATCACACAAACCCTTCTAGGATCAAAATTTCCTCCAAGTGTTGCTTCAAAAAACATTGATAATTCATGAGTAAAATGTTGATAAGGGTCAGAGGCCTTTTCTGTGGTGGAAGACATGGAAGAAGAGGTGAAAAGGTTTGCTTTTTATGGACATAAGTGGGAACAATGGTGGAGAAGAGGTTAGGTGGTGTCTTAAATCAATGATGAGGCTATGGTGGGGCCTGGTGAGGCTCATCAATAGGTAAACTATATGGGTCTTAATTCCACTCTCCAGCTTATTAAAATCAACGTTCTCACATTTACTTACATATTTTATTATATTTTTGCTTAGTGAGAAGGGTAAAGGTGAGATGTTATGTCATGTGGCCTAATATGAATTAATTGTGGGAATTGGAGCAGTTTTTGGGCTAATTTAAGTGCGGGAACTCGAAGCAGACAAGAAAGAGGTATTTTAGGATATTTAGTCTCCCTCCTTAACTCCTAAATGATTCGAAGATTTATCCACCATATCTCATCAGCTCAGAGTTACAAGCATCCAAGCCAACCGAGTTCATTGGAAACTAAGCAAGTGACAATTGAAGACAAGCCAATCTTGAGTTTGGGATCCCAACCTCCATAATTTTTAGGAAGTTGTTGGTAACTTCAATTTTTATATATAATAAGGCCAAGGGCCTCATTAGGATTCAACTTTTTATTATAGCCAACAGGCAATTTGGAGCTAAGACATTGTGACTATTACTCTTATTTTATTTTTGACATTTTGATGATAATGAAAAGGTTTAACTTGATCCAGCACTGAGTTGACTTAGAGGGTTAAATCTATTAGGTTAGGGCCCAACCTTAGTAGCAGAAGTTCCTCTATTTGTACATGTATTCTTAGGTTAAATTCATAGTTATTTGCTAAAGTTATTCCTGCTTTGCTTAATTTACGAGTATTTGAATGATTATTTAGGTTTGATTCCATTAGTTGAAGAAGTAGATCAGTGGTATAGTAGTGGAAGAAAATACTTTAGAAAATATTCTGATACTGGCCTCTTTCCATTTTGCAAGTAATTCTAGAAAAACAAAAACAAAACAAAACAAAAACAAAAACAAAAAACAAAAAACAAAAAACAAAAACAAAAACAAAAACAAAACAAAACAAAAACAAAAACCAAAAAGCAAAAACAAAAACAAAAAACAAAACAAAACAAAAAACAAAAAAAATAACACAAAAACATAAAAATAACAAAAAAACAAAAACCTAAAAAAAGAACAATTTCGTTCATGCCTCATAGGAGTAGAGACAATTTATGAATTTTTTTCCAAATACCACCACACCATCAGACATCCAACCTTCCCTCTTCTTTGGTGGCTATCAGCTTCCCTCTCTGACTACAGGGGAGCTGCAGGACCCATTAGGTGAACAACCAGAGATCTTTCAAGAGCCTATTGGGGAAGAAGAAGAAGAAACCCTTCCACACACTTACAACATGGCTGAAAGCATAAATGAAGATGTTTTTCCCATTAGAGGGACTAATGGAGATGCTAGGATGAAAAACTTAAGCCCCTCTTCCCTTCCTCACTTCCATGGCTTAACCTCAGAAGACCCCGATACCTTCTTGTTTAAGTCTGTTGTCATATACAGAACTGATGATTATACCTCTAATGACCAGAAGTTGAAACTGTTCCGATCCACCCTTAAGGATGTAGCCTTGCGTTGGTTCATGGGTTTGCCTGGGGACAGAATCACTGCCTCGCCTTATATGCATCAATCCTTCAATGACAAGTATAGGGACTACTGTAGGTCCAAGGATACCAAAGAAGAAATATTTAGAATGATCTTGGGTCATAATGAATCCCTGGAAGATTATGAGGAAAGGTTCCAACTCAACTACAAAAGGACTAGATGCACCCTCGATCTTGAATCACTCAAGTTAGTCCTTCTTAGAGGGATTAGGGAAGATATCCTAGAAACCCCAAACATGTTGTCTAGAGGGGACATCTACCAGTTATCTTGTGATGATATCAAGACAATTTTCAAAAATCATTCTAAGGTAACGAGAATGAAGGGTAGGGATAGCCAAGTTATGGCCAGCTCATCCTCCTCCAACGCATCCATCAAAAGTGAAATTAGAAACATGTTGGAGGACTTTAAGAGTGAAATTTTTCATACCCTTTCTCTACAAATGGACACCATGTAGATCAAGAGGAAGCAGGAGGAAGAAGAAAGAGCCTTAGTTGCCTTTTTCCCTAGATGCACCAGGAGTCACCCTAGAAATGAATTTCCAATTGAATATTATAGAGGTCTGCTAGGTCTGTGAGGAAAACCACCCCAGAGACAAGTGCCCTTCTTTGCCTGGATTGAAAGTTGTGTATCAAGGAACTAAAGGTGTGACTGAACAAATCTTCTATATCAACCAAAGGAGGCCTCAAGGACCTCAACCATACCAGTAGGGCATGCAAGGGGTGTCCTACTCATATTACAACCCCAGTCAGAATGTGTCCATTCCCCCTTGGTGTCCTCCTACTCATCCTTCATGATCCACACCTTCTCCTTGGACCTATGCACCTCAATACCATTCCCAACCTGCCAATCAATCATTTTAGCCATATTCTCCCCCACAACCTCAGTGGAATATCCTATCATAGGGGGGGAGGCCCCCCATACAACCAATTTCTAGCCTTACTACCTCCACCTCCATCTCAACCATAACTCCCTCACGCTACTCCACCTAAGAAGCCTCATATGCCTTCTCAGCCAAATTCGAACCCGAATAACAAGCAGGCACATCAATTCTATAATGGAGAGACATCCTACCCTACCTATGCTGTGGAAATTCAAGAAATCAACCTCAAGTCTGGAAGAGTGCTTCTAGGTAACCAACCTCCATCTCTACCTAAGGATCTTGAAGAGGAAAAGGAAGATACTATTCCTCAAGCCAATCCACCTCCTTTTCCTGAGAGACTAATCCATCCTAGCCAGCTCACCCCAGAAGCGACTGAACTTCTGGGTGAATTTAAAAACTTGTGCGTTAAAATCCCACTCCTCCAAGCTATCAAGGATGTCCCAATCTACAACAAGTTAATCAAGGAGAAATAAATACACCTCTACCATTAATTTCATTAGACAGTTGTCTGACTAAACATTGGGGAGGGTGATTTTCCCGAAGTATTTAGACCTTGGAAGTCCTATGGTAGATGTGCACATTCATGGCATCATTGTCCCCCATACCTTGGTTGATCTTGGGGCTACCATCAATGTGATGACTAAGTATACCTGCTTAAACTACATCTCCAAGAATCATTAAGGAATACCACAACTGTCTTGTAGTTTGCAGACATATCCATAGTGGCTCCTAAGGGAGTTGTTGAGGATGTGATAGTCTCCATTGATTCTTGGGAATACCCTGATGACTTCTTAGTTATCCAACCTAAGACCAAATTCAATGGTTATCTTCTCATCCTTGGAAGGCCATGGATAGCCACTGTTGATGCTTACATAAGTTGCAGGTCTAGGAATATGACCATTAAAAATGGGCATTTGTCCAAACAATTGGTCTTGTACCCTCCTGCTCAACCATCTCTAGAGCATGACTTACCCTTATGGTTGGAAAAGGAGGAGGAAGATGAAGTATACCCACATCTTACCCAATCTGTACCCTAGGTTCTATTATAGGAGGGGGGGGCAACCTGATGAAGACGGCCTGATTGATCAAATCCTCCATAATTAGCCCCCCAACACCATGTCCCTTGATGAATTAGTAAAGAAATCTGAAGACAACCTTTGGACTAATCTGTGCCTAGCTGACTCAAGTTCTACTCAGGTTAAGATGATATAATTTGGTCCAGCTAAAACCTTGAAAATCAACCCCTCTCTCTGCACATTAGGAAAAGGAGTTATGTGACATGATAAGAGAGCATCTAGATGCCTTTTCCTGTATTTATAAGGAGATGAAGGGAGTGCACCCTTCAGTGTGTACTCACCATATTTACATCAAGGAAGGTTGCAAGCCAGTACTCCAACCTCAGAGGAGAATGAACCCAGCCCTTAAAGACATAGTTAAAGAAGAACTATAGAAGTTGTTGGATGTAGGGTTCATTTACCCCATCTCAGATAGTGAGTGGGTGTCTCCTCTAGTTCTAGTCCCAAAGAAGAATGGAAAATGGAGGATCTGTGTGGACTATAGAGAGTTAAACAAAGCCACTAAAAAAGACCATTTCCCTATACCTTTCATTGATCAAGTCTTGGATGGTCTTGCAGGGAAGAAGTCCTTCTCTTTCCTAGATGGATTCAGTGGCTACAATCAGATCTAGATCAGCCTAGAGGACCAAGATAAAACCACCTTCACTTTTCATTGGGGTACCTTTGCTTATAGGGACCTTCCTTTTCGATTATGTAATGCCCTTGCCACTTTTCAGAGGGCAGTTCTGAGCATCTTTGCAGACCTAGTACATGACTCTATAGAAATCTATATGGACGATTTCACTCCCTATGGGTGTGATTTCCTGGAGGCTCTCTCTAACTTGGGGAAAGTAATAAATAAGTGCATTGCAATGGACCTATCCCTTAGTCCTGAGAAGTGTGAGTTCTTGATTAATGAAGGGATTGTTCTAGGTCACTCAATGTCCCATGAAGGACCCTAAGTGGGGCCAAATAAAATTGCTATCATAAAGAAGGTCCCTACTCCTCAGAAGCAGAGGGATGTCAGAAGTTTTTTAGGCTTAGCTGGATACTATAAGAGATTCATAAAGGATTTTAGCAAAGTAGTCTCACCATTTTTTGGACTACTGGCCAAGGACTCTAACTTTTGCTAGTCAGAAAGCTGTCAAGAGGCCCTAGAAACCTTAAAGGACAAGTTGACTACTGCACCCATACTCCGAGGCCCAAATTTGGCTCTTCCTTTCCACATCCATGATGATTCCTTTGAAAAAGTTATAGGAGCATCCCTAGTCTAGATAGTTGACAAGTTGCCTTATGTCATTTACTTCATTAGCAAAAATTTGACCAAGGTTGAATTGAACTATACTGTAACTGAAAAATATCTCCTAGTTGTTGTCCCTTCCTTGAACAAATTTAGACACTACATCACTGGTTACTAGACCTTTGTACATACTAACCATGTTGATATTAAATATTAGATGAACAAGCCTGATGTGAATGCCATAATTATTAGATGGTTGCTTTTATTACAACAGTTTGATCTAACAAACATTGATAAGCCTGGTAGAGAAAATGTAGTTGCATATTCTTTATTTATACTTGCTTTGCCTGCAGGTGAGGAAGGAATGGTTGATGATCAGCTACGAGATGAGAAATTATTTTCTATTTCAGTTCTCTCTCCATGGTTTGCTAACATAGCCAACTACCTAGTGGTTGCACAGTTCCCTCTAAATCTATCCTCCAAGGAAAAAAGAAGAATTGTAAGAAAAGTGCCACATTCACTTGAATTGGGGACAATCTCTTCAAGCTAGGCCCAGATCAAATTTTGAGGAGATGTGTCAGGGAGGAGGAAGTCTATGACATCCTTCTGGCTTATCATGGTTGGCCTTATGGAGGTCACTTTACAGCCAAGAGGACAACCTTCAGGGTACTGCAAGCTAGCTACTACTAGTCCACTCTCCACCAAGATGCAAGAAGATACACCAATCAATGTGATCAGTGCCAAAGAATGAAGAAAGCTACTCCCAAGGATGATGTTATGAAACCAACTCACAAAAAGATAGAAAAGATAGATGAACGCCTTAGAAATAAGCCTCTTCAAGGGCACAACCTCCTTTACATTACACAAATGAACAATTCTTAGATGATACAAATGACAATACCTCCTTTCTATATATAGGAATCTAAGGGGTCATAATATAATCAGAGCCGACATAACAATAATAATGTAAGGGAACAATAATAACAATAGTGGGCTTCTATGGGGCACAATAGTAACAATATGGGGACTACATGGGTACAACAATATAATAAGGGGGTTGTACTAATAACAATAAGGGGTTACACTAGTATTATTGGGGCCTAACATGCCCCTCTCCATCAAAAAGTGTTGTCCTTAATGCTTGAGTAGTTCTTGTTGCTTCTGTATAAAATTCTTGTCCTCTTATGCGGAATCTTCAGCGGGTAAGTTCTTCCACTTGATGAGATACTCTGAAATTGATCAATTTCGTAGTTGTCGGGTTCTTGTTTTTGTGACTGCTCCAGGTTCCAATATGATTTTTTCTTCCTCTTTAAGTTCTGGCAATATTGTTTGAATAATTTCTTCTCAGCACACTTATGACCTTTAGTGTATTTGCTATCACAATCGTAACAAAGCCCTTTTGCTCTTTTTTCTTCCAATTGTTGTGGTGTCAACCTTGTAGGTTATGGAAGGCTAGGGGCAGCCACACTTCCATCTTTATAGTTGTGAGTGGTAGGCTTCTTGGTTGCCATAATTTTGCTTTCCATTTTTCTTACTAACCTGAATGCCTTCTCCAATGAATCAGGTTCCCAAAGGTGAACCTCATGTTGGATATTATCCTTTAAAGTCCCTATGAACACATCAATCCTATGCTCCTCTGGAATATCTTTTACCCTTATGTTCAATTTTTGGAAGTCCTCAATGTGCTCCATCATTGAACCCTTTTGTTTGAGATTTATCAATTAGCTAAAAAAGGTGTTGCTTTTTGTATCCTCATAATGTGCTATCATTTCTTCCATAAAAATTGTCCAAGTGACAATTTGTTTACGAAAGCAAAGCCATTGATACCATACAAACTGATTTGGTTCCAAATATAAAGTTTCAATACGTACCTTTTGTGTGTTTTGCACATTATGGAGATCGAAAAATTGCTCCATTTGTAGTATCCATGTTCTGGGATCCTTGCCATCAAACTTCCTCATATCAATTTTTGGAACATGGTGAGTCTTCAATCCAACATGAGATTCTATGAAATCATGATTAACATTTATTTTGTTCTCATCATGAATTTCCTTTACTACCCTTTCACCATTAGTGACCATTTCTTGTAGTAACTTATTCAAATTTATCTTCAATTCTTCCATCTTATCATCCATGCCATTCATCCTAGCTTCCATCTTAGCGTCCATGCCATCCATATTAGCTTCCACACCATCCTATTAGTTTCCATGCCATCCATCTTAGCTTCCAAGTCATTCATCTTAGCTTCTATGCCTTTCTTTAAACCATCCATCTTAGCTTCTACGTCTTTATTTAAACCATCCATCTTATTTTTTGTTACCTTTTGTGCGAGTGAAATTTGTTACACTTGGTTTCATAATATTGATATATCATGTTGCATTTCTTCCTCTTCTTCATGAGTCATGCTAGAGCTTTCAGGTTGCTTACTAGGTGTTTCCATTTTCTTTCTTCGGGGCATTAATTACTAATAATAATGCTTCACTATGCCCTTTGAATTCCTTCAAACTAATTTTTCAAACGAAGCTTATGCAAAAATTTAAAAAATACACACATTTTTTCACTTGTAGGAGCTCGATATTGAATCTAATGTACCTCTGTAATTTTGGATCTCCCAATTCTGAAATCACGATTTGCAATAGCACTCTGCATCCTCTTTCCAATGCCACCAGTCTGACCAAAATTGGATTCTCCAAGGAAGAGTTATGCCAAATCTCCCACGGTGACCTGATTATAGACTAGTTCAATAGAGCAAACTTGTACGACATGACATGTGTCACTGTTTTGACCTTAGTACCTAAACCTAATATACAGAAAACTAGAGGTCGTCCTCTTTCTAAAACTTCTTACGAGATTTCAATCTGATGCACAAAACAAAAGTTATGACGATTTTCCCCAGGTCACATGTTTGGAATGTAATTCGGGAGTCTGCAAAAACGTTGAATTCCTCAGATCATATCTCCACAAATATAGCGAGAAAAGCTCTGAAATTTGGACCGAAGTTCATAATTATTTTGGCCCAAATGGAATTTTTTTTAGCTTCTGAAACGTCACAGAAAAAAAGTTATAGCGAAAATGGAACGATGACCTGTTTGGAGTAGCGAAACCCTAGAATCCAAAACTCTGATACCAAATGTTATGAAACCAACTCACAAAAAGATAGAAAAGATAGATGAACGCCTTAGAAATAAGCCTCTTCGAGGGGGAAACCTCCTTTACATTACACAAATGAACAATTCTTAGATGATACAAATGACAAGACCTCCTTTCTATATATAAGAGTCTAAGGGGTCATAATATAATCAGAGCCGACATAACAATAATAATGTAAGGGAACAATAATAACAATAGTGGGCTTCTATGGGGCACAATAGTAACAATATGGGGACTCATGGGTACAACAATATAATAAGGGGGTTGTACTAATAACAATAAGGGGTTACACTAGTAGTATAGGGGCCTAACAGATGAAATTCCTTTACAACCTTAGGTAACTCTTGAGCCATTTGAAAAGTGGGGCATGGATTTCATTAGGGCCATTGATCCACCATTAGGGAAGAAAAAGTACATAATTGTATGCATTGATTATTTAACAAAGTGGGTTGAGACCAAGGTTGTCAAGGTAGCAACAGAAGATAAAGTGGTTGAGTTCTTAAGGGAGAATATATTCTACAAGTTTGGGTTCCCTAGGGAACTAGTCATTGATCAGGGAGCTCAATTCACATTACACCTAATTGAGAATTTTTTGAGGCATCATAAGATCAAACATAGGAATTCAACTTCTTATCATCCTCAGGCCAGTGGACAAGTAGAGGTTACTAACAGAGCATTGGAAGGCATCCTCACCAAGGTTGTGAGGAGCGGCAAGAAAGATTGGGCACCAACAACATCATCTCCAATGATGCCCATCTTGCACCAAGATACCTAGCTACACAAGAACAGGCCATCACCCACTTTGAAGATGTTAGAAAATTATATATTACAGAGCAATGGAACACATAAAATATTGCATAAATATAAACATAGAAAATGCATAGAATGAGACATAGATATACGTGGTTCACCCAATTTGGGCTATGTCCATGGAGAAATAGCTAGTCCTTCCTTTTTTATTATCCAACAAAATGAAGAGATACAACTTACAGTAGATCCGTTGTAATTTTCCCCTTGGATCTCACAATACAATTTCGTCATATATAGTGAGGGGTTTCCTTCTAGGGAAAAAAAACCTAAATTAAACATAACTTCTACCATAAAATAATCCACCTTATGAACGGCCCAGATTGACTACGAAGTTACAATATTTTACAAGGTAATTTTACATCTATTTTTACCTTCGGAAGCACTGCCCCCGAACCCCCGCTAGGAGGGGGAGCTCATAAAAATTGTCATCAACTCTCCCTAGACCCCCCTAGCAGCAAAAAAATGGGCAACGTTACCACCCCATTATGAACTAGGGTCCAATGCGGTGATACCTCTGATTAAAGAAGATAATCAGGCTCCACACCCAACAATCTCCCACTTGGATACTGATTATAGTAACTCCATCGTTGCTTCATTTATTGGATAATGACTCCACTTTAGACCTGATTATTTCTCATCTTCATCATCATTCTTGAAGACCAATTGAAACTGAGCATAATCTTAGTTTCTCCCTGGTTACAACTTTTGTTAACATATCTGTAGGATTCTGGCTAGTGTGTATCTTTTCTAGCTTCAACTGTCCATCTTCCAACACTGACCATATGAAATGGTACTTGAGCTATATATGTTTAGTCTTGGAATGAAATGTTTAGTTCTTTGCAAGATGAATGGCACTTTGGTTGTCATTGTATAACTTTCCCAACTCCTGCTTCTTACCCAATTCATCCACAAACCTTTGTAACCAAATCATTTCTTTACTAGCCTCTGTAGTAGCAACATACCCTGCTTTTGTTGTTGAGAGTGCAACAACACTCTGCAATTTTGAAACCCAACTGACAGTTGTTCCACCTACAGTAAACACAGACCCTGTGGTTCTCCTCCTGTTATCTCTATCATGTGCCATATCTACATCAACATATCCCTGTAGAGAAATGTTCTAACCACCAAAGCATAATGCTTTATATGTGGTACATCTCAAATACATAAGAATCCACTTCACTACCATCCAATGTTCTTTTCCTAGATTGTTCGTGTACCTACTTACAACTCCCACTGCATGTGCAATATCAGGCCTTGTGCAGACCATTGCATACATTAAGCTTCCTACTGTTGATGCATATGGAAATTTAGACATATAATCCATCTCTTCCTGAGTCTTGGGACACATCTCCTTACTTAGTTTGAAATGTCTAGCCAAAGGTGTAGTAACTGGGTTTGCTTTTTTCATAATAATATTTCCAACACCTTTTGTATACTCACTCTCAGACAATGTTAATTTGTTATTTTTCATGTCTCTAGTTATTCTCATACCAAGGATTTATTTTGCAGCACCCAAATCCTTCATTGCAAATGAATTTACCAATTTTCCTTTGAGCACATTTATTTCCTGCATGTTAGTTCCTACAACAAGCATGTCATATGTAGGTGTTAACCCTGTATAGAAATTACCTGCATACGAATTCTAAAACACAGAAAATAAACAATGTGAGAACATAACACATAAAACACATATACACAGAGATTTCCCCTGGATCCCAAAAACAGGACTACCAGCTTGATTTTTCATTATGTTCCTTTCAATGTTGCAATACATATTTATACATGCCAAAGCATCCAATACCATGGACTGAAAACCATCGCGTCCAAAACCATAGACTAAAAACCATCGTGTCCAAAACCATGTGTGAAAATCATGCATAAAACCATAGGTAGGTCCGCCCAACCTAATATAGGGTCCAAAAAACAAAATTTTCCAGGGCACTGCCCCGAACCCCATAGAGGGGGGTTACCTGCACCCCTCAAACCCCCTATGACCCCCCCGCTACACAATCAACGCAACGAAGGGGGGCGCCCTCTAACCCCTCGATTAACTATGTGGTCTAGTTGTGGAAAAAATATAACATAACCCAACATTCTCCCACTTGTTGTTTTCTTTCCACAGGGGGCCACAAGAGAGCTTAGTCATTTATCCAGTTCGGCAACGCCCATTGTTTCTCTACACCAAGATAGCTTCTCAAAGCTCACAGATTTTGTCAATGCATCTGCAGTATTCTTCAAAGTGTCCCCCTTTACCAGCAACACCTTTTTGTCTTCTATCATATCCCTCACAAAGTGATACTGAACATCAATGTGCTTTGTCTTTGAATGATATGCAGGGTTCTTTTCCAAGAAAATTGCACTATGGTTGTCACATTCTATCCTTATAGCTCCCTCTACTAGCCCCATACTTGAACACAATATCTGCAACCAAATTGCTTCCTTGCTTGCATGAGTGGCTGCCATGTATTCTGCCTTTGTAGTTGATAGTGCCACTACAGATTGTTTCTTACTCATCCAACTGACTGCACCTCCAAATAGGTTAAACACATACCCACTTGTAGATCTTCTCTGAACCAAATCTCCAGCCCAATTTGCATCAACAAAGCCACGAATATCCAACACTTTGTCCAATATTGGTCTTCCTTGGTAGCACAAACCATAATCACTAGTGACAGGCAAATACCTGAAAACACACTTCAATGTTGTCCAATGCTCCTTCCCTGGTTTTGACATAAACCTGCTCAATACTCCCACTGCATATGCAATGTCTGGTCTAGTACAGACCATTGCATACATCAGGCTACCAACTACACTTGCATATGGAAGACTGGATATGTTCTCTTCCCCTTCTTGTGTCTTGGGACACTGTTCAACAGATAACTTCACACCTACAGGAATAGGAACCCTCACCAGTTTACTATCCTGCATATTGAACCTCTGTAGTATTGTCTCAAAATACTTCCTCTAGTTTAACTAGAGCTTCATATTTGCCCAATCTCTTTTAATTTCCATGCCCAAAATATAGTTTGCAGCACCAAGATCTTTCATGTCGAATTTGGACAATTGGGTCTTCAAATCCTAGATAATTTATTTGTCATTTCCAACAGCAACATATCATCCACATACAAGACCAGATAAATAACACGGTCACCAATCAATTTAAAATACACATAGTGATCTTCTTTGCTTCTGGTGAAGCTAAGTCCCCATATAAATGTATCAAATTTCTGATACCACATCCTCGGTGACTATTTTAACCCATACAGAGACTTCTTTAACTCACATACCAGTTCTTTCTTACCCTTCACCGCAAAGCCTTCAAGTTGCTTCGTGTAGATTTCCTCTTCCAGATCCCCGTGAAGAAATTTTGTCTTCACATCCATCTATTCTACCTCAAAATCAAAAGCAGCAGCAATAGATAAAAGTAATCTAATAGAAGTTACCTTGGCAACAGGGGAAAAAATATCACCAAAATCAATTCCCAGCACCTGGGAATAACCTTTTTCTACCAACCGAGTTTTGTATTTCTCCACCTTTCCTTCTGCATTTGTCTTCTTCTTGAACACCCATTTGCTGCCAATGGGTTTCCTTCTAGCCAGCAACTCCACCAAATCCCAAGCCTCATTTTTGTGCAAAGATGCCATTTCATCAACCATGGCCTCTTTCTAGAGTTTTCCATCCTCTGAATCTACTGCTTCCTTCACAGTTCTGGGATCATCGTCAATAATAGATAAAGCAAAATTTGAATAAAAAGCAGATAGACTATACCTTTCTGGTTGCCTTCTTTCTCAAACTGATCTTCTCACACCCGGAGTTTATGGCTCTTCATCTTCTGATTCCTCCTCTGTTGTAGAGTCTGATTCTTTCTCCTTAAGCTCAAACTCTATCTTCTCAGGTTCCTTTGGTTGGACTTCATGTTTAATAACATATTTTACCTCTCTAAACACCACACCTCAGTTGTACACAACCTTCCTTGTTACTGGGTTCCAAAGCTTATAACCCTTTAGACCATCTGTATACCCAATAAAGATGCACTTTTCAGATTTTCTATCCAACTTGGTTCATTTCCCCTTTAGAACATGTACATATGAATCACATCCAAATACCCTCAGATGTGAAAGAGAGGGTTTCTTACTAGTCCATACCTCTTGTGGAGTCTTATCCTCCAACGCTGATGAAGGTGATCTGTTGACCAGGTAACATGTTGTCTCCACCACCTCTGCCCAGAATTCCTATCCTAACCCGGCACCACTGAGCATGCTTCTTGCCCTTTCCATCAACGCCTTGTTCATTCTTTCTGCAACTCCATTTTGCTCAGGTGTGTATGGAGTAGTCTTATGTCGTGTTATACCACACTTCTTACAGAATTCTTCAAATTCCTTACTACAAAACTCTCCACCGTTATCTGTCCTCAACACCTTTATCTTCTTCTCTGTCTGGTTTTCCACCAGAGCCTTAAATTCTTTAAACCTGTCAAAGACTTCAAATTTCTTCTTAAGGAAATATATCCATGTATTCCTTGAGAAGTCATCTATAAATGATACATAGTACACAGACTTACCCAATGATGGAACCTTCACAGGTCCAAACACATCACTGTGCACAAGTTCTAATATCGGTTTTTCCCTCTTACCACCAGAGGGGAAACTCACCCAATTCTTCTTCCCATATACACAATTTTCATGGAAATCAAAATCTAGAGAGTTATTACTCATACCTTCTACCATACCTTTACCATGAAGTATTCGAAGGCCCTCCTCTCCAATATGTCCAAGCCTTTGATGCCACAGCATGGTCTCCTCTCCAGAGACCACTAGATTTTCTGCTCCACTTTCAGGAACCACAGAGCTGTTGCACCCATCAACAACAGTGCTACCTTGCAACTTGTACAGATTTCCAATCCTAACTTCTCGCATCAATACCAGTGCTCCCTGAACCATCTTGCAGGTATCCTTCTCAAATACTGTTTTTACACCTGCATCATCTAGCTTGCTTACTGAAATCAGATTTCTGGCCAATACAGGAATATGCAAAACACCTGAAAGTGTTCTAACCCTTCCACCTTGCAACTTCAACTTTACTTTTCTACGACCAACGATTCTACCCTTCCTATCATCCCCTAAGAACACATCACCACCATTGTATTTCTCATACTCACATAACCACTCTCTATGGGGAGTGAAGTGAAAGGATGCACCTAAGTTAATCAACCATGCCTCATGATCTACATGTGTACTTGAAGAAGCCAAGTACACATCCCCACCTTCATCTGAGGTGGTTTTCGCCTCTACAGAAGGAGCATCATTAGATCCCTTTCCTTTATCAAGAGCTTTAAATTTATAGTCCCTTTTGTAGTGCCCTTCCTTTCCACATTTCCAGCACACCACCTTTACATTTTTTCCTGGAGATTTAGATCTCTCTCTAGATTTAGATCTCCCACTCAATGACTTATTTTTGTTTCTGTTCTAGGACCGTCCTCGTACAGACAAGGCATCACCATTCTGGTCTCCATATTTTTCCATCTCATCTCCTCCGTCAGCAAGGATGAGACTATTTCATCAAATTTCAAGGCAGTTGTATTGCTACCTATTGCAATAACCAGACTATCCCATGAATCTGGTAGAGAACACAACAAACTGATGCACTTATCTTCATCTAAAATTTTAATATCAACAGATAATAACTGACTTACCACAGTATTAAATGCATTCAGATGCTCTGTCATCGAGTCTCCATCTTTCATCCTTAGGTTATACAGCTTTTTCTGTAGGAACAGTTTATTCACCATAGACTTAGATTGGCACAAAGTCCCTAACTTCTCCCACAAAGCCTTTGTTGTAGCCTCCTCTGATACATTCAGCAATACTGAATCTGAGACACATAATCACATTGTTCTCTTTGCCTTCCGATCCAACTTCTTCCATTCTTCATCGAACAATCCCATTGGTTTAGTACCCGGATCTACTGCGATCCACTAATCTTTATCCACCAACAGATCCTCCATCTTGAGTTTCCACAACTCAAAACTCTGACCATTAAATTTCTCGATCTCTATCTTTCCACTGCTCGCCATCTTCTTTCACTACCAGAATCAACCTCGCAGATCTCCCACTGAACAGGGTCTACAACAGGCCCGACCAAAACCCCTCAGCAACAAAGGCATCCCCTTGAAGCCAAAATAGCTCTGATACCAAATTTAGGTTTTAACCCTGTACATAAATTACCTGCATACAAATTCTAAAACACAGAAAATAAACAATGTGAGAGCATAACATATAAAACACATATACACAAAGATTTTCCCCTGGATCCAAAAACCGAGACTACCAGCTCGATTTTTCATTATGTTCCTTTCAATGTTACAATACATATTCATGTCGAAGCATCCAATACCATGGACCAAAAACCATTGTGTCAAAAACCATGGACCGAAAACCATCACGTCCAAAACCATGTGCGAAAATCATGCACAAAACCATAGGTAGGTCTGCCCAACCTAATATAGGGTCGAAAAAACAAAATTTTCCAGGGCGTTGCCTCGACCCCATAGAGGGGGGTTACCTGCACTCCTCAAACCCCCTGTGACCCCCCCGCTATGCAATCGACGCAACGAAGGGGGGACACCGCCCCCCCTCTAACCCCTCGGTTAACTACATGGACTAGTCGTGGAAAGAATATAACACAACCCAACATCATGTACATAAAATAATAATATAATATAGCTGCCATCATTTTTCCTTTTGATATAAACACAACGATCAAAGTGACATCTATTATAACCTTTTTCGGACATAAACCTGTCAAATTTTAGATACCACTGCCTTGGAGCCTATTTTAATCCATACAAGCTCTTCTTCAACCTGCACACTAGTTTTTTCTTCCCTTTGATCTCATATCCTTGTGGCAGCTACATATAGATATCTTCCTCCAAATCCCCATGGAGAAAAGTCTTCTTTACATCTAACTGGTCAAGATGCAAATCTTCTGCTACTACTAGACTTAAAATAGTTCTGATTGAAGTCATTTTAACAATAGGAGAAAATATTTCATCAAAGTCTATACCTTTCTTTTGTAAAAACCCCTTCACCACAAATCTACCTTTATACCTTTTTCTACCTCCATCTTCTTCCTTCAACCTGTAAATCCATTTATTCTGCAATGTTCTTTTATCGACAGGAAACCTAACTAAGTTCCAAGTCTATTTATGTACCAAGGAGTCCATCTCTTCTTTCATGGCTATCTCCCACTTCTTCCTCGTTTCTACCTACACTTCTTCTTCATAACATTTTGGTTCACCAGAATCAGTTAATAATACATAATATAATGAAGGAGAGTATCGTTTAGGTGGTCTACTTATCCTGGTAGATATTCTAACACCACTTTCAGGTGTTTGAGGTGCATGTTGCTGTTGTGGTTGTTGTTGTTGTTCTGGCTATTGATCATTATTATTTTCAGGCACCTTTACTTTTTCTGCGATCTCATCAAGCACTGTGTATTCTTCGTTTTCCTTTTCTTGTTTCTTTCCCTACATCTGATCCTTATAAAAGACCTTTTCATTGAATATGACATCTCTGCTCCTAATGATTTTGCAATTTTCATAATCATATAAGCTATAACCAAAATCATTAACACCATATCCAATAAAGATACATTTCTTTGATTTTTCCTCAAGCTTTGTTCTATTTTCTTTATTAATGTGGACAAAGGCTTCACGACCAAAAGTCTTTAAAAAATGAGTAGTTTTCCTTTTTACTTGTCCATGCCTCATCTTTAATACCTCCATCTAAGGAACTTGAAGGCCCTCTGTTTATTAGATAAACAACGATATCTACAGCTTCTTCCCAAAATTGTAAAGGAAATCCTGCATGAAATCTCATGCACCTTGCACGCTCCATGATTGTCCTGTTCATCCTTTCTAACACACAATTTTCTTGTGGTGTTCTTGGGACTGTCTTCTTTCTGTGAATTCCATGCTCTGAACAGTACTTATCAAACTCTTTGCTACAATATTCACCTCCATTGTCTGATCTTAGACACTTTATCCTTTTTCTTGTCTCATTCTTAACCAAAGATTTCCATTTCTTGAAAGTATCAAATACATCATATTTATTTCGAATACAATAAATCTAGGTTTTTCTAGTCGCATCATCAATAAAAGTAACATAATAGTGAGAGCCACTAAGAGATGATGCATGAGCAGGTCCCCATACATCTGTATGCACAAGATCTAATTTTTCGCTCTTCTTTTCTTTCCCAACTCTGAGGAATCCAACTCTCTTTTGTTTTCCATAAACACAATTCTCACAGAATTCCAAATCAACATGCCTCAAACCTGGCAACAAATTTCTTGAGTGAAGAATATGCATCCCCTTCTCACTCATGTGCCTGAGCCTATGATTCCACAATGTTGTATATTCTCCTGTAGAGGTTAAAGAATTAACAGAATTAGATATACCATTGCATAAATACAATGTACCAACCTTTTCTCCTTTTGCTATTACCAGGGCTCCTTTAGTGAACTTCAAGGTTTTATCTGTAAAAGTAGTTACACAGCCTTCACCTCCCAACTACCCTATTGAAATTATATTTTTCTTCAGATCTATAACATGCCTTACCTCCTTCAATAGTCATTGGTTTCCATTCTATTTTTTATGAAAACTTTACCCATTCCAATGATTTTAACCTGTCCAAAATATCCTTGAACATAACCATGATAAGGTTTCCTATCAGGTGTGGCATGGAATGAGGCCCCTGAATCTACCACCCAGGCATCAATAATATTTTCTAATGAAATAATCAAAGCAGCTTGCAACACATCACATGTCACATTCGTTTCATGATTATTTTCTTGTTGCGAGTCTACTTCTTTTCCCTTCCGAGACTTACAGTCTTTCTTCAGGTGTCCTTTCTTCCTGTATTTCCAGCACACTATCCCTGATCTGGACTTGGATCTGCCTTTCCTTGACTTACTGCAAAATCTTGGGCTCTTTCCTCTTTCCATTTTTCTTCCCATAGTCTCTACAGTCAAAGCATTACCTGATGTCTCACTAGAGCTTTTCTGTTGCATTTCCTCACTAAGGATTGCACCAACAACATCATCAAACTTTAAAGTACTAGATCCTGAGACAGAGTTACTAATGGTCATAACTAAACCATTCCAACTTTCCGGCAATGAACACAGAAATAACAGAGCCCTGACTTCATCCTCAAAATTTACCCCTATAGAACTTAACTAACTGGTAACCATATTAAATTCATTTAAATGATCAACAACAGATCCACCTTCTGAGATCTTCATACTAAATAAACACTTCATAAGAAATTACTTATTTGAGGCTGAGGGTTTTTCATATAGTTTTGCCAATGCCAACATTAAACCCTTTGTTGTCATTTCCTTTGAAATATTAAAGGCTACAGACGTTGCTAGGCACAGTGGTATTGTTCCAAGTGCCTTATGTCAAGAATATCCCATTATGTATCTGTCATACTCATCAGCTTCTTTGTCTTTCCGCTCAATGGTAGGTACAGATCTTTCTTATACAAATAATCTTCGATATGCATATTCCACAAATGGTAGTTTTGGTTGTTAAATTTTTCGACCCTAAACCTACCATCTTCTGCCATTTCTCCCACTCAAACAAGGAACCCTTCTCTCCTGCGAGTTTATCAGCCAAATAGACCTTTGGCTTTGATACCAATTATTAGAAAAATATATATTACAGAGCAATGGAACACATAAAATATTGCAAAAATATAAACATAGAAAACACATAAAACAAGAGACACACATATATACCTGGTTCACCCAATTTGGGCTATGTCCACGGACAAATAGCCAGTCCTTCCTTTCTTATTATCCAGCAAAATGAATAGATACAACCTACAGTAGATCTGATGTAATTTCCTCTTCACTCTCACACAATCTCCTCTCTTTCTCACTCAGAATACATGTCTGCATAGCCACAATACAATTTCCTCATATATAGTGAGGGGTTTCCTTTTAGGGAAAAAACCCTAAATTAAACATAACTTCTACCATCATATCATCCACCTAATGAACGGCCCAAATTGACTACAAAATTACAATATTTTACAAGGAAATTTTTCATCTATTTTTAGCTTCGTGGGCACTTCCCCCGAACCCCTGCTAGGGGGGCTCATAAAAATCGTTGTCGCCCCTCTAGACCCCCTGGCGGCGAAAAAATGGGTCGTGTTGCCACCCCATTATGAACTGAGGTCCAATGTGGCGATACCTTTGATTAAAGAAGATAATCAAGCTCCACACCTAACAGAAGACACCTTGAGGTTGTTGGGAAATGAAAGCCAACAAGCATGCCAGAGGATATGGAGCAACCTACCACACAGTCTAAGGATCATAGAGTACAATTCCCCTGAGAAATTGAGGAATGCACTGGAAAGGACCCCACTATATAAGAATGCCATGCAGATACTAAAAATCAATTGGATTGGGTTGAAACTCATTCCACCATTGTTTTTGAGTCTGATAGAAGGTAGGAAGGAAGAGGATGAAAGAAAAAAGTGGCAATACATAGATAAACATGCAGGGTTTTATCCTCAAGAGGAAACTCCATCAACAGAGGCCTGGGATATTAGAGAGGCCACAAGAGATATGAAAGATATGGACATAGACTAAGTTGCTCAGAGGATGAGAAACACCTTCAGTAGGGGCGTGATGATGAGTCTCATCAATAGGTAAACTATATGGGTCTTAATGCCACTCTCCAACTTATTAAAATCAACTTTTCTGACATTTACTTACATATTTTATTATATTTTGCTTAGTGAGAAGGGTAAAGGTGAGATGTTATGTCATGTGGCATAATATGCATTAATTGCAGGAATTGGAGCAGTTTTTTGGCTAATTTAAGTGCAGGAACTCAAAGTGGACAAGCAAGAGGGATTTTAGGAGATTTTGTCTCCCTCCTTAACTCCTAAACCATTCAAATATTTCTCCACCAGGTCTCATCAGCTTAGAGTTACAAGCAGCCAATCCAACCGAGTTAATTGGCATCCAAGCCAATTACAATTGAAGATAAGTCAATCTCGAGTTTGGGAGCCAAGCCTCCCTAATTTTTAGGAAGTTGTTGGTAGCTTCAATTTGTATAAATAAGAAGGCCAAGGGCCTCATTAGGATTCTACTTTTTATTGTAGACAAGAGGCAATTTGGAGCTAATACATTGTGATTGTTACTCTTATGTTATTTTTGACATTTTGATGATAATGAAAAGGTTTGCCTTGATCCAGCACTGAGTTGACTCAGAGGGCTGAAGCTCTTGGGTTAGGGCCCAACCCTGGCAGTAGAAGTTCATCTTTTTGGACATGTATTCTTAGGTTAAAGTCATAGTTAGTTGTTGAAGTTATTCCTTCTTTGTTTAATTTATGAGTATTTGAATGATTGCTTAGTTTGCTTCCATTAGTTCAAGAAGTAGATCAGTGGTACAGTAGTGAAAGAGAATACTTCATAAAATCTTGTGACAATGGCCTCTTCCTCATCTCCCTCATGGGATCATGGTTTGAGGGCCCCACTCTCACAACCCCAAAAACATATTTATCTTTTGATCATTGCATATCTTAGGGTTCCTTGTTGAAAAGATCATTGTTTATAATTTCTTGGAAGCACCTGAAATTGTCATTTTTTTCTTGAGTTTATTGTAGTTTAAGAAGGCATTTAATTCCATAGATATAGTCATTAGCCATCAATAAATCAGTTTTCTCAAATTCTACTCATATTTTCCATATTTATATGAATTTATGCATAAATGAAGGGAAGAACATGTGTGGTTGTAGGATTTGTTGATTTGCAGGGAGGAACTCATTCCACCAGCCTCATCTAAGCCTTCTCCACCTACTTCCAAGGCCTACCAACCCCTAATCTGAATTTCTGTTTGTTAGCCACCGTGGGCATCCACCTTGAGAAAATCCAACCATCTTCAAGTGTTGGGTTGAGCCTTGGGCACTGTGTACCTTCCCTACACCTTATTCCACCATCAGTCATATTCCCAGCACTCCATTTCACCTTCCCTACCTTCCTATAGCCTTCAGCTAGTTTCTTGTAGAAAACCAGGACATCCTGTAGTAACTACAGGAAACCCTTTAGCAGCCTATTTTAGCCTATTTTGAGCAGAAATGATGATCTGAGCATAGGGTAGGCCCTCCACTTGACTTCCATGCCCCTCAATGTTATTTTGGACTAGGTTTTTGTTGGCTAGTTGAATTGTTTATTGATTAAACAGTCAAGTACCACATTAATTTGTCAACCTGGGAAAGTCTTTTATTTCAAAGGCTACCACATACTGTATGTACTTAACTCTAAAAGCATTAAAAAGTTGTAGTATACATGATCCTCACTCTATGTTATAACAGTGTATTGCAAAGATAAAATGAAAGCAGTTAACTAAGATTACAAATCTGAAAAGAAAAGTGATGGATGCTCTGTTAGCAGAGGATCAGGACCCTATCCTCCAGGTAAGGACGTTCAGCACCTGCCCCTGTAACCAGATTTCTAATACACACTGCAATTCTAATTCACCGGTGAAGTATTCTTTTACAGCTTCAAACGATTAACAAAACAGAGTACCAGCAAAAAGGAAATTATCAGAGGTAATGCTACAGAATCCAAAACAGAGTACCAGCAAAAAGAAATTACCAAACACACTTACACACTTGACAGAAAATAAATGGGTGAATCTTGTGAAGAAGGTGGGCCCTGTCCCTCTCACAAGATTCCCCAGAACACAAATGTTGGATTAGGTGCTCAAAACAATTTTCTATTCATCTGCCAAAAGATCCAGTTACAATAAAAGTTCAGACTTTGTTGTTTGTCTTTCAAAACTTCCCTTACAACTTGTTTTTCTCCCCCCCTTTCTAATGTAGATGTCTCCTCTTTATAGAGGAGACATCTATTACAATAGACTGTCATAATTCATTCAGTTAAACCTTTTTGTCAAAAATAAGAAATCCATCCTTGTTACAGGATGTTGTTACAACAGTGTGACAGCGTATTATTTCTTGGGTCTCTTTACTGTTACACACCTGGTAACCAAACTTCAACCGTCTTCTTGGAATCCTCGCACTATCCTTTGCCGCTTCCCCATTGTTGCTGATTTAGTAAACTCATGCTGTTCTTGGTATTTTAGCAACTGTAACCGTGTTTTACCCTTTTTGGACAGTTGCTGATCATGTTGCGTTAGCATGGAATTTTGGCGATCTTCTGATAGTTGCCGTTTGTTATTTCCGTATTCCAGTTGTTTGCAAAATAACATTTCCCTGCTTTAGATAGTTGCTGTTGTTGGTGCTGTAGCAACTGCGTAGTTGCTGTTTCTGGTGTTGCAGCAACTGCGTAGTTGCTGTTTCTGGTGTTACAGCAACTATGAATTATAATTTCTGTAGACTTTAGACAGTTCAACGGTTACTTAGCAACTTAGTTAGCTTTTCCAAAGATAAATATAAAGATAACATGAATATGTAATGAATAATTAAACACATAGTCATGCGGAGAGTTACTTCATACCTTGGGGTGATTAGGTCATTATGTAATCAAAGCTTTCAACTTATGAACTGAAAAAGGGTAATATTATAGCAAAAATACAAGGTCAAAATGGTCAATTTGGAGTCCTAACATCCCCCCCAACTGAAGAGATTGCATGTCCTCATGCAATGCTTACTCTGAATCTGAGTCGGAGTACTGGGATGAACAGTGTAAATTACTGAGACAGTAGCTATAGAAAGTGGCATCAAACTTGTCTCTGAACCCACAGACAGTCTGTATTTGCCTCCATGCTGCCGCCTCTTCTTTCTTTGATAATCCAAACTGACCCTTGTATTGCTGACCAGATAACCATAGAAGTGGAAATTTAAATCTGTAGCCAATCCAATTCTCAGCACATTGTTCCATACATCTAACATAGTAAGGTACCCTTGAAATTGCTGCTTGTAAATTGGGTGGATTATAAGGATGATACTCTTGCCTTTCCTTGGGACAGTTTTCCCAAAATAGGTTGTTAGCCTTAATAGCCAAGGGTGCCTTGGTTCTCACATAGTGTTGGCAATCTCGCAGGACCACTGCTTGTAGTTGCCTGATGTGATCCTTCATTGCAGGCTCACTTAACATTCTTTGGTGCTGTGCAATGAAAGTGGCTGCATTTTGAGGTTCAGCCCTGATCCACAGAAGGCAGTTCTGTTCATTATGTTGTGCTGAGATAAAGGCGTTTTGCCACGTGAGTTGGTTGGCTAAAAAGGAAATGAAAGCTCTGAGCTGTATGTCGCCAACAAGAGGGAGTATATTCATGTTTCTCTCTTCGGACATGCCTTCATTGTGGAGATAAAACTCGCACAACAAATTCTGATCATTTTTTGGTGCCTCTGCAAAGGTTTGAATAAATTGTTCTGATGTAACCACCTGATGAGGTCTACCTTCTCTAACTGCCTTTATCTGTAAGAATGTCAGTCATTCCCTCAAAAATGTTGCATAGTTGAAAGAGGGTTTCCTTGTGGCAAGTATTCTTTGGAACAACTCAAACATCTAGGACAGTCTAGCTTTTAGTTCCTTAATTTCTTTGTACTGAGCTCTAGACTGCTCAAGTGCTTCCCAGTTCTTATATGCATAATTGAACCAGATCCCCTTTTGCTGTTGGAATGCTTTGCCTTGTGACAGCTCATATTCTCTCCACCATTTTCCTTTTAATTCTTGAAAACTAGCGGTCTCTGTGCATGCATCACTAACAGAGGGAGGTTCTGTTTGTGTAAAGGCATCAACAAGGATTTTCTGCTCTGTGATAATTGGAGTAGGCCGGGATGATCCGATGTCTTCCTTTCCATTTCCAGCTACTGTTTCTTCTTCTTGTTCTATAATAGTTTGGGTAGGCCGGGGTGATTTTACGTTTTCTTCATTCTGTACTGATTCCTGCGTAACTGCTTCTTCTTCTTGTTCCATTTGGGTAGGCCGGGGTGAGTTTATGTCTTCTTCGCCATTTCCTCCTGATTCCTGTGTTACAACCAAGACTTCTTTTTCTTTTTTCATAACAGTTTGGGTAGGCCGTGGTGACTTTATATCTTCTCCTTCATTTCCTGCTGATTCCTGTGTTACAACAAATCCTTCTAGTTCTTTCTTCACACTTTTTAGAGATCCTGCTGGTTCTTGTGTTACAGCAGGTTGTTCTGTTTTCACCTGTATAGTTTTTGGAGAATTTGTTGGTTCTTGTGTTTCAGCAAGTTCTTCTGTTTGCTCCTGTGCAGTTTCTGGAGGACCTACTGGTTCTTGTGTTACAGCGGGTTCTTTTGTCTGCTCCTGCACCTTTTCTGGAGAACCTACTGGTTCTTGTGTTACAGCAGGTTCTTCTGTCTGCTCCTGTACAGTTTCTGGAGAACCTACTGGTTCTTGTGTTACAGCAGGTTCTTCTGTTTCAGCAGAGGGTTGTGGTGGTTCTGTTTTTGCTTCTGCAGTTTGTGTAACAACGGGTTCTTTCGTTTCAACCACAAAAGCAGAGGATTCTGGAATGACTTCAGTCATTGGTTCTGCAACTATCTTGTATCCTGCTTGAGTGTATATCTCACCACAGTTGGCGCACATGTATTCGCTCTCTTTACTCTTCTCTGCTACAGATGCTACTCGTGCTAGAATGTGTAGGCTAAATTCATTTTGATAGGCTTCCTTGACCCTTATTATTTCCTCCTGGTAATCCTGAATTTGGGATTTCAGAAATTCAATTTCTTCCTGCAGGGCAGATATGGTAGGCTGATCTTGTGGAGCGGCAAGTTCCAGTGGAGGGAGAGGTTGTGTTTCGTCATTTTGATCACTTATACCCCCAACAGGTGGTTCTTGTGTGTCACCTGGGGTAGTGGTTGTTTCTTGTGTTGCAGCTGCTTGGCCAATATTACCTTGGGTGTCGGCAGCTGGTTCTTGTGTGACAGCTGCCTTAAAAGATGATGTCGCGACACTGTGAACACTCTACATCTCAGCCTCCGAGGGTGAGGGAGAGGAATTTCCAGGGCTGGTGGGAATGCGGGTTTTTAACGTGATGGGTGGTGAGCTGGGGAGGGTGTGGCTAGGAGATTCAGCTATTACAGACGACCGAGTCCTTTGCTTGGGTATAGAAGCAGGGAATTCAAAAATTTTTCTTTTCAGGCTGGCTTTCTTTAAAATAGGGACAGTGGCAGAAATAGCAGCTGCTTTAGTCGAAGCCCTAGTTCTTCTTCTTTTTGGTGGGGTTTCATTTTTCTGCTGCATTTTTCGTTTGAGAAGGGTAATAGGGATGTTATCATCAGAGTCATCAGTAGAAATACCAAGTATGGGAATGGATGGGTTGGTTTTATTGGGGGATGGGGTTGTTTCCATGGGTATTTCTACTGCTGATTGTACATTTTCAGCAACTTGTGGGGGCGTTTGCTGTAAGATCTCCTCGGGCATTTGTTCTGGAATATCGTCTGTTTGCTGAGGGATTTGTTCGGGTATTTGCTCTAGGATATCCTCTGTTTGCTGAGGGACTTCTTCGGGTATTTGCTCTGGGATATCCTCTGTTTGCTGAGGGATTTCTTCATTCTGCTGAGGTATGTCCTCAGCTTGGTGAAGAATTTCTTCTTCCTGATGAGGAATTTCCTGCTCTGGCTGAGGGATTTCTGCCTCTTGATGGGGATTAATGGGGGGTGGGGGGTTATTTAAGGCGAGGCCTCTATTTATCAACAATTGAGCTAGACGGTGGTGTTTCAAGGAAAGAAGCGGACGCTTTGCGTTGACAGTGTAACGTGACATATTTTTAAGACATCCCAATAGATAATATGGCATATTTATCAACTGACCATTCCTCAAATGATTCAACAAGACGAAATCGTGCTGGTAAATTACCTGGTACCGGCCTTCGCACGTCAGGTATTGCTTCACGAATTCAGCAACTTTCAGCCACGGTTGAGGTAATGACTGAAGTGCTACGCCTCTGCCCTTGGCTTCCACCTGCTCTCCTGGTTGAAGAAAATCCTGCTGCGCATTAAGGATCAAGTGCTTCCTACTGAACCACCGTGTGCCATTAGCTGGTAGCCCGGTAACTTGAGCTATGACTTCCTCCGTGACTGGAATTTGAACTCCCTGAACGACAGAAAACCCCTCTGTTAAATTGCATGCAAACTCGAGGACTTGCTGTGCGTCAAAGTCTGGAAGTCTCCTAAAATAATCTAGCCATCCCGCTTGCAGAAAGATTTGATAAACCTCGGGATAGAGCTCAAGAAGTGCTGTTGTGCCAGGTTCGTATGTGATGAGATTTCCTCCCATAGCTGTTGTTTCAGTGAAAATTCTCAGTTCAGAGCCGAGCTTCCGAGTTCAGTTCAGAGTAAACCGTTGCAAATGGTAACATGCCGTGATGGGATGACTTTTACATATTACCGGGAGAGTTAAGGGTGGCGGCAGTTGGCGTACTATGCAATTATGAGAGCGCTTTGGTAATCCCCCCCAAAAGCTATGCGTAAGTGATATGATTGGAAGTACAATTATTCGGTAGTCCTATCAGCATCTCCACATTAACTATTATTTAATGTCCATACATAATCATGCGTACCTTTATGTTTTACCTTTTTGGTTGCTGCGTCGAAAAGTCTTGTCTTATCTTTTGCTGGATCCATAATGATTAAAGCGGGTCTAAGAGTATGAGAATACCGGCGATTTTTAATAATAATGACGGGAAGTAATAGTGGAGTATTGTAATCATCATAGGAAATGGTTTATTTTATAAAAATTCATTTCTTTGGGGGCTGAAGTGGAGAGACTGGTGCTTTTATAAATGAGAGAAATGCTGAAAAAGGTATTACGGGATCGGGAAGTGGTGTTGCAGCAACGGGGATTGGTGTTGCAGCCACTGGAGGTGATGTTACATCAACGGGAAAAGATGTTGCAGCAACAGGAAGTGGTGTTGCAGCAACAGGAATTGGTGTTGCAGCAACGGGAAAGTGGTGTTGCAGCAACGGGGATTGGTGTTGCAGCAACGGGAAATGGTGTTGCAGCAACAGGGCTCCCAAGTCCGCAAAGTGATTCCCTTGAAGCTTTTGTTCCCAGCTATTTTCCAAAGCTAAAATCTGCAAAATACTGAAATGTAATATGGCAACCCTTGGCAAGGATTATTAGTTAAAAAGAATATCTAATATAAAAAATGCATAAATAAACAGAAATTTAAGTGCCTTGAGGGACAGCAAGTTCCCCTAGGGAAGCATAGTGTTTATTTGCCATGCAAGTGGCTTTAAAATATTCTTTAGAAACAGGTCGCTGATATAAACGGAGTCGATACCCATTCACTAGTAGTGGTGTTATGCTTCCATCAATTGTTAAAAGTTTGACTGTCCCATTTGGAAAAACAGCATCCACTTCATAAGGCCCTAACCACCTTGTTCTTAACTTACCTTGGAAATTATCGAAACGGGAATCATAGAGTAGAGCCCAGTTACCTTTCTGAAACTGCTTTTGCTTGATGGTTCTGTCATGCCACCTACTTCTTTGTTGATGTATCATGGTTGTTTGATGGATGGCATCCAGTCTCTTCTCGTCCAATTCTTGAAGCTGCTGCAACCTGGCTGTCTGTGCATCAGTCAAGTCAAGATTAACAGCTAAAGCAGTTCTTAAAGTTTTAATTTCAAACTCTACAGGGAAAACAACATTTTTTCCAAAAACTAATTCATACGGTGAAAAGCCTGTAGTATTCCTCCAAGTGGTTCGATAGGCCCATAATGCCTCAGGCAACCTTTGAAACCAGTCCCTCCTATTCTCCTTTATCGTTTTTGTCAAAATGGCTTCTATGACTTTATTGGTGCTTTCTACCTGCCCATTTGCTTGGGGGTGATAAGGTGTAGTCATTTTGTGCTTAATATGATATTTCTGAAGTGTATCTTTGAAGCCATGAGAGTTGAAAGGAGGTCCTCCATCCGTGACTAATTCTCTAGGCAATCCAAATCTAACAAAGATCTCTTCAAATAAAAATGTTAGTACTACTTCTTCATTAGCTTTAAGGAGTGCCTTAGCCTCTACCCATTTAGTCATATAATCTGTGCATACTAATATGTACACTCTTTGATTGGATGGAGGATTAATGGGACCTATAAAATCTAATGCCCATCTCTCAAAAGGTTCAAGAATTACCTGGGGATTGAGTGGCATTTCATCCCTGTGATTAGGCTGGCCCATTCTTTGACAGCTATCACAGGCCTTCACATATTTCCTTGCATCTTTGAAGAGTGAGGGCCAATAATAACCCATTCTGAGTACCTTGTGTGATGTTCTTTTGTCTGCAAAATGCCCTCCACAAGGTCCATCGTGACAAGCTTTTAATACATCATAAATTTCATCTTCACCAATGCATCTCCAGATTTCCTGATCAATTCCTGTGTGGAAAAGACACCCGCTTATCCAGCTGTACCTAGCACTTTGCTGGATGATCTTTCTTTTTTCCCTGTGTGATAGGTGTGACGGCAATTTTCCTGCAACTAAATAGTTGGCAATGTCTGCATACCAAGGTGAGTGGGCAGATACTGCAAATAAATATTCATCAGGAAAAGAATCATCTACCGGAATATTTTCATCAGTTTTTAATCGAGAAAGGAAATCAGCAACTACATTTTCTTTTCCTGGCCTATCTACAATTGTGATGTCAAATTCTTGTAATAATAATAACCATCTGGTGACTCGGGCATTTGTAACTGATTTATTCATTAAATATTTAATGGCCGAGTGATCAGTATGCACAAAAGTAGTGTAGCCAGTAATATAATGTCGAAATTTATTGATAGCATAAATGACTGCTAGGAATTCCTTCACAGTGACTGTGTAATTCAGTTCAACTGGTGTCATATTCTTACTGATAAAATAAATGGCATAGGGAAGACTATTTTCTTCCTGGCCCAAGACAGCTCCAATTGCAGTATCTGAGGCATCAGAGGATATATGAAAGGGTAGTGCCCAATCAGGTTCTCTCAAAATGGGAGCTGTAGACAACTGATGTTTAAGTTCATTAAATGCTTTTTCACAATCATCAGTCCACTTAAATTCGGCATTCTTTGTTAATAACACAAATAGAGGAGAAGCTATTTTGGAAAAATTCTTAATAAATCTTCTATAGTATCCAGCATGTCCTAAAAAGCTTCTTACATCGGTTTGTGTTTTGGGGATAGGGAGGGTCTGAATTACCTGTATTTTGGCTGGATCGACTTGTATTCCTAGGAATGAGATGAAGTGACCCAATACAATACCTTGATTCATCATCATATGACATTTTTCAGTGCTTAAGGCAAGGTGTGCTTCTACACATCGCTTAAGTACTTTTTCAAGATTCTGTAGTGCATCTTCAAAAGTCACTCCATAAGGAGTAAAGTCATCCATAAATATTTCTAATGAATCATTTAGCATATCAGAAAAAATCCCTATCACTGCTCTTTGAAATGTTGTTGGAGCATTACATAGCCCAAATGGAAGAACCCTGTAAGCAAAGGTCCCCCATGGGCTAGTAAACGTGGTCTTGTCCTGGTCTTGGGGTGCAATCTTAATCTGATTGTATCCACTAAATCCGTCCAAAAATGAAAAGAATTTCTTACCTGCCAAATTATCTAATACCTGATCAATGAATGGTAAAGGAAAATGGTCTTTCTGGGTGGCTTTATTCAGAGCTCTGTAATCCACACACACTCTCCATTTGCCATTTTTCTTGGGTACAATTACAAGTGGGGAAACCCACTCACTATCAGATATAGGGTATATAAATCCTGCATTCAAGAGTTTTTGAAGTTCCTCCTTCACAATTTCCCTTAGATTGGGATTCATCCGCCGCTGGGGTTGACAGACTGGGCGGGATCCTTCTTTAATATAAATTCGGTGAGTGCATAGCTCAGGAGAGATCCCTTTCATGTCCGTATAATCCCACGCAAATGCTTCTTTATTTTCCCGGAGTAACTTTATTAACTGTTGTTTTTCATTATCAGTTAAGTTAGGATTTATATTTAATGTTTTGCCAGGCTCAATTTCTATTGTTGTACTTTTGGAGGGGTTGCCTACTGTTGTCTGATATAAATTTTTATCTTTCAGGTTCTGCTGAGATTCAGATTCCAAGATTGCAGTGAAGTGATTATACATTTCTGGGCTGACCGAAGAGGGTTCAGAAATAAAACTGTTGATTAATTCATCTTCGATAGAGTCTTTGAAAGTTAAAGCTTGTCTGATAGTCAAGATAGGTTGGGTTTCTTCATCCTCATAATCTACCCATACAGAATTGTCATTATTAATCATGGGTGTAGCATGAGGATAAAGGGTAAGCTGTTTGGTTTCCTGCCCATTAGAGATGGTCATTGATCCTGATCTACAGCTGATGAAAGCATCTGCTGTAGCCAGCCAAGGTCTTCCTAGAATCAGCGGATGACCCCCCAACTTTGTTTTAGTTTGTAACACCACAAAGTCAGCTGGGTAATTCGAGGATTCTACAGAAATTATTAGATCTTCAATGACCCCTTCAGGTTTAATTGTAGAGCGATCAGCCAACTCTAGGATGGTTGGAGTTTCCCTAATAAAGTTTTTTAACTGAAGCAATTGTGCTATTTCAAGTGTCATAATATTTATTGCAGCACCTAAATCTACTAGAACTTTAGAGACAAAGGTTTTTCCAACCTGAACTGTTACTGTAGGGTGACCAGGGTCACCATATTTCACAGGAGGATATTTTTCTGTCATTAAAGCAGTCAGCTCTCCCATCACATGAACTGTGAGGGGGTCCTTAGCTTTTCTTCCAGGTTTTTTAATGCAGATATCTCTAACAGTCCTAGCATAAATGGGAACATCTCTTAGCGCTTGCAACAATGGGATTTTAACATATAAATTATGTAGTTCGCCTAAAAGGTTAAAAGCAGGTTGCTCAAGTGTTTTAGTGAGAGCCAGACATTCAGGGAATGGCGGATCTGCTGTTTGATCATTGTTGTTAGATGCTGATTCAACTGTTTCAGCATTATTGTTAGGTGGTTTTTCTTTTCTAACTTCCTCTTTATCTGAGTCAGTAATGTCATCAATGATGGGTTCAACAATTTTCCCTGGGCGAAGATGGATATCGTTACATTGCATGGGGGAGACAAGCTTATTTTGAATATCAATTACTTGCAGGGCTTTATTGTTATTTGGGTTGGGGTTGGGTTGCACAGGCAGTTGCGGTCTAATTGCCTGGTTATTTGGAGGAGTATTGGATGGTAAGGAAAGAGACTGTTGATGTTGAGGAAATGGCATCTGTTGGCCTGCCCAGTTCGGATTCCATTGATTAAAATACGGTTGCTGGGGAGCCCAAGGATTCCATATGGTAGGATCAGGAAAAGGAAGATTTTGTTGCTGCATAGGTAGAAAATTCATTGTGTTAAAGGGTGGGTACTGCATTTGGTTCATGGGTGGATAATTTGTTTGAAAAGGAGAATGATTATTCCAACGACTAAATGCTGTGTTAGAATTCATACCTTGTCTTTGTGGCCATTGCCTCCTCTGTGTCATCAGGTACACTGCTTCAGCCTCTTCTTCAGTTGACTGCAATGCTGCTTTAATTCCAGGCAGAGAGGGGCATTGCTGGGTCTCATGGTCCTTTTCACAGATCGTGCAGATTGGTACCTTATCTAGTGGGCATTCCCTGAGTGGGTGTTTTTCCCTGCATTTGGAACAAAAGATAGCTAGGGCAGCTTCTGCTTCTGCCTGTTTCTTTTTTACCTGCAGAGCATCAATTTGTGAAGCAAAAGAGCTTAACATCTCAGTTTTAAATTCTTCCAACAAATTACCTATTTCAGCCCTTGTTGCTCCTCCACTTGCCGACTTCTGAACTCTTGAATATACATTGTCCCTGCTTTTTGATCTGCTTACTGCTCCTCTTGAACATCTCATGCAGAGGTTGATAATTTCATCAAATGGTTCCTTGGAAATGTCCCCTTTTCCTAGCATATTCAACATGTCCAAGCAGTCATCTCGTACCCCTTTCAGCAATATTGTTTTCAGAATATCTTTACTCATGTTAGGGTGGTCAGACCGCTGCAGATTATACTGCAGTCTTTCCACAAAATCTTCCAGATTCTCATCCTCCTTCTGAACCATTTTAAACAATTCTTCCTTCCTTTCTCTTGTCCGGCAGTAATCTTGATATTTGGCCAGAAAGCTTTCTTTCATCTGATCCCAGGTAGTGATTGCCTGAGCTCCTAAGCTCATAAACCACCTTAACGCATTCCCTTTCAGTGTTGCTGGAAACAGTTTTAGTTTCTGATTAGGGCTCACATAATCATAACTCCTACATAGTATATCGAATTCAAAGAGGAATTCATCCGGGTCTTCAGAGGATAACCCATGAAAGTTGGGTAATGCTGAGAGTGGAATGTTCTTCATAGGGGTCGCTCCTCTCGAGAGCTCCCCAATAGGGAACTCCAAGGTAGAGAGTGAGTTTTCCCCCCTTCCTTCTGCTCTGTTATCCTCCATTGGTCTTTTTCCTGAATCGCTTACTTTATCTTCTGTATCTTCTGTCTCTTCAGGTTCTTCTACTGGTTCCTCAGTGTATTCTGGTACTTCCAGCTTCCTTTCAGGTCCCAGTACTTCCTCCGTCTGTCGATCTGTTTGTGAGGAATACTGGATCTGAGGTCTCCGGGAACTTGTCCTCTGTGATGTCTCGGCCTTTGAGATAATTTCGTCAATAAAGGTTTTTCTTCCTCCTCCGCCTTTTCCGCCTGTGAAATTAGGTTTCCTGCGTCCTCTCATGCACCTGTTATTCTTAAAAAGAAATCATTAATGCTTTTAGAAATCTCTAGTCGCCTTCCCCGGCAACGGCGCCAAAATGTTGGCTAGTTGAATTGTTTATTGATTAAACAGTCAAGTACCACATTAATTTGTCAACCTGGGAAAGTCTTTTATTTCAAAGGCTACCGCGTACTGTATGTACTTAACTCTAAAAGCATTAAAAAGCTGTAGTATACACGATCCTCACTCTATGTTATAACAGTGTATTGCAAAGATAAAATGAAAGCAGTTAACTAAGATTACAAATCTGAAAAGAAAAGTGATGGATGCTCTGTTAGCAGAGGATCAGGACCCTATCCTCCAGGTAAGGACGTTCAGCACCTGCCCCTATAACCAGATTGCTAATACACACTGCAATTCTAATTCACCGGTGAAGTATTCTTTTACAGCTTCAAACTATTAACAAATCAGAGTACTAGCAAAAAGGAAATTATCAGAGGTAATGCTACAGAATCCAAAACAGAGTACCAGTAAAAAGAAATTACCAAACACACTTACACACTTGACAGAAAATAAATGAGTGAATCTTGTGAAGAAGGTGGGCCCTATCCCTCTCACAAGATTCCCCAGAACACAAATGTTGGATTAGGTGCTCAGAACAATTTTCTATTCATCTGCCAAAAGATCCAGTTACAATAAAAGTTCAGATTTTGCTGTTTGTCTTTCAAAACTTCCCTTACAACTTGTTTTTCTCCCCCCCTTTCTAATGTAGATGTCTCCTCTTTATAGAGGAGACATCTATTACAATAGACTGTCATAATTCATTCAGTTAAACCTTTTTGTCAAAAATAAGAAATCCATCCTTGTTACAGGATGTTGTTACAACAGTGTGACAGCGTATTCTTTCTTGGGTCTCTTTACTGTTACACAGCTGGTAACCAAACTTCAACCGTCTTCTTGGAATCCTCGCACTATCCTTTGTCGCTTCCCCATTGTTGCTGATTTAGTAAACTCATGTTGTTCCTGGTATTTTAGCAACTGTAACCGTGTTTTACCCTTTTTGGACAGTTGCTGATCATGCTGCGTCAGCATGGAATTCTGGCGATCTTCTGATAGTTGCCGTTTGTTATTTCCGGTATTCCAGTTGTTTGCAAAATAACATTTCCCTGCTTTAGATAGTTGCTGTTGCTGGTGCTGTAGCAACTGCGTAGTTGTTGTTTCTGGTGTTGCAGCAACTGCGTAGTTGTTGTTTCTGGTGTTACAGCAACTATGAATTATAATTTCTGCAGACTTTAGACAGTTCAACGGTTACTTAGCAACTTAGTTAGCTTTTCCAAAGATAAATATAAAGATAACATGAATATGTAATGAATAATTAAACACATAGTCATGCGGAGAGTTACTTCATACCTTGGGGTGATTAGGTCATTATGTAATCAAAGCTTTCAACTTATGAACTGAAAAAGGGTAATATTATAGCAAAAATACAAGGTCAAAATGGTCAATTTGGAGTCCTAACAGTTTTCAATGCCTTTCTCCCTCGCAAAAGATCAGATTGTTTAGCTTAGCATTTACATTTCTAAATTGAAAATCAAAAGACCCTTTTCTGCAATTTTAACATAAGATAGCTAGTGCATGCATACGTCAGTCATAGGATTGTTAGGATAATTTCCTTGCCTACTTATTCCAGATAGCTAGATAATAGAATGCAAGGTTACATTAGTTCTCTTCTGCAAGTAATGTGTGTCAATTCTTAGCTAGATGGTTTCATGTCCTTTCATAAGCACTTTCCATTCAGTACTTTCATTTTCCTAAAATAGGTAAGCATTTAATTTTTGCATTAAAGATAGCTTTACATTCATTGTCAGTAGTCAGACTCCTTCTAGTCAATAGAAGACTGGTTTGAAAAACCCTAATGGTCTATCACCCCATATGAAAAGTGACAAGAGTAGACTATTTCATCTACTGTGCATATAGCACTGTCACCTCCAAATTTGTATGAACCCTGCGTTGATAAAGTAAATTTGGGAGCCCTAGGAGTTGCAGCATCCTTGCTGCAATACTGGAGCTCATCAGGGCCACCCTCCCTTTTATTCTTGAATGAAAAGCACATGTAGTCTTCCATCCTTTCGCACTGATCAGAATATCGTAGCAGTTCCAGGACAATCATGTAGCATGTTAAGATTGAGGAAAAATTAGGCGAGAAGGGCCATCTAACGATTGGAATACTTGGAGATAAAAAACGGAGGGATGGAGTGCATTTAGAGAGCCAATTTAGAGGGTGTAGAGGTGATTTTCGAAACTACTTCCATGTTTATTGACCTCCATTGAATGTCACTAGAACCCTACAAAAATGTTAGGAAAATGATGTAAGGGTTACCTTTTCTCTTCCTTTGTCTTTTATTCTTTTTCCTTTTTCTTGTTTGTTTTTTTTCCTTTTTTTGTGACCTGCAAGTTGCCTCAAAGGAGGTTTTCAACTCACGGTACTACACTAGGTACCTCAAATGAAGTTTTCAGCTGGGGATCTTTTATTTCTTTTCTTCATTTTTTTTGTTTCTTTTTTAGACTCTTGGACTACATCATTGATATTTTCAATCCAAGATCTTGCCTCAGGTGCCTCATGGAGGTTTTCACACAGGAATTTTATCCATTTTTTTTCTCTTTTTTCGTTTTTCTCTTTTTTTCTTTTTTCTTTTTTTCTTTTTTTTCTTTTTCTCTTTTTTCTTTATTTTTTCTCTACCGATCAAAAGTTGTGTGAATTGGGAGCCTTGAGGCTTCCAATCACATTCATATCTCTTCTTATTGAATTGGTAAACTCCAATTTTGACAAAGGTCTCTTGTAAAGCTTCATTTGGTAACCATTGACTAATTATGGAACTTTTTCGTCATCAACTGTTCAGATTTGGATAGAGCCATTTTCATAACACTTTTACACCAGGTAGGGACCTAGCCATCTTGTTATCAACTTTCCCTTGAATTCCTTGAATCTAGAGTCATACAAAAGGGCCTAATCACCCTCTTGGAAGGTCCTTTCCCTTATTTTTTTCATGACAAATCTTCCTCTATAATTGGACAACCTCAGTATGAATGAGGGTCTACAACTTAAGTCCATCAAGACCATTGAGTTCTTGTTGCCTCTCTTGTTGAACATTGGTGATATCTAGGTCCAATTTTTTTGTCATTCTCAGGGCGTTGTACTCAAATTCAATGGACAATTGTGAATTTTTGCGATAAACCAGCTTAAAGGGAGTGAACCCAGTGGTGGTTTTCCATGTGGTATTATAGGCCCAAGTAGTCTCCACAATTTTGGATACCCAATCCTTTTTGTTGTTGCTGAAAAATTTGGTTAAGATGCTTTCTAAAGCTTTGTTTTTCCCTCCACATGCCCATTTTCTTAAGGATGATAGGGAGTGGATTTTTTTTTCCTAAAGTAACGTTTCTCCATGATCCCCTCAATCAAATTAGAAGTGAATTGTGCTTCTTGATCAGTGAACAACTTCCTTGGGAAACAAAACTTGTAGAAGATGTCTCCCTCAAGAACTCTGTCACCTCTTAGTCTATGGTTACCTTAACTTCCTTCACTTCAACCCATTTTACCAAATAATCAGTGCATACAATGATGTACCTCTTTTATCCAGATGGGGGGTCAATTGATCCAATGAAATCCATGCACCACTTCTCAAATGGTTCAAGAGTCACCTGAGATTGTAGTGGAATTTCATCCCTTGGTGTAGGCTTGCCCATTGTTATCACCAAAAAATTGATCATCTAGCCTAATTTACTAGATGGATCGAAGTACACCATGTAAAGCCAATTTTACCATAGTAAAATTGCTTTCGTTGTGAGAAATTACTTAATAAACCACATGTGTTAAGTAATTTATAGTTAAACCCATGAAGAACAATTAAATAGATCACTATTTATTTGATTTTCTTCTAGAAATAATTAATTAAACCATTTTTTTATTATTATTCCTTGTCAAATTTGACCCAATCATGAAAAATAAGCAGATAAATCATTATTTATCTTATTTTTCTCTAAGAATAATTAATTAATCACTAATTAATTATTATTACTTGTTAAATTTGACTAAATCCCTTAGGAATAATTAAATAAATCCTTATTTGTTTATTATTCCTTAACTAATTAATTAAGATGATAAATAAAACATTTATTTATTTATTATTTCTAAATAAAGTTTAAATACTTTTTCCCTCCAAGAATGGGATCAATAATATTTTATTATTGCTCATTATTCGAGGATAACTCAATATTTTGTTATAAATAGAAGGGTTTTTCATTCATTATTCACTTTTGATTATTTTCGCTGTTGCACTTATTGTTGTAACTCTGATTATTTTCATTATTGTAACTCTGGTTATTTTCATTATCGCACACCATATTTTTGTTGTGTTTATGCATTATAGAGGAGAGAGACTCTAGAGAAGCTAAAGATGTTTGAGGATAGCCAAGAACCCATCCCATTGAGGGGGACTGGTAACATTTATTTGTTCCCTTCACAGGTGTTATAATAAAATTATTCTTTACATATCTAGTTTCCATTGGATGATTGGAGTTATTACTCTTTCTTTTTGTTGTTTAACTATTATTGTGGAATAGATCCGGACTTTGGTGGGTTTTGTTTCTATCAGTTGCTGCATATCTACAATATTTAGCAGCCATTTATATTGTTGAGATTGTTTGTCATCCACAATCTTAAGTGGGTTCTTTTCGTACATCATTGAGAAGAAAACACTACAACAAAATTAGCGACTCCGCTGGGTTTTATACTTTAGATCTAGAAACCTGGGTGACTTTTGGTTTTCAGCTTAGAGTTTCTTCTTTTTTCAATTCTCTTAATGTTTCCTAGCTTTTTAACACTATATCTGATAAATTTTTTACTTCAGCAAGCTTTCTGGTCGTTTCTGCAGGTCACAGGAACCAGCCGCGACAAAGGCGGCACTTTTTTCAGAGATTTGTCCACTGGGATCCTCGGAATTGAAATCGCAGTTTTCAGCCCAAAAAGTGCGATATGGGCTTCAGGCTACACCTTTTAGCCCAAAAATTGTGATTTCAGCAGAAAACAGGTTAGTACCTGCAATTTTGGGTTTTAGGGTTTTTCTCATATCTGTTTATGGGTTTTGCTGAGAGCAGCCTGCTGGGTGTCTAACCTCTGTCTCATCCTGCTTAGGCCTTGATCCACTCTGTTTTACTCGTTTGAAGTCAAATTTAGCCTCCCCTAGGGCTTCTAGTACACTTCCACATTTCTAAAAGGAGTTTAGCTGAGTGAGAAATCTGAGTTTCTGCAGCGCTTTCAGCCACATTTTCCAAATCTCTAATATTTTGTTTTAGATCTGTTAAGATAGTTTGCTACCATCCATAGTTTCACTTTTAAACTTGTTTGGTGATTCCCTTAGGGTCCCATCGGCTTCCCTAGGTGTTGTCACCCATCTCCCCATCTTGTTGCAGTGATCTTCCTCTATGGTTTTTTGTTGTTGCTGCACCACTTTCCAACAGCTTAGTGTCACTTGATCCCAGTCACACTGACATTCAGATATCTTGACCGTTTCAGTGTATTTCCCATCGATTTAGCCACCAAGAAGTAAAGTGTTTGCAAACCCAGTTTGGGTGGGGTTTAGTTAATTGTTTTGCTGCTAATTTTCTATTATTTATTTTAGTTTATTTTTAGCAAGCTTTTTTCTTTTTTACAAACACGATCCGAGATTAATCAATTAATACACTGGCACACACAAGCACACCTTAAGCGAAGGGTGCTTGTTTTACACCGCCAAGCCAAGACTTAACATAATAAATTTATCTCACTTCATCAGAGACAAAATATATATTGTTGATCTCCCTTCACCAGTGTTCCGTGTGTCCTTCTATCATTGCACCACCAAGGCGTGTGTCGCGGAGACTATTAGGCCTTCACCCCCAATTTCTGCTTGGGCGTATTACCCCTCCCCATCGAGTTCGAGTTCATAGCCCTCCGAGTCCCCATACCGACTCTTCTCCTGGTCCTTCTGATTCTGAGCCTCCTTCACCGCATATCGTCACCATGTCTAGACCCACAACTAGTGCAGGAACCCAAACTAGTGTTGGCTTTGGTTCTATATCAGTGGTCACATCAGGCGGAACAGTCTCAAGAACCATTCCAATAGCCCCCATGCTCCCCTTTATGGTTGGGTTAAGTCTACCAGATCTTAACCAGTTGATAAATGACCCCATACACCATGATGCTGGTTGGCCCTCTATGCCAACTAAGCTTCCCTCAGACATCCCAAAGTTTGATGGTATTGCTGGAGAATATCCTACAAACCATGTTTGATCCTTCCACATGTGGTGTTCATGCAACTCCATAACCGATTACTCCATTCGTCTTCGACTCTTCCAACGCACGCTCACTAAAGACGCTACAAAATGGTATGTAAACCAGCCCTCCGCCTCTCATTCCATTTTCGCGACGCTTGTTAAATTCTTCCTTTCATATTTCCAGTTACCTCTCCGGTATGACACTGGTACAGAGCTATTGACCACATTCCATCAATCCTCCGCCACTCGCCTTTTTGACCATGTTCAAGAGTGGTGTCAAAGGAGGAGCACATGTCATGCCCCGCCTTTTGAAGACTATGTCTATCTAGATTGGTTTCTTAAGAGCCTTTTATCCCCCATTGGGAAAGATGTCGCATCCCATTTTCCTCAGACCGAGGAAGAAGCTCTCCAAACCGCTTTGAGATATGATCTGATTTATGCACAATCCAGTTATGTCTATACCATCATTCCAGACCTCCCTCGTCCTGGAAGTGCCAATGCACTGGGGGCATCTCACGTTGTCGATGGTATCGTTGGATCCTTTTCACACTCTTCGCCATACACTCAGTAGAGTTATGGCTACCCATAGGGGGGCACCAGTTCCTCCAAAATTTATGCCCCTCATGCTAGCAACATGTTTCCAGGGCCCCAACCCATCTACCAAACTGTTGCTCCTTCTTATGCACAACTTGACACTCCAACCCCTCAAGCATTAGCGTCACAGCATCCCATGCATCCTCAGCCACCGCCCCCTCTAAGCTAGGTGTTTGCACAACAGAGTTATACCAATCCCAAAAATTCGAAGAAAAAGAATAAGGGGAAGGGTGACAAGGGTAACTAGGGTAATCAAGGTAACCAGCCTAGTGAACCCCAGGGGAACCATCCTAACACCAACAACCAGTAATAGGGCAGCCAACCCAATCAAAACAAGGCTATTCATACGAATAGGCCTTGTGCATGTTGTGGTGTGCATGGCAATTATACACATGAGTGTCCTCTTTTACCCCATATGTGCCAAATGTGGGAAGCTCAAGCAGCTTCTAGAGGTCAACAATTGCCTCAGAATCTTGAGCCACCTCAACCGATAGTGCTCACAAATCCTTTCCCTCAGTAAGGATTTGTTACTGCTCAACCCCAGCCAAGTCAAGCAACCCACCTCCCCCAACATTCTAGTCCCTGTGACTACCAGATCCTTATGATGAACTTTGATGAGGTTAACCCCTCCAATATCAACCTACAAAATCGGTCATGCCAATATGACAAGCCCTCCACTTCGTCTGCTACCGAGTCCAAAACCAAAGTATCCGCTAAAGCCTCTTACGACACCAAATGGTCCTCTATAGATCCCTCAACCTAAAGTTGATGCCATTCCCAAGATCCTGAAGGGACCATGATGCCGTAATGCGGCTTCTAACAAAGTTTTCCATACATAGAGTATAGTAGACGACTTGCCACAATCACCTACCGCCATGTCGACACTGGAAGTCCTCCAGTCGTGCCCTCCCCAAAACAAAGCTCTAAAAATTGCCTTGGGTGCAATGGATCCTTTTGATGATCGTTTGATTGTCTTCCCGATTGATACATCAAAGCACCCCCCATTACCTTCATTGGTTGCTTTCCAGATACCAGTTAGAATCTGTAATGCCATCATGTCCCGATGCATTATTGATGAAGGTGCATCCACCTATGTGATGTATGTTGTTGTTTGGAAACAAATAAAGTCACCTGAGTTGTCCCCCTCCACCATCACTTTGTGTGCTTGGGATGGACACTCCTCCTAGCCCCTTGGTATGTACCGCAACTATCCAGTGACCCTTGCGGGCAAGACTGTCCATGTCGACATTGAGTTCATTAATGTCCCTTTGGATTACAATAATATTTTAGGTCATAGTTACACATATGCAATGTTGTTGTCGCATTTGTGGTCTTTCACAAGATGTGCTTCTCCCATGAAGGGAAGATCCTTACCATCGATAAGTTGACTTACTACGAGCCGGCATCCGTGACTTCCCCCAAGTCCATTATCTCGTCAATGTCTGACAAACAATCTTCAACTTCTTTCACCAGTGTCTCACCCAGAGTTTATAAAGATTCCTCATTGTTGGGTGCCTTCCTTGGTCCTCCCCCTCCTATTTATGAACCTACTTCCATGAGTGTTTGCATGTTACAAGCGTCATGGGCTGCTCTTAAACAATCTGGTACACCCAATCAACATCCAACTCCTCAGCATCCTATTGTTTCTCTTCCAGTTGAACCCTCTGGACCCACTCCCTCAGGACCTCCTCCATTTGTGGGTGCCTCTCCTATGTTCCCACCAGGAACGGTTCCTCCAGGTCTTAACCATCTAGGAGCTATTCCATTGGGACATTATCCTGCCAGCCAGATACCTTTCTTATTCCCCCCTCCGGGAATATTTTATGTACCTATCATGGCTTCACTAGTCCTTCCTAACATGACTCTAGGGATCCCAGTATGGTACATCAATCCCCCTATAAACATTCTGCCTAGTTAGCCATGACCATATCATGCTTTAACCCTGGTTCAACGGTCCTTATGACCCCTACCACTACTTCAGTGCCATTACAACCTCAACAGGAACCAACTCCTGTTGCGAAAGCATCTAGCCAAGGGAGCAAAGCCAAAAGGAAATATTCAAAGGAAAAGGCTCCCCAAGCTCCTCCAACCCCTAAGGCCCCAAATCCGACACCCCCGTGCGCTTTGTGTGAAGTTGTTGGGCACAACACCAATAATTTCCCTGAACTTCCTCAACTTAAATCTTTGGTTCATGAATCATTCCCTGAATTGAACATCCTGAAGGTCCATGTTAACTTACTGGTTCCACCTAAGAAACTCAAAACGCTTCACACAAACCACCCTTGTGCCCTGTGTGATCTTCATGGTCACTATTCCCATTATTGTCGTCATCTCGATGAATTTCGCAATTGCCTTGGGGCGATTTGTGAATACGAGGCCACTCGTGGTAGAGCCTCTGCTCCTCTACCTATGGATTATGGTACCCCCAGTCAACCAGAACAGGGAAACTTTGGCCCTACTATTGTGATCCCTCCCCCCGATGTCGAGATGACAGACACCTCAAACCCCATTCTTTACCTGTCGTCATCCTTAAGTTCCTTGCAGGCAAACCTTTCTGAGGTTTCTGCGTGTGTTTCTATCCAACCTCCTTTGAAATAATTCCAGGTCTCAACATCAATAGACCCTCCATCTACCAGTCTGTCATCTGCCATTCCATACGATGTGTATGTGAACCTTATTTCTCAAGTTGATGCACCAAGTAATGTCATCCCATCATGTAGTCAGCCTTCCTCCCGTCCACCCATCTCCTAGCCTGATGAGGACACCATGGAAGCTATGTCTACCCCTGATTACCCCTGCCCTTAAGTAAGGGGGCGTTTCTTCAAGAGGATTTCAAAGGCCATCTCCTTCCTAATTCTTCCAATGCGCTCCACCTCCAAAAATGTTGCTCACAGCACATCCCTTTGATTTGTGTGTCTTCATTTCTATCATATAGTTAGGTAGATTGCCTTATCTCATCCATTGTCTTTTTCACCTTTCAGATGGATCCATCATCCACACTGTATACTGGTCATGCTGACGGTGCAAGTCACTTTTCCCGGAATCTAGCCTCGGCAGCCTGGGCCATTTTTACCCCCTTGCATATGTTAGTCCTTTCAAATGGTGTGTGCATTGGATCTGCCACCAATAATCAAGCCAAATATGATGCAATGATAGGTTTGTTAGTCGATGTCCTCGCTCATTGCATCCTTCATCTTCATGTTCGTTTAGATTCCTTGCTACTTGTCATGGAATTGAATGGTGTATATCTGTGCATAATCAAGTCCTATTTAGAAAATATCTATGAGTTAAGCTGTTGGTATGTGAATTTGAAACCATTGTGTTCAGTCATGTTCCTAGAGCCCAAAATCACTATGTAAATACCATCACAAACAACATTATAGATTGGCATTATCACATGTATACCACAAAACATAACCATAAACAAAACAAATGGCAAACCATCGTCGTCATATAAAATGCATAATCATACTATGTATCATATAAGTGTTTGGATCCCATTGCTCTAAATACATCCAGTACGCCCATAGCATACTGGGGGGCACATAAGCCCCTACATCTCCTTTGGAGAATCTCATGCCAAGTTGGGTTGAGATGCTTGAATCCCTTTTTTGAGCACTCGGACCACAATGGCACTCCACAAAATCCTTTTGCTAGGGGCATCATTCCCACCTTTGCATACCAGATTAGTATCCCATGCTTGGGGGCATGATGGTTTTCCCCTGGCCATATTCACATAAGTCTCGGCCTAGATCCCACTGGATCTAGGTATGGTCGATTATCCTCCCATTCCTTGGATAGTATGTCCTACTAGCCTCTCTGGCAAGCCATATGCACATCACATATCGTAGACATTTGATACCATATCTTCAAATGTTCTACTCCTTTACCACCTAGTCCCCATGTTTGACTTAGTGGATGAGGATGATTTTAGACCTCCTCTAGTATTTCATTCTCGTTTTCCTCTACCCTTACTTCTTCACCAAGAACCATCATTCCAAGAAGCATTAAGCCCATGTTTAGACAAGTAAGGCCACTTGCCTGAAAATCGTAAATACTGATTCCCATGGTCGGTTTGTCTGCTATGGTCTCCACAAGATTTAGGGCCTTTTCCTCCTCTCCAAATTCACCACAACTCGCTTAGCAAATGAATCCGAATTGGAGGGAAAACGTCCTTTCATAGAAAAATCCCTAATTTTTCTATCACCCCTTGTGACTAAACCGTAGCTCAGTTTAACGAACTGTCAGAACCGTTGGAAATCTCTCACCAAGCTCTAAAATGGGTCTTCCTCAATTTTTGATGATTTGACACTTCACTAGGAAACCATTTTTCCAAGAAAGGTCACTTCGTCGCCCCTCAAAATCAGCTTTCATCATAAAGCGACACTTGTACTTTGGTCCACCTCCTCTTAATACTTGTCGTATCATATGTCGATTGTCATCATGAGTAACCATCATTTAATCATGTTTTCATGGTCCTCATCGGGCCTAGTCTGTGTGGAAGCGTCATCAAGTCACCCTTGTTCAGAGCATCCAAGATGAGTCACCCTTGCATTCTTGGAGTCTATTTCATGTCCCATCATCTCATGTCATAGCATTCCATCCATATTTGCATATTGTTCATCCTGTGTTACCCATTTTGGCCTCCAGTCATATTGTCCCCATCCCCTCTGGAGTTGAGTCAGTTATTGCCAGGTCAACCATGCACTTTATGCTCTGACAAGAGTATTTGTTTGTTTGTCCCTCGGTCCCATTTCCTCATTATCCCTAGTATCAGTCCATCAGTCACATTATTATTTTCCCTCATGCTTTAGTTGAGGATCCTTGTTGTCTCATCTGTTGTGGGCCCTATTCTGTCGACATCAGCTCATTTATTCCAGAAAAACAACCTAGAGGGTGGTGTATCTCGGTTCCAGCTTCCATTCTTGTTTGACTCCTTGGATCAAGTAGAGATTCTCATTATTTCCCTTTCACTTAGTCGTTTCATGTTCGTGATCCATACACTTGATGGTCCAGTGATGCAGCAGATTGTACCAGTGATTCCCCCATGTGTGTGAGATATTTCAGACCTCATGAGGGGGTGACCCGTCAAGTAGTCCCGCACATGCCTACATACATATCTACTATGCTACAGCCTCAGATGCAATTTCGCAAAGTTGATGGGTTTAGTTCCTACCGATCGCATTGTCCATACCATGCATGTCTCCTTCAGATAATCCGTTCAATTTTTTAGAGCCCTTCCCTTCTCAGCAGGGCTTCTTTGGTTGTTCTACCCTCCGTCCCACCCATTTCTTGATGGAAGGGGCTTTGTATCTCATGTACTCAGATATTATTGTATTCAGTCCTGGCTTATGTTTTTACCAGGTACGTTATGTATATGGGACACATTGTATTATTTTCTGGCTATGTTATGCCAGCATGTCATGTACCATTCAGCATGTACTTCATTGCTCAGTTTTATATGTTTGGGAGAACCATTATTTTTGTACTAAGTTATCTTGGCAGGTATGGGTATGCCTCCCCCGCCTCATTGAGCTCTAGTACCACAATGTAAAAGGAGATTTGCATTAGTCTCGCCCCCTCTGTCCCTATCCTCTTTCAACTTAGCTTCATTGGTCTCTCTCTCTCTCCTTGACTCCCTTGTGTTGTCTAAGTGATTGTGTCTTTACAACGTACTTCGATCATACGTTTTTGCTCCTAACACTCGTATGTTGGGGGAAATCTGTTATCACCAAAAAATTGATCATCTAGCCTAATTTACTAGATGGATCAAAGTACACCATGTAAAGCCAATTTTACCATAGTAAAATTGCTTTCGCTGTGAAAAACTAATTAATAAACCACCTTTGTTAAGTAATTTATAGTCAAACCCATGAAGAATAATTAAATAAATCACTATTTATTTGATTTTTTTCTAGGAATAATTAATTAAACCATTGTTTTATTATTATTCCTTGTCAAATTTGACCCAATCATGAAAAATAAATAGATAAATGATTATTTATCTTATTTTTCTCTAAGAATAATTGATTAATCAGTAATTAATTATTATTATTTGTTAAATTTGACTAAATCCCTTAGGAATAATTAAATAAATCCTTATTTGTTTATTATTCCTTAACTAATTCATTGAGATGATAAATAAATCATTTATTTATTTATTATTTCTAAATAAAAGTTTAAATGCTTTTTCCCCCATAAACATATATAATAAAATATTCCAAGTGGTTATTCCAAGAATGGGATCAATAATATTTTATTGTTGCTCATTATTCGAGGATAACTCAATATTTTGTTATAAATAGAAGGGTTTTCCATTCATTATTCACTTTTGATTATTTTCCTTGTTGCACTCACTATTGTAACTCTGATTATTTTCATTGTCACACACCATATTTTTGCTAGGTTTATGCATTATAGAGGAGAGGGACTCTACATAAGATGAAGACGTTTGAGGATAGCCAAGAACCCATCCCATAGAGAGGGACTGGTAACATTTATTTTTTCCCTTCACAGGTGTTATAATAAAATTATTCTTTACATATCTAGTTTCCATTGGATGATTGGAGTTATTACTCTTTCTTTTTGTTGTTTAACTATGATTGTGGCATAGATCCGAACTTTGGCAGGTTTTGTTTTTATCTGTTGCTGCAAATATACAATGTTTAGCAACCATTTATATTGTTGAGATTATTTGTCATCCACAATCTTAAGTGGGTTCTTTTCGTACATCATTGAGAAGAAAACACTACAACACCCATCCTTCAGAACTCATCACATATGGTAGTGTACCTCTCGGCATCTTGATGTAGGGTAGGCCAATAGCATCCTGCTTGGAGAAATTTGAAACTTTTCCTCTTGGCAGCAAAATGGCCCCCATAGGGTCCATCATGAAATGCTAAGAGGATGTCAAAGACCTCATCTTCCCTTACTATTATCGGGAAAACTAGTGTCTATTTAGAGCTGCTAGTCCCACTAACACGGGTAGCTATCTTGGAAACAAACAGATTAAAGTCACTTGTTTTTCCTTTACGAGAGAGATGAGAAAGAAGTATAGAGTACCAACCTCAGTCTTCCGCTTGGCTCCTTGCTTGTTTCCTTTCCCCTTTGACAGAATCTTGTCATTGCTTCCTTACTTGCCCCGCTTCAAAGAACACCTGTAGATTCATAGCAGCATAATACCATCAAAGCATAGAGATCTTTCACTGTAAACAATATAGGATCAGATATATATTGACCATACAAATGCATATACCAACACAATATTCGGATATACACAAGAATATGGAGGAAAACTCAAATATCTTTATTAGTAAAAGTAGTAGAAGAGAGAATTACAACCACTTGGTCTAACCTAGCACCATCCTCCCAGCATGAAAGCCCTCTTCACCTCATACAAAGCAAGATCACCCAACAATGTCTTCAAAGAGAAACCAACAGCACTTCCTTGCAAATTACAAAATTCCAGCCCCTTGGATCTCTTGGATGAGGGATCCATATATAGATGTTTACAGGACAGTGAGTCAGCTTCTGGGATTTTGATTAGTGTCATTTCATTGATAGTTCTTGGTTCCACATGGATATTTTAGATCCCTTACTCATCCCTGGGCGAACTCAGAGAGGCAACTGTCAAATGAGAAGTTTCTAGAAGATTCTCTGGGTTTCCACCTAGCAAACTACTTGTGCCATTTGTCTGCTCTCGCTCATCGTACCCTATAGAAGGGCTTTCCAGTATGCATCACACTTTTTGCATGTGGCAGGTGAGATGCATCACACCTTTAGCACTGGGCAATCTGTATGGTCCTGCTTTGACCAGTTCCGAGTAGTTTTTCATGGAGAACTTCTGGGAGATGATGTAATCAGCTGACCTTGCTCCTTTAGGGTATGAAACAACACTTTTAGGGACTTATAAGCCCTTGGTTTATGGACATGTATGATTTGGGTTGCAGTGCCCAAATATGTCTATAACAGTTGCCCCCTAAAGCATGAGGCCGTAAATCATTTTGATGTCAGGTGAAATGCTTTATAATGAGGATCCGAGGTTTTTTGAACTGGAAGGTGACCTGTAATAAGATACAATACAATACATTATCTTCGTAATATTTTTCATGATCTAGCTGAGGTGGGCATTCCCATGCTCAGCTTTAATAAATTCATTTTTATGTACATAGGACAGACAATAGTCTGTGTGCAGACTGATGATTCTGGTAGAGCCAACATCCCTTAGTTTGGATTATTATCTGTGCAGCAATGATGTACATTTTATGTCTTTATTTTCCTGAATATATCGCAGCCCGGATGGATGAAAATAGATCCAGGGTCTTCAAAACTCGTTCAATCTTCGCCCAAAGTACAAGTCAATCCATGTGAATAGATGTTCTGATGTCGAACATGGAAAGATATCGCCTGATTACCAGCCAATGATGAAGAGGAATCACTGATGATGATGACGACCCTCAAGGTACTGCAGTACAATTCACGTGGTGTGAATACATGAGTTGATGTCGAACACCATGAAAATTCTTTCGGTCGAAGGCCATTAATGTAAACCTATCGCCAGAAGTGAGAAACTTGCCATTGAGGCATGCAAGCTTCAAAGTACTGAAAGGGTTGTTCGTAGTTCGACTTCTTGGATAATGAGCTAATGTCGACAAGAAGTGACCCGTCGTAGGAGGGCATTGATGGATCCCAAATCTATGACACAGAACGGAGCAAATGATTTCGTAGAGGTGAAAACATTCTGATGATACAAGGTTCAGGGTGGCGGTCATGAAAGAATGAAGTGTGAAGGTATTACAGTGGATGAGACACAAGCTGGGTAGGTGAATGCTCTAAATGACTTCTCTTGAACATATCGGCGACACTGAAATGGATTGGTAGCGTTAACCCAAAAAGTGGATGGTATGGTAGACTAATGGTAATATGACCAGTGAACGAAATAACCCAACCCGACTCAATCATGGTGATGGAGTGAAAGTGTCATGTTCAAGAGCGACCTGCTACCAATAAAGTTTCTTCAAGTTTTCTTCCCAATTTTCCCCAATCATTTCTGACCAGTACCTCTTTATTTTTGTTAAGCTTGAGGAGGATAACATATGCTTGTTCTATAATTTGCCCTTCGGGCAAACCCGTCGCTATGTTTTAACGAGCCTAGCAACAGTGAAACTTGCTCTTGTCTGAATGGACAAGTTTGTCGCTATTGTTTTAACGAGTTTAACAACAAGGATAACTTGGTTCTTTTCAATTTTAGAGAGTCTGAAAAGAGACGGAAAGAAGACTCCAATATTCCTTTTTCATAATATAATCCCTTAAGTCTGAAAAAGTATAAAACAATGCGAAAGGGATGACTTTTCAATAGTTTTAACGAGCCGAACAAGACAAACGGTCGATATTTTTGTGTAATAATCCCTTAGGTCCAAAAATATTAAAATCTAGAGGATGGATGGCACTTCCAATCACTTTAACGAGCTGGAGAGGCCAATTGCTCAGCAATCTTTTCATATTTTGTGAGTCAGATGAAAAGAGCTTAAAGGAGACTCGTTTTTTGAGGAATGAGTGATGTTTTCAGATAGCAACTAGTTCCAAGTAATGTTTGGAACTTTTCAATCACGGCAGTGTAAAGAAGGTGGCTAATAGGATCACTCATCACAGTTGTTCCTCAAAAGGGGTAAACAATCAAATGGAAGCATATGATCGAATAAAAAATAGTGGAGGTGATGGTAAGAACATGACCAAGGCTCAAAAGCTGATAATAATTCGATCTCAATGGTTATTTCCCGGTGGTGGGTTCATTTTTTAATGAGCTTAAACTCTGGTGGAACATATGCTCATTGCTAGATTTATTTTTTAACAAGCTTGAACTTCGCGTAAAACTGCTCGTGCCAGTCGTATAATAAGGATGTCTCATCAATAGGTTCATTTTTTAGGGAGCTTGCACCATTCGAAATTATGCTCCAACTCCTTTTATTATGTAAGCTAGGAACAACCAATCCTACGAGTTTAAATGGTTAAGAACCTACAAACTAAGAAAATAAATGGTCATTTTTCACTTTCACGCAAAAAGGTTTGCATGTCCCCAGGTATACCGAAGTAGAGTTTCCCAGGTTACCCCTCAATTTGCAGACAAAACATTTGTTCTATCGGGAAAAGGCCTACCTTTTCCAAGTTACCCTTCAATTTGCAGACAAAACATTTGTTCTATTGGGAAAGTCCTACCTTCTAACAGAGGTATCTTATTTTGGTCTAATCCCATTTTCCTAGCGGACGGGTGTATCAGACCAGTTATATATCCTCTGCAGAAACCTACCCTATACCTCAAGTTTTCCTGTCGAAGCAGACCAGGGTGCATGACCCCTGGGTTTCAATCACAACCACCGAATCACTCGCGTTCATCAGGTGGATGGACTGGAGATTGATGAGACATTCCTTGCACAAAAAGACCTGTTAGGGATGGAATTTGACTATTAGCTATGTGTGAACCAGGGAATGAAATCTGGTCTACGAGCTGGACCAATCTACCTTCATGCGGAAAACACATTACTCGAAAGAGTGAGGAAACAATAGCTCCCATGCTATAAATGTAGTCACGCCCAAGGAGTAGATTGTAATCTAGAGGTCCTTGGACTACCATTAGGTTCAGATAAACGGTTTTCCTTCTCAAAGTTATAAGCAAACTTGGAAGGATCCCTAACAGTCGACTAGTTCCTTTATCAAAGCCTGTCAGATTTCGCATCTCAGGCAAAAGCGATGGCGAACCAAGTGATTTCCAAGCCGTCGAGGAAAGGATACTCACAGAAGCCCCTTCATCTATGATGGTACCAACCATGACCATTCTATAAGTTTGTACTATGATTCGGAATGGTACATTAGATGGTAAACGGGGTCTGCCTAGTAGGTTCCAATCAAAGGAAACAACTAGGTTGCTTGGAGGTGGGACCAAATAAACGGCCGGATACAACTCTAATGAACTTCCTTCCTACAGTAAAGGAATGGGAAGATTGCCCCCTTGTTCATCGGAGCCCGTATTTATGAAAATAATTTGAACGGTGTCGTTCTCATTCTCTTCGGTGACTGTATCATCTGAAGGTAAATCTTCTGAAGTCAAGATGGGGTCGACCGCCGTCTCGACCTGTTGACTTTGGTCCAATGTGGACTCAGAGGGTTTATCTTCAATGATAGGTGCTTCGACCGACACCAAAGGTGGGTCAGTCAGATTTTCAACTAGCAATGTATTCGGCAAGAGTCTCTTGTATCCAGGAGGGAGCGCTGGGGCGATGCAGGACGATTATCCAAGACTCTTTTAGCTTCGTCCAGGAAGGGAAAATGGTGGAGGGCATGATCTCCTTCACACAGTCTGCAGGGAAATTTAGACTTTCCTTTCTGTCCAGTGACTTCGCCTTCACTAGTTGACGGTGTACTTTCAACATGATCGTTAGAGGTTGACGACACCGGATTGTGCAAGGGGGGAGACCAGTCCCTTAAGATCCGCGGGATGCAAGGACAATATCAATGATAATGGTCCCCTTTGCAGATGACACATGGAGATTTAGGTTTGGATGGTGCAGTGTGTGGATTTTCGCTAGATGATGCATGGTTGCCCCTTTTCGCTGTTGGCTCCTTCTTCTTCTTCTCCTTCCCCTTCTTCTTCTTCTCAGTTACTTGTTTTTTAATTTTACTAGTTTCACCAAGCGAAGAGGGAGAAAGAGAGGGAGAAACAAAAGAAGTAGAAGGTTGGGGGGTAACTCTAGTATCATCTAGTTATTGATTTGATTGTTCAGGAATCATGGTGTTTTGAACGACAGAGGTCGAGAAAAGCCATACCAGCAGGCCAATTGTCAGTCCTGGAAGGGACAATGTGGCCATATGAGGTGCACCAACATCTCCCCAAGAGGAGAAAGGACTAGGATTCCCCCCGAGGGGAAATCCTTGGTTGGTGGACTCCATTTTCTCAACCTAAGACCAACGAGGGAACAATGACGTTATTCCGATTAAAATAAATTTTAGACGCTTTGACACAACTTGCTTTTTCAAGTTTAAAGAGTCGAGAAAAAGCTAAAGATGACTCTAGTCACCTTCAATTTTTAATGAGCTTGAAGTGACAAATGCTCTGATGGACCTTTTCCTTTAAGGAGTCTGAAAAGGAACGAAAGAGACTACTCTGGAAATCTAGACAGAGGGATTACCAAACCAATCACAAAACTACAGAATACTTTTTATGGTACGGCAGTTAGTCTTCCCGAATGTTGTGTTCAGTGCATTGCGATCGATAGGGCGGCAGACACGACTTCCTAAGGATAAAGGATATAGCATATTGTGGTCTCCCAATATATACTCGACGGTACGTGGGAGCACAAGTCCGTACTGGCACTTGTCGTCTCAAAGAGGAGGAATCACCCAACCTACGATGAAAGCGACAGTTACTAGGCTTTACGACGCCAGAATATGTCTCTAGCCTAGACTTCTAGATGTTGTGCGTTAGGTTCCAAAGCGTTTTTATGTTCATTGAATTTATTTTATAGTTGATCTTTCTTAAAAAGTTTTCCTTTAAGGTTCACCGCGTGATGTAGATATACAAGTCCTAAATATGCCATCTAAGATGATAAACAGTCGTTTACTCTTCTTTTTGCAATGAAAATCCTAGCTACTAAGGAAAGAGAAACGAAATCCTTTCAACATAGAGCAGAGAGCACACACTAGATGCATTGTCCCAAATCAAAATCAACAAGCAGTCTAAATGCAAATGCACGTGCATGTATTTTTTTCTGCTTTCTTAATGTGTGAATGACAAAAAGAATGCTAAATACAAATCTGAATTATCTCTTCTTTCAAAGCAACAGTACTAATGATTTTCTTTTCAAAAAATGACAGGAAGGTAAGACGACACTTTGCAATTTTGAATTGAAAACTGCTTTCGACACTCGAAATACTATAAATTTAGATCAAATACAAAATTAACAGTGTAATCGACTATCAAAAAGAGAATTATTCTTTTCTTTGACTGAAAACGACACTTGCGACACTTTCAAATCAAAAGACGACAGTTCGATTAAGCTACTATTTTGTAAATGAGAACTGTGAATGGCGAAAAATACATAAAAACATTCACAAATATTTGTACAATGGAGGTTGAATGATGCAAAGGAAGGGGGTTTCTACAATGGTCTACTGATCATAGACAGCAAAACTCCTGAATAAAACTGAAGACAGTGAAGAAAAAACCAAAATCTGGAGGCAGAAACAGTCTTACCTGATCATCGCACCTGTAACATAGGGAAACAGGGATGCATCTCACCTATTGCACACGGGAGGTGCGATGCATCCAGTATGCCTAAAGGAGAGGGTGCGATGGTCCAGGAACGAGACTTTAACTTGGTTTTTGGTCACAGTTTGCAGTTTAGTTCAGGGATTTAGGCCAAGAAAATGATAGTCAGTAACTACAAAGTATAGGGCTGATCTAATGAGGTTACTCAAGCTACCTCTAGGGCACTTAGGATGTTTGCAAGTCAATTGTTCAGTTCATAAACAAACCTGGAGATTGACTGAAGCAGCGTTGATCTACTTTGCACTTGCATAGCAAATGCAGTTTGAAGGCTAGCTGGCTTGACTTCAGGCTCTGTCTGTGGTTTATGAATCAAACAAATAGAGACAAGCAATCAAACTAATTTCTCCCCGGCGGACTCTCCATTTTGTTATCGGGAAAACTAGTGTCTATTCAGAGCTGCTAGTCCCACTAAGATGGGTAGCTATCTTAGAAACAAACAGATTAAAGTCACTTGTTTTTCCTTTACGAGAGAGAGATGAGAAAGAAGTAGAGAGTACCAACCTCAGTCTTCCACTTGGCTCCTTGCTTGTTTCCTTTCCCCTTTGACAAAATCTTGCCACTGCTTCCTTACTTGCCCCACTTCAAAGAACACCTGTAGATTCACAGCAGCATAATACCATCAAAGCATAGAGATCTTTCATTGTAAACAATATAGGATCAAATATATATTGACCATACAAATGCATATACCAACACAATATTCGAATATACACAAGAATATGGAGGAAAAACTCAAATAGCTTTATTAGTAAAAGTAGTAGAAGAGATAATTACAACCACTTGGTCTAACCCAGCGCCATCCTCCTAGCATGAAAGCCCTCTTCACCTCATACAAAGCAAGATCACCCAACAATGTCTTCAAAGAGAAACCAACAACACTTCCTTGCAAATTACAAAATTCCAACCCCTTGGATCTCTTGGATGAGGGATCCATTTATAGATTTTTACAGAAGAGTGAGTCAACTTCTGGGATTTTGATTAGTGTCATTTCACTGATAGTTCTTGGTTCCACATGGAGATTTTAGATCCCTTACTCATCCCTGGGCGAACTCAGAGAGGCAACTGTCAAATGAGCAGTTTCTAGAAGATTCTCTGGGTTTCCACCTAGCAAACTGCTTGTGCCATTTGTCTGCTCTCGCTCATCGCACCCTATAGAAGGGCTTTCTAGTATGCATTACACTTTTTGAATGTGGCAGGTGAGATGCATCGCACCTTTAGCACTGGGCAATCTGTATGGTCCTGCTTTGACCAATTCTAAGTAGTTTTTCATGGAGAACTTCTGGGAGATGATGTAATCGGTTGACCTTGCTCCTTTAGTGTATGAAACAACACTTTTAGGGACTTAGAAGCCCTTGGTTTATGGACATGTATGATTGGGGTTGCAATGCCCAAATATGTCTATAACACTTACACACCTCAAAATCTTGTCGAGTCCCAATCTAAAAAAAATTCCTCCATTCTAAGTGTAAGGGGCACATTTTTTTTTAAATTTTGCTCTTTTCCGTGGAGGATAGATTGGGAGGAAAATTCTCAGGAACCAAGAAGTTTTCTATGTCAGCAAACCAAGGAGATAATGGTGAAATAGTGAAGAGGTTCTCATCAGGTATTTGATCATCCATCATCTCTTCATTCTCTACGGACAATGTTAGTCTAAACTAAAAATCTGTAACCACATTTTCCTTTCCTAGCTTGTCAACAATTGTTATATCAAATTGTTATAACAACAATAACCATCTAATGATCCTAACATTGACATTATTTTTTTTCGTTAGATACTTCATGGTTGCATGATCAGTATGTACAAAAACTTGGCACCCTGTGATGTAATGTATAAACTTGTTCAAGGAGAGTACAATAGATAAGAGCTTTTTTTCAGTAACTGTGTAGTTAATTTCAACCTTGGATAGATTCTTGCTAATAAAATATATGGCATAGGGAAAATTTCTTTCCACTTGTACAAAGGTTTCCCCTACAACCTTGTTGAATGCATTTGTATGGATGTGAAAAGGCAAGGCCCAAGTCCAACCCCTAAGAATTGGTGCAGTGCTTAATTTCTCCTTCAACTCTTCAAATGCTTCTTGACACTTATCTGTCCAACAAAAATTAGAATCAATAGTTAAGAATTCAAACAAAGGTGAGGCCATCTTACTAAAATCCTAATAAATTTCCTATAATATCCTGCTAGTCCTAAGAAAATCCTAGCATCCCTTTGTTTCTGAGGGATAGGGACCCTTCAATATTGTTAGCGTCAACTTGAATCCCTTCCTTTGAGAGGAAGTGGCCTAGGAAAATCCCTTAATTTGTAAAAAATTCACACTTTTCTCTACTAAGTGAGAGATTCATTTCAATGCACTTCTTTAAAACTTTACACAGGTTTTAGAGGGCTTCCTAGAAATCATTCCCATAAGGATTGAAGTCATCCATAAAAATTTCAACTATATCATGAAAAAGATTAGCAAAAATACTCAAAACTACCCTTTGGAAGGTAGAAGGGGAAACACACAAGCAAAAGGGAAGGACCCTATAGGAAAAGGTCCCCCATGGACATGTGAAGGTGGTCTTATCCTAATCCTCAAGTTCAATCTGGATCTGATTGTACCCACTGAAACCATCAAAGAATGAAAAGAACTTCCCTGCAATACCATCCAAAACTTAATCAATGAAAGGTAAGGGAAAATGATCTTTATGTGTAGCCTTGTTAAGTTCCCTGTAGTCAAAAAAAAATTATCCACTTCCCATTATTATTAGGTATTATAACAAGAGGAGACACCCACTCACTCTCTGAAATAGGGTAAATGAACCATGCATCCAATAACTTATGCATATCTTCTTTCACAATGTCCTTAAGGGAAAGGTTCATTCTCCTCTAGGGTTGGCACACAAGTTTGCATCCCTCTTTAGTGTAGATGCAATGTGTACAAATGGGGGGATGTGCCCCTTTCATCTCTTTATAGTCCCAAGAAAAGGCATCAATATGTTGTCTCAACATAGTGAGTAGTTCCTCTTCTTACTCTGCTAAGAGGGGAAGAATAATTTTCAAGGTCTTAGATGGACTGATTTCCACAATCTTAGCATGATCTTGATCAGAACTAGCAATGAATAGTTATGCCCATGGGTTGTTCTCAGGTTTCCCTAAATATTATTCTAGTAGTTCATCAATTTGCATGGAAGTAGGATGTTGGGTTTTCATAAAATTATCAATAAGGTCATCCTCATCTAGTTGTATGCTTCCTACAATGGTTTCTAATGTACAGATTGGGTAGGGGGATGACTGGTAGAAATCTTATTATTCTTCTTCATATACCCACATTGGTAAATCATTATCAATAAGAGATTGATCAGGGGGGTATAGTACAAGTTTCTTGGTGAGATTCCCATTTTTAATTATCATGTGTCTAGCCCTCTAGTTGATATAAGCATTAGCAGTAGCTAACCAAGGTCTCCCTAAAATGAGAGGATACCCATTAAACCTGGTCTTGGTTTGGAGTACAAGGAAATGTGTGGCTTACTTCTAGGAATCAATGGATACCATCACACCCCCAATAACACCCTTAGGGGCTACTGTGGATTTGTATGCAAGTTGCAAAACCATGTTGGTTTTCCTCAGAGCTCCTTGGAGGTTGAGCTTCAACATTGTTTCCCTGGTCATGACATTGATTACAGCCCCAAGGTCAATCAGACTATTTGGGACTACAATATTTCTAATGTCTACATCCACTACCGGGCTACCAAGATCCAAATAATTTGGGAAGATGACCTTCCCAAGCATGAGATCAGCCAGTCGCCCGACAACATTGACAATGGGGGAATTTATTTCCCTCCTTCCATGCATCTTGATACATTCTTCCCCGATAATTTTGTTATAAATGGGGACGTCTTTGATGGCCTGGAGAAGGGGTATTTTAACACACAAGTTCTTCATTTCTCCCATAAGTTCAACCTCTTCTAGGGTGTGTTTCTTAGGTTGGACCAACCTTTTAGGACAGGGAGTTATATTGGCTTGAGGGATATTGTCTTCCTTCTCTTCTTCAAGATCTTCAGATGGAGAAGGTGAGTGAGCATCTGGAAGTAACTTCCCAATCCTAAGGTTGATTTCCTAAATCTCCACAACATAGGTAGGATAGGATGTTTCTCCAATATAAACTTGTTGGGCCTGCTTGTTATTCGGGTTATGATTGGGTTGAGAAGGCATTTAAGGTTGCTTGGGTGGATTATTATGGGGTATTTGTGGTTGAGGAGGAGGAGTAGGAATTAAAGTAGGTAGTTGGGTTTCCTGAGGCCTCCATCCTTGTGAATGGTTGCCCCATTGAGGAGGTTGGGATAGATATGGCTAGAAGGGTGGATTGATAAGTTGAGGAGGATACTAAGGAGGATAGGACCAAGGGGAAGGCATGGTACAAGGTGAGGTGACTGGGGGATACCAAGGTTAAAAATGTGTACTTTGATTTTGATAGAAAGAATGATAGTGTACATCTTGCATGCCTTGTTGATATGGTCGAGAGCCTTGTGGCTTTCTTTTATTAACAAAACAAAGTTGCTCCAAGACACCTTTTTCCCCTTGGTATACTATCTTCAGACCTAGAAGAAAGAGGCATTTGTCAATTGCATGATTCTCTTCACAAACCGAGCAAATTTCTATTACATTAAGTGGGCACTAATTTCTAGGGTGCCTCTTGGTGCATCTAGGGAAAAATATAGCAAGTTCCCTTTATCCCTCCTCTTGTTTCTTCTTAATCTACAAGGTGTCTATTTGTAAAGAAAAATTTTGCAACATTTCACTCTTCAAATATTCTAGCATGTTCCCTATTTCATGTTTGATAGCGGACGTAGAGGGAGAAGAATTTACCAGGCCTTGACTAGACATACCACTCCTCCTTGAAACCCTACAATGATTCTTAAATATTGTCTTGATGTCTTCCTAAGTCAGCTGGTAAATATCTCCACCAGATAGGATATTAAGGGTCTCCAACATTTCTTCTTAATCCCTTGGAGAAGTACAAGCTTCAGTGACTCTGGGTCGAGGGTGAAATTAGCTCTTCTATAGTTGACTTGAAATCTTTCTTCATAGTCCTCTAGGGATTCATTTGGTCCTAAGGTCATCCTAAAATATCCTCTTTTTTGTCCCTTGATCTACAATAATATTTGTATTTTTTATTGAAATCTTGCTACATTTGAGCCCAAGTGGTAATGTTTCCTCCTTCCAAGCTCACGAACCAATGCAAGGTTGCATCCTTGAAAGTGGAAGGAAACAAGTTTATATTATGATCATCAGAAGTGTAATAATAGGTTCTACAAACCACAACAAACTCAAACATGAATGTAGCAAGGTCCTCGGAAGCTAGGCCATGGAAGTGTGGGAGAGAAGTAGGGATTATGTTCTCCATTCTAGCTTCCCCATTATTTTCTCTGATAAGAAAGAGCTCATGTTTCTTGTTTTCAACCATCTTTTGGGTAAGTGATGTAGTTTCTTCCTCCCCAGTAGGTTCTTCAAAGATCTCTAGTTTCTCACTCAAATCCTCTATGGTCATAATAGGAGGTCCATAGTCACCAAAGAAGAGTGTTGGTTGATTATTTGTAGGAGTGGGGGTTTTTGGCATAAATTTCCCTAGGGTCTCCCTAACCATATGAGGCATGAAATAAATGTTTTTTCTTTTTTTATCTTTCTAGCAAAAAAAAAAAAAAAAAAAACGGATGCAACTTTTTTTTTGTTTTTCAAGAAATAAAATGAAAAAAAAAAAGAGAAAGCAACTCAAAGCATAATCAACACCTACTTTGAAACCTCCCTGGCAACAAAGACAAAAAGAGATAATATTTGGTATTGCAACAAGGATGTTGCAACTACCATGGCTACCAACTTTAATTATCGACTTGGGGTTCGTACAAACTTAAGAGGTGACATTGTTGTATGCATAATAAGCTAAGTTCTACTTAAGTTTCTACGAGGCATTGGATCAAACCAAAGTGTAGAGAGACCATTTTGCAAACTGAATCTAGATTTTGCAGAAAGGAAAAATGTTGCATAAAAGGAAATTCTAATCTACTTACAAGAAATATAAATGTTGCATGAAAGGAAATTCTACTCTACTTGCAATAAATTTAAATGTTGCATGAAAGGAAATTATAATCTACTTGTAAGGAATGAAAGTGCTTGGAATAGAAACCTTAACCTCTTGCGGAAAATAAATGACAAAGAAGTAAACGTAATCTAGCTGCATAAAGTAAATAGCATGAAATAAATCATAAACTATTGGATTCAAAGGAGATCCTATTCTAATGACAAAACTCAATAAATTCTTCAAGAAATAACAATGTAATATATCCCGGTGTTATTAAATTCATGAACTCAATCACTAACCCTAATTGCATAAATAAATTTTAGCGATGAAAATAAAGGTCCTAAGTGGTCTATGATCTTATGATCTTCCTTAAGCTTAAATTCCAAGCATAGGAGACGTTTTGAAGGGATAAGAGGCAAAAATTAAGCTTAAAGGACAATTCTGGTCAAGTTTTGAGGGGTTCTGTGTGATGCTATAGGATGCTACAAGATTTCCCTATATTGTTACAAGATTGAATCCTAGAGCATTCCAAAGGCTTAGAGGGTGATCTGAAGGTGAGTAAGGATGGTGGAAGGTGGGAGAAGGATATGGGAACCCTTACTAAGCTTAATACTCCTCAGGAGCCCATCTTGCATAAGGAGGGAATGCAAACAGTGACCTCTTACCAATCTGTCATGAACTTTTTGTATGCAGACCGCTTGAAGAAATTTTTGAGGATGAAAGGAGGGTATTGATAGTATGTTCACAAGTGAAAATGTTAATTCTCTACCCTAAAAACCAATCGTATGACATGCACACCAAAAATATTAATCAACTTGCAAAAAATCTAAACCATGCTAACAATACTAATTGCATAAAATCAAACTAGACTAGAAAAGATGAGTTGAATTTTATTCAAGATCTAACTATTGCATCAAAAGAAAACCTATCTTTTTTTTATTTCCAATATAAATTCTATAATCACACTTTCCAAGAGAGATGATTGAAAAACCTATAGTGGCAACCTTTCTCATAAGCCAATCTTGCGAAAGGAGCTATTGCTAAACTAAGTACAAGAAAGAAAAATGCATAACAAAATTGTACTCATCCCTCTAAAACACACTTAAATTGTAGGTGGAAAAATGCTTCCCATTTATCTCAAAAATTGTTCAAATACATGATATAGGAACTGAAATGATAAGTACAAGCTCCTAGATCTAGCGGTCATTATGCTCCTCCAAAAAGTCAAATCCTACTAAGCACTTGGGCTCCTTAATTTATACAAAATGAGTGAGGTGGTAGCCTCCTTGGAATGAGGGTTGCTTCCATCCAAAATCCCTACAAAAGTGGATCTAGTCTCCTAAGATCCTCACAACCACTGAGTGTTGTATCTGTCCAATATCCAACTGAGTTTGTCAATGAGCTAATGTAGGAAACAGGCATCTTACATCTCCTCCAACTAGTCTCCAACGTGATTATGCACAATAAATATTTTTATTCCTACACGTTAATCATGTTAGGCCTCCTTAATCTCCCTAATAAACACATTATAGTCCAAAAAGGTGTTATCAAATGCAAAGAGAGAGGTAAATGTATGCTAAAGGATGGCCAGATGGGCCTTGATTTATACCATTTAGGAGGCCCATCAGCCATCATATGAATGATTTCCTCCTTAGCAGCATGCCTACCCATAATGACTTTTTCCAGCACCATTTTGATTCTTCGGTATAGTTCAATAGCCAATATACATTGGTTCTGTCAACCTTGGGTGTGAATTGAATTAGGGATCTAGTCTGTAATATCAACTAAACCCTCGAAGTTAGAAGTGCATGCTTGGTAAATGGTCACCTCCGCCTCAAGCTCATGAATTTCTTCACATACCATATCCGTAATTTTCTCCATGTGTTCTTGTGATGAGGGTTTTGCATGGAATTTGGCTCGATATGTTTCTTAACCACAACCTACATTACCACCCCTTCGGACATGGTCTTGTTGGAGCACCACATCAACTGAAGTCTTAACACCATGAGCTAATAGTAAAAAGAGAGACCAAACACCATGAAAATTGGAGGGAGGAGGCATAGCACGCCATCAGTTGAGACTTTTGTCCATGGAAACCTAGATAAGATAAAGACTAGATTTCTTGAGAAGGTACCTTCCCTACTAGAAAAGCTACTTCCACCAAAGAAAATTTTCTACCCCAAGAGGGGGTAAACAAAAACAAGAGTGGAGAATGGAGGTGTCTGTGGGGGCAAGAACAGAGGAGAGGAATAGGGACGTGAAGGAGAGAATCTACTTGTTGTAATAAGTCAGAGACTACAAACAAGAAGAAAATGTGAAGTATCTTGATGCTCTAGAGGAGATTCCCAACATAAAGGCAAAAACCTCCTTCTCACTTAAGAGAACCAATATTGTAAGAAAGGGAAATAGCCCTATGGATAAGACCAGCCAACAAAACTCAAAATCCAAAAATAGAAATAACCAAACACCATCATTAAACCAAATGGACATGACAATTGCATTCCAAAGGAATGTTGGGAATGATAAAGGTGGCACAAAGACCATTATAGGTTATACAAGGTTATGTACCATTAACTTAAACTTCACCAAAGTGCATCGAATCATTATCATTTTGCTTCCACCTTGCATTATGATCTAGGTGTATATTGGTGGCCACACGCCTATCCCACTTGGACCCCTAACATTGTTTCCTATCAGTTTCCTATTTTTTATCATGGTTTCACATTTTAGTAGTTTTCTATTTTTGGCAGTTTTTGGGTCCTGAACTTCCATAGTCGTTTTGAGACCCTAAACAATGTTTTTTGAGGAAATGGGAAAACGCAAGACAGAGTCTATTGTTTATAGTTCAAATTTGTTGTCCTCAAATAGACCTTTCTAATAGGATATCAACTGCACCAAGCAGAGATCTCATGCCAAAGTTACAACCCCTGGAAGTTGACGTTCCAACTAACTCCATTGGGACCCATAAACTTTTGGCACTTAATCTCCTAGGGTTAGGTTTTTGGTTGTTTAGTATTTTTCATTGTTTCTTCATGATAAAAAGGCCTCAAAGCCTCATTGTAACACAATTTAGAAGGCATGTAGTTGTCACATCTTTTATCAGAGAGAAGCTACCTTCGCTCGACCTATTTTTCTTTCATTCTACATGTAAACAGTTTCCGACATTTGGTATTTACTAATTTAAGTTACATTTTGTTGTATCTTTGTGTTTTGTTTAAATTTGTATTTAATTTCATTCCTTCATAAATTTGGATCACATTAACTCTTGTGCATGCCACTTTTTCATTACAATAAAGGCCTTGGGGGCAAGTCGTTTGCACTACTTATGCAAGGTGGTAACACCCCTATCCCATCCCTCCTCACCTGATCGGGAAACATTCATTTATAATTTTTTCCTTATAAATATTCCTTTATATTTATATGTGTGTGTGTTTGGGGGGGGGGAGGGCGGGTTAACCACGAAGCATGACCCCGGGAGTGTCAAGATAATTGAGCCTATGAGCTCTCAATAGCGAACGTGCTTTAACGACGAAGAATCGACTAATTGAGTTAACCCTTGGGGAATATATATATATATATATATATATATATATATATATATATATATATATATATATATATATATATATATATATATATATATATATATATATATATATTCAAAGGAAAAAAATCAACCTCCCTCTCATCTCGAGGTCCAGTGCACAAGTATACTCACTTTAGAGTTCACAAGGTTTGAAGCCAATACAACAATATTCATAGGCGCTAAGCCATTGCAATAATATTTATCAAGGCATTATATCTCATCGTGTCACTAGCGGGGACTTGAACTTGGGTGGGGAATATAACAGCCATTCCACCCAACCACCTGAGATAACCCCAATTAACGATGTGTGTGTGTTTATTATTTTTATTATTTCATGTTAATTTTTTTTATCAATTCTTCAAATTATTTTTATATCAAAATTCCTAGTTATAAAAATTTCCTTTGAGATTTTAACCCTTTTTTTCTATCTCGTGACAAATAAAATTCTCCTATCACTCTATTCTTAACTTATTCTCCCAAATTTTAAGGATATTCCTTGCTCTTTTTAGCTTAAGCGTGTCTTTTTTTGGAATAGGGTTTCCATAAGTTTAATTTAATTATCTATAATTATATGTATAATTATTAGGTGGATGGTAGCTCTAAGGGTTAGCTCAGTTGGTCGGGTCCCTATCAATAAAGCACGTATGCTATTGAGAGGTCACGGGTTCAACACTCTCGGGGATCAAGCTCCACGATTGAGCCAACAAGAAGTGATCCCTTTGGGTGAATCTAACTAGTACAAATATTTCATGGACGTAGTGGTCACCGATCTTTGGGGCCTGTGAACCACATAAAAATATTTATTAGGTGGACAGTGTGGATTTAATATCAAATTAGAGGTTGAGATTTATTTTTTATGTATAATCACCCACAGGGAGATTTGAACCTTGAATCTCACAATTTACATAATACTTAATAACATTGTAGTTGTCAATTGAGGTGCCCCCGTGGGCGCAAAGGTTGAGATTTATCTCTAAAGTGGTTATGTCATTTTTCCCTTTTAATTAAATTTATTAATTAAAAAAAATGGCATATGAACAAGTGTCATATGAAATGAGTTATGGTTTTTGGGGCATGTTGTATTGTAAGAGAGTCTATTTAAAGGTTAATAATCTCCATGGTTAAGAATATTGTTACATGTTTTTTAATTATGCATATGTTTGCCTTATAATAATTTAAAATAAAGATATATTTTAGTTATTTTTTAGGATTTTTTTTTAATTTTAGGAACATAAGATATATCATAAGTAAATGTTTTGATGTTTATTGGGGGATGATGCCTCTAGATGTTTACCACTGATTTAATTTATATGGTTGCAGTAGTCTAAATGGCTATTAAAAATCTATTTATAATCAAATCTCAACACTCTCTTTATATTTTACAAGTCTGATGTCTATAATGATGGATAGAGTGTCCACTCAAAAGCATTGGATATTTTAGGATCTTGTACAAATTTATTTAAAAATAGCACAAATAATTCATTTTGATTTTAATTCTTTCAACACTAAAATTTTAATACATTTAAAATGAAAATTTATCTTCTTCTTCTTTCTATGTAATCAAGCACCCTACTTTCCACTCTCTATTTTGTAGGTTCATATGTAATCAAGTACCCCACTCTTCAGTTCATAAGTTGTGGGAACCCTTAGGTTTGCCTAAGCCAGATTACTCCAACAAGTTATTAATTCACTGTGGTATATATATATATATATATATATATATATATATATATATATATATATATAGATACATATAGATAGATATATATATATATATATATATATATATATATATATATATATATATATATATATATATATATATATATATATATATATATATATATATATGTTAAGGCTCATACTTAATATGAGTTTAACATGTCACTTATAAGAATTGAATTTGGGCGGAAAAGATAACAAACACTCCTTTTAAACACCCATGATGAACTTAATTGAAAAAATGCAAATTTATCTATACAAGAATCAAGAAAAATAAACGAAATATTTTTAAATGAAGAGAGATCAAATGCAATTTTTTAAATATTTAATAGAAAAATTTTAATTTTAATTTTAATTTTAATTAATTACATTTTTTAATTATATAAAACTTAATTTAACATTTTTTATTTATTATATGGGTTATATGGGTTATATTTAAACTATAAATACCATTTAATTTGAAGTTATTTAATTTTTAGGTTTAAAATTTTCTAACACATTTAAAAATATATAAATAGTTTTTTAATATAAATATATATATATATATATATATATATATATATATATATATATATATATATATATATATATAATTAAAAATTAAATGCAATGGATTTTGATCCGATCTTGGAGTCTTTTCTGCGCTGCGTGACCTAGCTCCCCAGAGCTTCTGCGCCGCGCCAGCGCTGCGCACGCCTGCTACAGAGCAGCTGCGGCCCTCCTGGCAGCCATGCCCAGCGATGGGGGTTCAGAACCCCCCCCCCCCCCCCCCCTCTCCCTCCTGAAGTCCTCGATTTTCAAAAAATGGTAGATGCATGCAGCAAACGTCCTCCCTCTGCACAACAACAGAAATTTGTCAAGAAAAAAGACTGCATTCCCACGGTGGCCCTCCCTGAGGAAGAAACTTGTCGCTCTGCATTGAATCTAGCCGATAGAGGGCTCATTGGGCAGTTCACCGGCCTCTGGCCATCGCCCAAATCTGTTGAAGACTGGATCAAGAGAAACTGGTCCCCTCTGATCAAGGAAGGAATCAAATCATATTTTGTAGGTAAAGGCTTCTTTGTATTCGTGTTTGAATCAGCAGAAGACCGGAGTCTCATCTTCAGGAACGGGCCATATTTCATGGGGCCGCAGGGCTTATATTTAAATAAATGGTCTCCAGATTTTGATCTGACCCAGGATGTTCCTACTGCGGTTCCAGTGTGGGTGCGGCTTCCCCATCTTCCCCTGCACTGCTGGAGCCAGAAATCTCTCCAAATTATCGGCAACTCCCTTGGTAAATACATTGATCAGGCCGTAAGGAAAGATCAGTACTCCTGTGCCCGAATATGCATGGAAGTAGATCTGGAAGAAGGATTACCTGAAGCAATAAAACTCACAGTTGCTGGATGGTCCCATATTCAAGAGTTGGATTACGAGCAGATCCCCTTTAAATGCAGACACTGCCATGGCTATGGACACTTTGCAAAATACTGCAAGAAAAAAGCTGAAGAGCAGAGTCACATCCCCAAGGGAGATCAATGGATCTCAGTCCAGAAAACTGGCCATGCAAAAGCAGTCGGGAAAGGATCCACAAAGGGGAATAACCAAGAAGAACCCAGCAATGATAATAGAACCCCTCAGGACCTGGACGAGATCCCAATCCCCAAAGGAACCTCTCCACCAGATCCCCCAGAAACTGATCTGACTACTCCAGCACAGGTCGAAGATCCACATGCAAATAAAGACGGAGGCGGAGCTGCCTCGTCTGGTTCTCCTCAGGGCAGCCCCTCCATGCCTTCGTATGCAGATATAACAAAGAAGAAAAAAGTGCCAGAGCCCTCAGACTCCTCAGAGGATGAGACCTATGAGAGACCCTCGAAGAAAACAAGCAAGAAGACCCACAAAGCAGTCAGGGAGGAGGAGGCAGAACGCCTAAAAATGCAAGGTAGCCAGTCCACAATAGAGATGACTATCGGTAGAAATACTAGAGGAAGATCCACCAAGGGAGGAATCCCAAATCCCTCGCCAGGTAAATAATGCGTATAGTCTCTTGGAACTGCAGAGGCCTGGGGACCCAACCAAAAATTGAAGCGGTCAAAGATCTGATGAAAATAGAGCCCTCAAATATCCTCTTTCTCCAAGAGACCAAAATCGAAGGGCAAGCCCTTATGGATATCAGCAAGTCTAATTGGAAGAAGAATGAAGGCATAGCAGTCAGCTCAAGGGGAACTTCGAGAGGCGTTGCAACTCTCTGGTCTGAAGATCAATTCCATCTGTTGAACTCCCATGAGACCCAACATTGGATCTTCACTGAGCTCAAGCACCTTGAAAGTAAGTTAACTATAGCCTTATTCAATCTCTATGTTCCTATCATTTATGCTGAAAAAAGAGAATGCTGGAATACTCTCTCTGATTTCTTAGATCTCCACTCCCTAAACAACATCATCTTAGGAGGAGATCTCAACTTAGTCATGAAGCCAAAGGAAAAAATGGGGGGAAACAGTAGCAGAGATCAGTTGTTGCCTTTGGTAGAGGAATTAATGTAGCAAAGGGACCTGCTAGATTTTGCCCCGGTGAGAGGCAAATATACTTGGACCAACAATAAAATTGGGCCTGATCATATTGCTGCCCGGTTGGATAGATTTCTAATCCAAAGCTCCCTGCTGCTGGAAAACCTCCTTATCTCATCAAAAATTCTCCCCAAACTTTCCTCGGACCTGTTGATGCCCCGAAAATCGTTGTATCAACATTGGGGGATAACCACCCGGTCTGGACCTTAATATAGCTCCTTTTCCATTTGGGATGGTGGCTCTGACTGGATATAATGGGACCAGTTTCCTAATAATGAATAAAAGGGGATGGATGAGTGATTGGTTTTCTAATAAATGATAATGAGTGGATGACTTAATCTAACAGCGAAAATACAAATGACTATTCTATCCCGGGAGGCTTCTATTCTTTTAAGTGCAATGCTTGATGATCTTTGTTCATCGATACGCATATAGATGACTCTACACAATAAACATAGACATTTATTCACTTAATGATTGCTTTGTTCAAATAGTTGAACAAAGTGATTAACAAAACATTGTTACACTTATCCTTTTATATTACCGATACATGTATGATAAAAGAAAAGCATGTTGTAAACATCCAGTAGTGGAAATTATAGAGAATGTTGTTAAAAATACACGCATATATCCGATAATAGCAAGAGCAATCAAACAACAATTCACATAAAAATAATGAACTCAGACATAGATAGTAGTACCATATGAGCTGCAAATCATTCCCAACATCAATCGCTATTTGAGTTCCTTCTTCCGACTCAGAGATACTTTTAAATAAAGGAAGTAGTGCACATCCACATAAAAGCTTCGTTATCAAAATTGGAATAATTGGCCCAGTCTTTATAAAAAAAATATGCCTGAAGTACAATAGTGCAACTTCAGGTTTAAGTCATATACAAAAACTTACGACCCTTTCCAATGCATTAAAAGGGTCTATAAATACTTGATTAAAACTAACTAACTATAAAATTAAAATGCTACTTAATTGGCACAACTTGATTTGGAGTATCTTCCTGATAGCAATATGGCAGTCGGCAGTATGATTCATCACTCTGGTTGTTTGCCTTTCGACCTGAGTTGGAATATTGCTAGCATTGGTTCCACTTCTGGAGGGAGGCTGAGACAAGAATTGAGTTGAGCATCATAGGTGGCATCTTGTATATCGGGAATGATACACCCGATTGCATCTGTTAGGCACTTAAGGGTGGCTCTTTGGCTGTATGGTTTTACTAGGAACAACCAATAGGTGCCCCAAGTCAAACTGTTAATACCTGCAATCAATCTCCCATTCTTTTCCAGCTCTTGATAACATGACTGCTCCAATGTTTTAGCCGATAGTAATTTACCTGGGGTACATTGAGAGATCATATTAGATAAGTAGAGAGTATCATTAATCAATTCAACCAAATTACTTGTGGTTAATTTGCATCTGGAAACTGCTCTCTCTGCCTTCATTAACTGGGACTGCCATTCCATAAATAGGATCTCTTTATGGGATTCTAAGATTTTTGGCAAATTAGCTGCCTGTCCCTCATCAGTGTCCTGCCAATCAAGAAAATTGGTCAAGGTCTCATCGGCCTGCTCCAAGTCTGTTCTAGCGTCGACTGATTTATCGATTATTGACGCTGTTATGTCACATAGGGGTTCTGCTTGAGCAATTTTCTGACATAATAGTCTTATTTGTGTTACCAATGCTTTGTTAATCTGTAGTGCTTCTGCTCTGAACTCAGCAGGCTGCAGAAGATTCTTGGACTTTTATATTTGGCTTGATAATTGAGCAATTTGCTCATCTTTCGACTTCACCATCTGTTCATTCACTGCTTTCAATTTTGCCAATGCTTCCGACAGCTCTTTCTGCTTTTGAATTGCACTTGAATCAATCCTTTGTTTCTCTTCTTGCAACTGTTTATTCAATTGATTATTTATTTGTTGCTGCGTAGACAACTGCTGTTCGAGTTGTTCTATTTTATGTTGTGCCTCCGATAACTGTGCTTGTAGCGAGGCGATTGCTTGGTCCTTTTCTCTTAACAGATTACTCACTTCTGAAGCCTTGTCCATGGTGGCCGCCGAATAGGCTCTAGCATATTGGGACAATTTTGTTAAGTCATCAGAAGGATCAAACTCCTCTTTCCAAACCACATTGGTTGTCACTGTTTGTTCAGGGAATATGGAAGGTTGATCAATCCTTCTCCTTATCCGTTGTCGCTTTACTACAGCCCTGTGCTTTGGGCTGTAAAAGACATCCAATGGAGGTATATCCTCCACTTGCAAAATGATCTGATCCGAAGGATCTTTGGGAATTATCTCGATTTTTGTAGAAGGGGGTAGGCCGCTGGTTCCACTTGGAACCTCTTTTGATGTTGTATCCTGTGTATCAGCCGCTTTGGATGTATCGGCTTCCTTTGAGCTTTCAAGATTGCTTATGCTTGAATCGAATTGTTGCCATTCCTGGAGCAACTTCGGATCAATCTGGGCATCGACATTCACGTCCGTGCTGCTCTGCTCCTGCTCTTTCCTCTGTACTTCCTCCTGCTCTTTCCTCTGCAGTTCCTCCTGCTCTTTCCTCTGCACTTCCTCCCACTTGTGTATCAGCCGCTTTGGATGTATCGGCTTCCTTTGAGCTTTCATGATTGCTTATGCTTGAATCGAATTGCTGCCATTCCTGGAGCAACTTCGGATCAATCTGGGCATCGACATTCACGTCCGTGCTGCTCTGCTCCTGCTCTTTCCTTTGTACTTCCTCCTGCTCTTTCCTCTGCACTTCCTCCTGCTCTTTCCTCTGCACTTCCTCCCGCTCTTTTGTTTGGATTTCTCCAGCAATTTCTGATGTAGCAGGAGGTTCATTGGTAAGTCGTTGTTCAGGCTCGCTTGACTGTGTCATCGGGGCCGTTGCTAACAGATCTAGAGGCAGAGTTTGCAACCTCTGCTCTCTAAGTCTGTTAAATTCAACTAACCCGTCGTCGTGATATCTCATTCTGGCTAGCGTTTGAACCTGAAATAACGACTCGGCCGAGGAGAACAGGTCATCAAACTCATCATCTTTATGTTCAAATTTAGTGAGTTTTGCCTGTTCAAGTGCATTGTAGGCGACTTTGTTTGGATCAAATCGCCTGTTAGGAAGAGTGGCGAGATTCAGTGTATTAATCTTATCTACTTCTTTCTCTGCATGTTTATAGTCATGCAGAGCGTAAACGCCACACCTTAGAGGAAAAGGAGGCCAAACCTGCTTCTTTTTATTCCTTAGAGTCTGTGTAACTCCTTCGGATGTAAGCTGATATGCTATCTCTCGAGCCAACAGTTTGTCGGGTGTATATAAGGGGAGGACATGAGGCTTGGCATGACTACCAAAAACTCTTACATAGGTGAATTTTTCTTCTCCGAACCATCTCCCTATGGCTGTCAAGTCAATCTCTGCTTGTGAGGAAATCTTAGGAGCAGGTTTGTCAAAAATGGCATAGTGAATGGGTAACATAAATCCATTGCAAACTTGATATAGGTGGTGTTTATAGTGGGCTTTCCACAACTTCTGGTGGTATATATGAATGGGCATGGGGTCTTGTGGAGTCCATCTCCACCCCAGCACAGGAAATTCGGAATTAAAACAGAGGGTATCCAAGATGTAGGCACTATAGTAAAATGGGGGAATGAACCTTTCAGTAACGCGAGATTTATTTCTGAATTCAAGAACAGCTGTTGCTAACTTATCAGACAGTATATTCCCCCAATCCATTATTTCACTATTGCATGCTGCTTCCATTAAAGGTACCATTTCTATAGTGAAATTTGAGGAATCATGCAACCCCCAAATCCTACACATCATTACTCCAGCATAACAATAAGGAGAACACAAGGAATCGACAGAGTACTTACCCGAAGACTCATGCTTGTGTTTCGTTGGGTTTTACCTCCAATCTCGTATAGGTTCTGATCCAATGTCATTTTCATTTCTGAACTTCTCCAGAAATGATTTGTTGTACTTCTTCTCCGGTGCAGGCAAATGGTACATTTGCCTCAAATCATCGGGTTGAAACGAGCCGAACACTCTCCCGTCGATGGTGCAAAATGTTCTGTTTGTAATTGGGATTTCTTCAATTGCCCATCTTACCACATCTGTATATGGGAGAATTCGCTCTTGGGCTGCTATCCGATGAAGGTAAGAGTCGGCTAAATCCTTTAGAGTAGCATCAGACTTCCGGGTCAGGTCTGTTGTGGCTTGCACTGTTGTTACCTGAGGCTCTTCGACCTCAAGCAGATTGTAGATGCTCAGCCAAGTAGTTTTACCGAGTCCTAGACATGTGGTGTCCGAGATCAGTCCCTTTTTGCTTGGTCCTGGATCGGCAATGTGTTGTCCTGTTACTGCGGAAGCGGAAGCTGTTCCAGTTTTCTTAGATTTCTTCCCCATTTGGCTTGAATTTGCTGCTTCGGAGGAGCTCTGCACAGGAGAGAAAATGAACATAATGTGAAGAATTGGTGGCGCAAACCAAATATTAACGAGATATATTAATCAATGAATAATGGAGGATTAACTTAAGGTGGCCGCGGATACAATCTCTAAAGAGATTTTGGCCTTACTGTTCCATTAAATGGCTGTTTAAACCTGTCAATCCTTTAAATGCTCATCATATCGTTTATTGGTTGAATAATTCATTTAAGCGTGGCTTTGATGTTTTGGCGGTTGAGCATAAGTGAATCACTATCGGGAAGAGAAAGGCCTTTAATACTAAATAACCATAATATATCCCGGCCTTATCGATCTTTTTTGAAATCTGCGCCTAGCTTTATCGCAATCGGCGATTGGGGGAATTCTTAAGTTGTTATATTGGTGTCCTTTCGGAATCCCCGATTGCCGATAGCGATATCGCCAATTCGCATCGAGAGTTTTAAAACGAGGGCTTTAGATGCATGCATGCTACATTTCCTGATCGCCAATAGCGATATCGCATCGGAGCAAAGAGAGGGGCCTTTTGTTATGATCGCTTGCCTTCCCGATATCCGATAGTCATTTGTGCATTGTCGCATCGGGGAAAACCAATGGGTCCTATGTCATGCATTCTTTGTTATTGCGATATGCAATCTTGCGATCGCTTTATCGCAATAATAAAGGATTATTCATTTTTATTATAAGACCGATTACGTGATTTATCAAAAAGGTTTATAATGTTTTATTTCTTTTCGGATCTTTTGAATAATGATAAGTTGATACCAATTTAATCTAAAAGGGACCCATTTCATATTATAGTTTTGAAAATAAAAATTTTATGACATGGGGGGTTGTTGTAGAGCACAACAGGACCATAAGCCATTTCAACTCATTATGGCCCCTGAGGAAGACCTTGGCCTTATTCCCTTTAAATTTAGTCCTCTCTGGATTGAAAAAGCAGGTTTTCTGGACACTATCCAATCCGCTTGGGATATCCCCATCAACGGATCCCCAAGCTTTGTGTCGGAGCAAAAATTAAAAGCCACCAAAAAAGCCTTAAAAGAGTGGCTAAGGAAACTCCCCAATCCCTCTTCTCAGCAGAGAAAAGATGAAGTTCAGCAGCTGGAAACTTTGCAAATTGGAATGGAAGGTCTCCACATTACCCCTAAAATTTTAAACAAAGAGGCAGCTTATCAAAGAAATATCCATCAAGCATTCAGAAGGGAAGAAGAGTACTGGAGGCTCAAATCTCGCAGTTTATGGCTCAAGGCAGGAGATCAAAACACCTCATTCTTCCATCGCCAGTATAAAGCCCGCCTATCTCGAAACCACATCACTGAGATCAAGAATGAAGAAGGACAGATCTGCAACAAATTTGACCAAATTAAAACAGCAGCTAAAAACCATTTTAAAAACCTCTATGGTCCAGGGAATGAAGGAAGCATAGAAGACATTGAAGATCTCCTCTCCTATATTCCCCACCTCATCACCCATGAGGACAATCAGGCTTTACTGAAACCCTTATCTGAAGAAGAAATCATCAAGGTCATATGTGCAATGGAATCAGATAAGGCCCCTGGGCCAAACGGATTTACAATACACTTCTACAAAGTCTACTGGGACATCATCAAAACATATCTGCTGAAAATGATACAAGGTTTTTTTGGAAAAGCCAAGGTTGGGGGAGGCATCAACTCCACCTTTCTTGCTTTAATTCCAAAAGAGGCTAACCCAGAAAATTTCGGCAGGTTTAGGCCCATCTCTCTATGCAACGCCTCCTACAAAATCTTGTCCAAAATCATTGCAAACAGAATCAAACCCCTACTTGACAAACTAATATCCAGCTCCCAAGGGGAGTTCGTCAAAGGCAGACACATCTTGGACAATGTCATTCAAGTGCAGGAAGCTATCCACTCTAGAAAATAGAGGAAAGAGAAGGGGATGTTGATCAAGCTTGACATGGCTAATGCCTTTGATAGAGTCAACCACTCCTTTCTTCTCCAAGTTCTCCGATCCTTCGGCTTCCCTACTTAGTTTATCAATCTCATTAAAGATTACATCTCAAACCCTTGGATAGCTCCCATGGTCAATGACTGCCCAACATCCTTCTTCCAAGCCCATCGTGGACTAAGGCAAGGTTGTCCGCTCTCGCCTTTTCTGTATATACTCATGGCAGATACTCTCAGCAGGAAGTTGGCTGCAGAAATGAACACTGGTGGACTCCTAGGAATTCGAACTGCAAATGCTCTCAAGCCTATAAATCATGCTCTCTTTGCAGACGACTCCCTACTTCTAGGCGGAGCCTCTATTAGAATAGCAGCTAATTTCGACTCTGTTCTAAAAAGTTATTGCAGAGCCTCAGGAGCTGTGATAAATGACAGAAAGAGTTCGATCTATGGATGGAATGTAAGTCAACACAATCTCAACACCATAGCCCAGATTCTTGGTTTTGAGTGCTTCGCCCATTGGGACAGCATCAAATACCTCGGCTTACCTCTCACATCTGGAGTCAACAACAGATCTCTGTGGCATGGCATCATTAGCAAAATTAAAGACAAGATCACCTCCTGGGGAGGTTACTGGCTCACCAAGGGAGGAAAAATTATCTTACTTAAATATGTCTTATCTGCTCTCCCCATTTATCAAGCCTCTTTCCTTCTTGCTCCGAAACACATAATGGAGCAGATCTCTTGTCTCCTGAGAGACTTTCTCTGGAAAGGAGGTAGAGGCAATCACAGTAAATTGCATTTGGAAAACTGGGATCTTGTCAAGCGGCCAATATTGGATGGAGGTCTACAAATTAGAGACCCTGTTTTATCTAATCTGGCACTTGGATGCAAGCTCCTTTGGAAAATCTATTCAAACCCCACACATCCTGTCAGTGAAACGCTCACCTCCAAATATGCGCAGGGGATCTCTCTCAGGCATCTGTCAGCGAATAATACTCCCGCAGGCACACATACTTGGAATCTCTGTAGGAAATGTATCAGCAGCTTTAGGAATCACTTGCATCGCATACCTGGCAACGGGGAGAAAATCTTACTCTGGAAAGACCACATTATGAACAGCCCCCCTCTTAACTCCCACGAAGAAATTCGTGAGCTAAGAGAATGGCTCCACAGCGTAGGTATACAAAAGTTGAATGACATCTTCGCATGGGATAGTAAAGGGAACTGGGTTTACTGGGTATTCCCTCCCGTGCCGGTGCAGCTCCACAATCATCTCGCACTGCTCAAAATGTTGCTCTCAAACGCAGCGCTAGTCCATCGCAACAGCACAGACAGATGGGGGTGGGGTGACTCCGGATCTTATGCTTCAGCTTTGGGTTACATTGCCCTGCAGCCCAAAAAAGACAGACTTAGATCTCCAGCGTTATGGAAACAGGTTTGGAACACCAATGGGTTACCCAAAGTCAACTTCTTTTTTTGGATTCTTATGCAGAATAAACAGCTCACAGGGGACAATCTGTCAAAACGAAATATCGTTGGGCCACATAGATGCGTAATGTGCAGAAACTCTGGAGAAACAACCTCTCATCTGTTCATTGATTGTGATTTTGCCAAAGAAGTTTGGAAATTAACTCTTCTTGGATTGCACGCCTCCCCTCCCCAACACAGTTCCGTGGCAGATCTCTTTACTGATTGGTTTCAATGTTATCCTCATAATATCCCCAACAATTCACTCTGGTTTCACATTTGGCTCTCCATCCCCAAATTTGTATGTTGGGAAATCTGGCTTGCCCGGAATGACTCGATCTTCAACAACTCTACTCGCTCTCCTGCTAAATCTGCCTCTATTGCAAAAGCTTTTCTTCTTGAAACTGTCCTCCTGCATTCCCAAAAACCAGACTCCTCCCTTCTCCCCACAGAAAAGGCATGGCTGAACCTTCATAACCCTCATCCCAAAAGCAAAGCCCATTCCCTCCCCCTTCCCCTCCCCAATCCATCTTGGAAAATTAGAGAACCTGAAGCTTCCTTTCAAGCTTGGTGGAAGACCCAAAACACAACTTCAATCTTTTTCGACGGTGCCTCCAAGGGAAATCCTGGGGCTGCGGGAGCTGGAGGAGTCATCTACTTCTCAGACAATCCCAGAAAAGTTCGCTTTTGTTGGGGGCTTGGTATTCGCACAAACAATCAGGCAGAGCTCCTTGCTCTCACAAAAGCCTGCCAAATTGTCTGTGATAAAGGCATCAAAGAATGCCAAGCATTCGGAGATTCTGAAATCCTCATTAAGAAGATCACCTCGGACGACCAGTTCAACAACGCCATTCTCAACAAGTCTCTGAAAAGGTTAAAGATAATTCTGCAAGATTTCACTTCCTTCAAAATATATCATATTCTCAGAAGTTTGAATAGTGAGGCGGATGAAATGGCAAACAAAGGATGTCTCTTAGCACCGGGAGCTCTCAACATCAATGATAAAAGCTCTATCCCATATTGTATTCCTTAATTCAAGCGCAAAATTGAACAAGAAGCATTTAGATGCAAGGAAAAGCTGTGTAAAGACGGTTGATTAGGCTTAGGCCCAACCATACTTCAAATAATAAATTATACCCATTACAGTTAAAAAAAAAAAAAAATGAAATTTATTATATGTATGTGTGTATATACACACTTTTTTTTATCTATGTTGGTTCTTAAATATCTAAATCTAATATAATATGCGAATTTATGTTAATTATAAAATTTTGTAAAGTTAATATCTAATTGTTTATGCTTTATGAGGGGTGTTAATTCAAGGTAATAAAATTTTATTACCAACGTAGATCCATTTAAATTCTAGATCTATCAAGTGTCAAGAGGGATCAAATCTCTCGAGGTGCAAACCTTTCCTCAAGTTTTGCACTCAAAAAGGAGGTTTGCACTTCGAGAGATTTTATCCCTCTCGGCTCTTGATAGATCCAGAGTTTAGATGGATGTACATTGGTTTATAAAATTCATTACAATATAATATTTGAGAAAATAGTTCTAATTTCTGAATTCAGGCTTCTGTGATCCATTCTTGAATTATTGAGAAAACTTTTGGAAATAATCACATACGAGATGTTTTGTTAACGTGCTTCGAACCATCAAGTGTGGTTCATTGTCAAGCCAAGATGGAGAATCAGATCTTATCATATTATTAAATAGAAAGAACATTGTAGAGAACAATTAATTTTCAATGATTAAAATATAAAAGCTAGTTTTGAAAAGATATTATTTATTAATAAAATATTTCAAATGTTAAATATGACTTCTAGAGTAAAACAATTTTTATTTTATTTATTTATTTATTTATTTATTTATTTATTTATTTATTTATTTAACAATATAATATCAAATTAAGTCAACAAATAAAAATAATAAAACCAAATAAATTATTATAATTAGGTCAAAAAATAAATAAATCAATCAAATAGCAATAAAAGTAAATTAAAAATGGTACAAGGGATCTTGGATAGATGTTGATTAGGTGCTATGTTAAGAAACTCCTTGATGTGAAGTCACTGGTTCAATTCCCTGCTGTGATCGGGGTGATATATTGGACATGATGAAGATGTAGTCCTGCCAAGCTTACAAAAAAATTAAATTAAATGAACTTATAGAATAAGACCAATAAAATAGAGTCAAGTCCCACTAGCACAACCAATTGAGGATGGGCCTCATTAGCAAGGCGATCGGGGATCAAACCTCATGGACGTTGTTGCGCCTATGTTAGGGGGAGGAGACATGCTAAAATCCAGTCAGCTTAGGGCTGGTGTGTCCCAGGCCAGGTGTGATACCCTGGTGACTTTGATGGGTTAGAGGCCCCTGGGTCGCGGTTTCTCAAACCACATGTCAAGCCTGGAGGAACAAAAACAACTTGACAAAAATAAAAATAGACAAATAAATAGTAATTCATTAATATATATATATAGATAATAGAGTGAATAAAATTAGTAAATTATTAAGAAGATAGGGTCGGGACCCAGGAACTGCTTATTTTCCAACCATGGTCTTTGTTTAGATTACTAGGCATCCTTTTGATTTTTATGGCTTCCCTAAACTTGCGATGATGGAATTGACTAATCCTAGCAATGACTTGGACCTCTTCAATGCAGATGTGATGTTTAGTCTTTTATGCATGTTCTGCCAGAGCTGAGGATCGGGTCCTCCCATGTTTGATGTCGATTGCATCCTCATGAATCCTTTGATTTATTGAGAGACCAGACTCACCAATATAGGAGTTCCAAAAGAATATGGAATGACATAAAGACCTTTCATATCCTTCCAGTCCACCGGGTCTTTTACAGATCTTAGGGAGCTCCAAATGGTGTTTAGGGGCCTAAAGGTTGATGGAATCTTGTGCTTCCTTAGGATCCTCACAATCATGTCAATGGTCCCTTGGATAAAAGGAATATGCACCCCTGAACACTAATCATTGTGTTCTTTTTTAATATTTTGACCTTTGTCAACTTTAAGGAAATTTTTAAGACATTGGTGCCTACTATACCCATTATGATTAACAACATTGAGGAGATGGATTTTCTCATCATTAGGGTGGTTTTCACAAGAAAAACTTAAAGCTCGAGTAGCTAAGGTGTTGAGAACACCTAGTTTTTGAGGAGGGTAATGATGGAATTTGGTATGAAGATATTGCTCCATGTGAGTTTTCTTACAAAATACCTGGTGAGAGAAAGAATTGTCATCCTTCTTCGAAATAAGGATGTTGAGGAAAGGAAGAATCCCATTGATTTCACATTCCATGGTGAAATTTATGGAGCTAGATTGATTGTTAAGATGTTGGAAAAAAGTTCCAACTTTTCCCGACCATGGGACCAAATGGCACAAGTGTCATCTACAAACCTCTTCCAAATCATAGGCTTGAATTGAGCTAAGGCCAGGGCCTTCGATTCAAGGTCTTCCATGAACATATTAGCCACTACAGGGAAAGGGGGAACCCATGGAAACACCACAAGTTTATTCATAAAATTTCCCATTGAAGCTGAAGAAAGAAATCAATCTAGCTCCATAAAGTTCACCATGGAATGTTCACCATGGATTGTTTCCAACATATTAACAGTCAGTCTAGCTCCATAAATTTCAACATGGAATGTGAAATCAATGGGAGTCTATTTTTCCTCGATGTCCTTATTCGAAGAAGGATGGCGGTTCTTTCTCTCTCCAGTTCTTTCATAAGAAAACTCACACAAAGAAATATCTTCATGCCAAACCTCATCATTTCCCTGCTCAAAATCTATGTGTTCTCAACACCTTAGCTACTTGAGATTTAAGAGTTTCTAATGAAAAACACCTTAATGATGAGAAAACCCATCTCCTCAATGTTTTTAATCATAATGGATATAGTAGGCACCAGTGTCTTAAAGCTTTCCTTAAAGCTGACAAAGGTCTGAAGATTAAAAAAGAACCCAAGGATCGATGTTCAGGGGTGCATCTTCCTTTTATCCAAGGGACCATTGATATGATTGCAAGGATCCTAAGGAAGCATAAGGTTCCCTCAACCTTTAGGCCCCTAAACACCATTCAAAGCTCCCTAAGATTTGTAAAAGACCCGAAGGATATGAAAGGTGTTTATGTCATCCCATGTTCTTGTGGAACTCCCTACATTAGTGAGATTGACCACTCAATGAATCAAAGGATTCATGAGCACGCAACCGACCAACATCAAACATGGGAGGAATTGATCCTCAACTCTAGCAAAACATGTGGAAAAGACTAAACATCACATCTACATTGAAGAGGCCCAGGTCATTGCTAGGATTAGCCATGTCCATCACCGCAAGTTTAGGGAAGCCATAGAAATCAAAAAGAGGCCTAGTAATCTAAACAGAGACAATGGCTAGAAAATTAGCAGTTGTTGGGTCTCAGCGTCATCTTCTTAATAATTTAATAATTTAATAATTTTATTCACTCTATTTTTGTTTGTATAGATATATATATATATGTGTGTGTGTGTGTGTGTGTGTGTGAATATTTATTTGTCTTATTTTATAGGTTCATTTTAATTTTTCATTTTTAATTTACTTTGATTGTTGTTTTATTTATTTATTTATTTATTTATTTATTTTGTGACCTAACGATAATAATTTATTTGGTTTTATTATTTTGATTTGTTGACTTAATATTTTTATTTATTGACTTAATTTGATATTATATTGTTAAATAAATAAATTAAATAAAAATTGTTTTACTCTAATAGTCAAATTTAACATTTGAAATATTTTATTAATAAATAATATTTTTTCAGAACTAGTTGTTATATTTTAACCGTTGAAAATTAATTGTTCTCTACAACACTCTTTCTATTTAATCATATGCTATGATCTGACTCTCCATCTTGTCCTGATGATGAACCACACTTGATGGTTCGAAACGCATCGACAAAACATCTCCTATGTGATTATTGCTGAAAAATTTTTCAATAAAATAGTTCTATTTCGTGAAACTCACAATAGTATAATATTGAGAAAATAAATGTTAATATTTAAAACTTTAGCGATAAGTAAAATATATGTTTTATATTATGTCATCTACTTTATTGAAAATATTTCATGTATACCATGCCTATCTACTTTAATGGAAAAATAAATATTCTTTGTAAACTTAATAATTAAAGTCAAAGCCACTAAAATGGAGAAAACATATGTATATACAATAAGATGAATTTAAATTCATCATATTTGAGGATGAAATTTTAAGAATAAGTTCTATAACAATATTTTGAAATTATAGTTAAAATAAAAAATAAAAAAATAAAAATAAAATCTAAAACTCTTAACACCTTCATATAATTCTTTGAAATTAAACTTGAACCGAAACCTCCATCACACATATGACTAACACAGACTAAACTAAAAGTATATAATAAGATTCTCAAACAATAATAACATAGAGAACCCATACGATTATTCAAAACCCGATGTGTCGCATGCTCACGTTCAAAACCAAGATCATAAATTTATTATCCTTTATAGTTACTTAGATTGAAACGAAAGCATTAATAAATATCTACTATCATTTATTAATAATTTATTAATATTTAATTTTATATATATAATCATTTATTAATAATTTATTAATATTTAATTTTATATATATATAATATGAAAACCAATTTCAAATTAAATTATAAAAAATATGATTAATGATTATCCTCCCTTTTAATTTTCACCTCCACCCTAAAACATTAAACTCATATAAATCTAAAACTAACTTCTCATTAGAGCTCGATCTATCCGTGAGAATTTGAGGGAATAATAGAGGTCAATTTGTCTCTGAGAACTTGAGGTAGTAACTACATGGATCGTGTCAAAACTCAATCTGTCTCTTCGAATTTGAGGGAGTCACCATGTGGGTCACGTCATGCACACTTGCTGATTGGGGAAAACATGGCAAGAATGCTAGTTGTTTTTTTCCATCTAACAATTTTTTCTCGGTTAAACTCACTAATAATCCAAGAAACATTGTCTCATAAATATTAAGCAACAGTGCATTGTATTGTTGTGCATCCATGTATGATCAAAGTGACCTTGAGAGAAAGCAGTGATAGCAATGACCTTGTTAGCATTAATTGTTTTCTTGGGATTTCACTGGAAACAATTATACAACTCTCATTTACAAAACAATGAAATTTATTTACAGAACCTTTATCCCTAAATAATATTAAACAAAACAATGAAATCCAAATCCACGAAGGTAAATTAAATCATAACCAATCACATTATGGTTATGATGATTGAATGGAGATTTACCCCTTAAATTAAAGTGATAAAATTTCCTTCAAATAATACATTATTTCACTACTAATCGGATTCAGATTCCCATCATTTGAAACATTCAATTTGATTAAAATCCCTAAATAATATATAGACAAAATAGTCAAATCTAAATCCGCGGAGGTAAATTAAATCATGTCCAAATGCATTCTGCTTACATCACTAAATGGAGTTGTACTCTTTAAATTAAAGTCATAAAATTTCTCTCAAATAAGGCATAGTTTGATTGATTTTGTTTACCTTCTATTGCAAATGTATAAATCAGCTATCCCACTCAAGTTCGGATGCAGCTGAATATCATGCCCAACCCTCCAAGGAGGCAAGGGTATGTCATACAAATCTAACTAGTTTAATTTCCCCCTTAAATTGGCTATATTTCACATAAGTACCATGGGCCCTTTTTATTTTTTATTTTTGTAAGGCTACTTTTATTTGGTTATTTTTACCTTTATTTTATTTTATTTTGACCAAGTTAAAATGTTTAACTTACTTTACGTTACAACATCTCTACCATCCAGAGCAATTATTTACTTATATTTTATTTTGACGGAATCAAAGTATTTACATTACAATACGTTGCACATTTCTACCATACTGGGCTATAGAGCTCCTCTCAACACAATGATTAATTTTATTATTTTATTCTATTCTATTTTATTTTTATTTTTATGTAATTTGACCCACTCAAAATGTTTTATTACTAATTATAATTTTTATTATTTTCTTTTTTTTTTTCATTTTTCATTTTATGTTATTTGATTGAGTCAAAATGTTTAACAAGATAGGACATTACAACATCTCCTCTTTACTAGGCTATAGAGTGTCTCTTGGGGCAATAAAAGGATAGTGGGGCAAACGGTAACCCACGCCATGCACTTAGCATCCATATGATGAAGTGCTCCATGCAACTGCATTATTACATGACATAATGGTGGTGGTTGGTTTGATGGTTCAATAGTCCTTAACCTCTAGATATTTCATGTTGATACTCTACATTGTGTCCTCATAATCATGATTGTGAAGGTGGGATTAGAAGCATATATAGGGAAATTTCACAGTTTAAGAAGGAAGGGAAATCTTACAAATTTGGGAATTACTACTTTGTTGAGGGATTATTTTGTTCTCTTTGGAAGTTTAACTATCAATGAAAAGTATTGGGTATGTGTTGTATTCTTTGCATGACCCCCTTCACACGTTATATGTTATGTTGGGTGCAATGGGAGGATCACGGGGAGCAGAGGCAGCGCCCCCCAAAAAAATGTTTTTGGTGTGAATTTTGCATTTATTTTTAGCAATTTTTAGCACATGGTTTTCACTTTTGGTGGTTTTGTAGCAGATGGTAATTTATCCCATGGTTTTGTATTTTTTTAGTTAAGGAATTACAATTGTATTCTAATATAGGGTAAATGGATTGGCGATAATGATGGATATATTGAAAAACATTTCTGATTTTCCCCATTCGGTTTCTAGGGTAAAACCTCTATGTTAATGTGTGTGTGTGTGTGTGCCATTGCATCTGTTTTGTACTATGAAAAATATATTTATGGAAATCAATTGTAAAGGGTTAAAACCTACATTTGGTATCAAAGTAGTTTTAGCTTCAAGAGGTCATATTTGTGCCTAAGGGGTTTGCCTCGGATCTGAGGTAAACCCTATTATTGTGGGAGATCTATAGAATCGATTCTTGTGGTGAAAGGAAATGGAAATCAGTTCAAAGATAGAGATCAAAATTTTAGTGGGCAGAGTTTTGAGTTGCGGAAGCTCAAAATGGATATTTATTGGTGGAAAAATATTGGTAGATCACTATGGATCTTGATACTGCACCAATGGGGATGTCAACAGAAGACTGGACTAAGTTGTATAGAAAGGAAAAGAACATAATATGGTCATGTCTCTCAGATTCAATATTATTGAATTTTTTAGGAGAAGCTACAATGAAGGGATTGTGGAATAAATTATGAACATTTTATTAGTCTAAGTCCTTGGTGAAAAAATTGTTCCCAACGAAAAAAATTGTATAACCTTAGGATGAAATATGGAGACTTAGCAATAGAGAATCTAAATGCCTTCAATACTACGGTTATTCGGCTATTATTTTTTGATATTAATATCTCATATGAAGGTAAGTGTATGAGTTTTTTTTGTTTTTTACCAGACTCGTGGAATAGTTTGAATATTATCATAGGTTGAAATGTAACTACTTTAAATTTTGATAATTTGGTTTGATTTTTGTTATTATGAGATGGAAAAACATGGTAATTCAAAACATAGAGGCCTTTTATGTAAAAGGATGCTCCTAAAATAGAATAAAAATAATTCCTCAAGTGGGAGATATAAATCTAGAGGAAAATTTAAATCTTGAGGAAAAATCATAAAGAAATTCTAGAGATGTGGAAGAAAAAAAGGTATTACAAGAAATAATATAGATCCAAAATCATAGAGAAAGGGAAGGGATCTAATGATGCTCCTTCTACAGAAGAAACGCCCTTCTCGGATGAAGGAGGGGATGTGTTCTTGGCTTCTTCAAGCACACATGTAGATCACGAGGCAGGGTTAGTCAACTCAGGGGCATCATTTCATACGACTCCTCACAAGGAGTGATTTTGTGAGTATGAAAGATATACATCGACAATATTTTCCTACGAGATGACTCGACAATCATAATCATAAGATGAGGAAACTTCAATTTTAAGATCATGGGTGGAAGGATTAAAACACTCCCCAGTGTTCTGCACAACCCAAGATTTGCAAGAAATTTGACTTTTAAAAGTAAGATAACTGATGCAAGTATAAAAACTGTGTTTGAAAAGGATAATTGTAGGATAGTTCAAGGAGAAATAGTATTGTTGACAGGATTTTAGATTGGTAATCTATAGGTTGCTTTCCATCACTATTAGTGAGGGGTGTAATAGTTTTATTATTCCTGAGAGTGGAGATGAAGAAGGAAAAACTCCTACAATCTCTACAGAAAAGTCTATGTTGTGGCATCAAAGTCTTGGGAATATCAGAGAGAAAGATCTTTGAGTACTACATGGTAATGCTATTGTAGAAGGTATTTCTAATCGCTCTTTGGATTTTTTATTTTTGTGAACATTGTTGTATGGAAAGAAAAGTCATGTAAGATTTTCCTCTAGAGCTATGAGGGTAGAGGGAATACTATAATAGGTGCACAGTGATGTGTTTGACCCTATGTTAGTTCCATGATTGGGTAAACCTGTGTACTATTTCTCATTTATAGATTAATTCTCTAGTAGTACATAGAATTATTTGCTCCAAAAGAAATTTATATTTTTTTTTGAAAAATTCAAAGAGTTTAGGCTCTTATGGAAAATCATACATAGAATAAAATTAAGGTGTTGAGGAGATATAATGGTGAAGAATTATGTAGAAATGAATTCAAAAAATTGTGTAAGAAGTACGGCATAGCAAGGAAGAAGACTACTCCATACACACCTTAGCAAAATGGAGTTGTGGAAAGGATGAATAGGACGTTGATGGAGAAAGCAAGGAGCATGCTCAATGGTGCCATGTTAGGACAAGAATTATGGGTATAGGTAGTGGACATTGTATGTTGCTTGGTAAATAAGTCCCCCTCATCAACATTGTCTTACTAGACACCACATGGGATATGGAATAATAAGAAACCCTTTCTTAAATATCTCAAGGTATTTGGTTGTGATGGTTATGTTCACGGTCCAAAGAAGAATATGAGTAAGTTAGATAAGAAATCTTAAAAGTGTATCTTTATTGGATATAAAAATGTTTTGTAAGGTTATAAGCTTTGGAACCCATAAACTAGGAAGGTTGTGTAAATTCAATATGTGGTATTTACAGAAATCAAAGATGTTGTCAAAGAGGAAGTCCTACCAAGGGATAAAGAATTGGAGAAGATAGAGTTTGAATTAAAGGATCAGTTCGGACCAAGAATTTAACAGGTTTTAAATAAAGTCTGAAATGATATATACTTTTCTTGACTGTGAGTACTTCTTTATGGCTTGAAGGATAATTGAGTTCAGCTCCATGAAAGGTTCCTAAGGTGTAGCCGCAAGTCTCTTTAGTGCCATTTATGTGTTCAAGAAGAACGCCTCCTCATGCAAAATCTGATGCATCTGTTTCAAGGACATAAAATCCTTCATCTGCGGGGAGCTTGAGAGGAGGAAGGTTCTCGACTGGATCTTTTCATTTCATTTGCACCAAATTTTACTCCTTAAGAGGAACTCAAGCTTTCAATGTGAATAAATCTTATAAAACTAAGATGGATATTGAAAGCTCATAGTTTATTCATATAACATATTCAGATTACAGACTCGATAATAGAATGGGAAACTAATACTTTAGTCACCTTCTAAGATAATCTATCTATAGGCTCAATCTAGCATCTCTTGATGAAGAGAAGAGAATAAATATTAGATCTCATCAAATACTTGTGAGAATTCAGAGTGAATTTTATGAGGGACGCAGCCACTCATTTATAGTATTCATATCCGATGTCCAGTTATTACATGACCGGTGAGTTCCAGTTAAAAGTAAAGATTCGGGTACAAGTGGACAACTTGCATTATCTCATCTCTTAAAGTCTTTCAACATATGGTGACCGAATCAGACACATTATTACGGGCCCACTATTGCTTCTTCTTTAAGCGAAGGGTCCACTGCTTCACATGTGAGAAGGTCATCCATGCAATTGAGGTTTCAGGTCTTATGTTCGATACCAAAGTCATAACCATCTAACTAGACTGCTAACTAGACATGACCGGTGAGTTCCAGTTAAAAGTAAAGATTCGAGTACAAGTGGACAACTTGCATTATCTCATCTCTTAAAGTCTTTCAACATATGGTGACCGAATCAGACACATTATTACGGGCCCACTATTGCTTCTTCTTTAAGCGAAGGGTCCACTGCTTCACATGTGAGAAGGTCATCCATGCAATTGAGGTTTCCGGTCTTATGTTCGATACCAAAGTCATAACCATCTAACTAGACTGCCCATCGCATGATGTGGAAATTATTATCTACAAATTCACGGTTTGCTTTTATCATGCCTGGCATGATTTTGAGATCGGTTCGGACCAAGAATTTAATAGGTTTTAAATAAAGCCTGAAATGAGATATACTTTTCTTGACTGCGAGTACTTCTTTATGGCTTGAAGGATAATTGAGTTCAGTTCCATGAAAGGTTCATGAGGTGTAGCTGCAAATCTCTTTAGTGCCATTTATGCGTTCAAGAAGAATGCCTCCCGTGCAAAATTTAATGCATCTATTTCAAAGACATAAAATCCTTCATCTATGGGGAACTTGAGAGGAGGAAGGTTCTAGACTTTTCCCTTGATGGATTTCACCACCTGGGTCACGGCTTGATTCCATGGGATTAGTGACTTCTTCAATCTTTGCTGCAGGACAACTAGATCTTGGGCTTGTCCTTTATAGAAACGTCTGATGTAATTCAGACTACCTAGGAATCATTGCAGCTGGGTCTTGTCTAGGATTTGCTCTGGAAAATTCTGCAGGTTTAGAAGAACATGATCTTGCAGTGTGATACTGCCATTAGAAATCTTCAAACCTAAGAAACTTACATCTATTACTCCAATTTCAATCTTGGATTTTGACAAAGCTAATCCATGTTTAACACAATGCTCACAAAATATTTGGAGATGTTTATGATGTTCTTGGATATTCTTGGAACAGACAAGTAAATCATCTATGTAGATAATTAACCAATCTATGCCATGGAAAACATCTTCCATTCTTTTTTGAAATTCACTAGGAGCATTCTTTAAACCGAAAGGCATTACCTTCCATTGATATTGTCCATGTGGGACAACAAAGGTTGTTTTATAATGATCTTTAGAAGCTATTCCAATTTGGTAGAAACCTGATTTAAGATCGAACTTGTTGAAGATGTTACATCCTTTCAGTTTTTGGAGAAGCGTTGCTTGATTTGGCAAAGGATATGCCATATTTTTTAGCACTGCATTTAGGGGCTTGTAGTTGATCACCATGCAAGGTTGGCCTCTTTTGATCTCTGAATGCTTGTTGACGTAGAATGTTGGGCATGCCCATGGGCTCCTGGCTGGTTTGATTAGGCCCTTGTCTAAGAGATCTATAATCTATTTCTAGCAGTAATCCAACTCAGTTGGACTCATTAGAGCAGTTGATGCTTTCTGTGGTCTGATCTGTATATCATCTGCATATGGTAGATCGATCGCATACTTTTATCATGCCCGGAAATCATTGGGGATATCTGAAGTACACTGTTGGATAATCTTTTTAGAAATTTCTTTCAAATAATCTTGACAATGAGTTATGGAGAAAGAAATGATCCTTGCCTTTTTCTAGACTTCTGCAGGCTTTGGTTGTTCTAGTTTTTGCTTGTGAGGGACGAAGAATGTACAAGAAGTTTTGAGAGGAATCTGTACAGACTTATCAGAAATAGTCATGGAAAATATGAGTTGGTAGTCAGTAGAAATGGGAGACCAACAGGTAAAGAATTCAGAACCTAAAATTATGTTGGCCAGGATGTCATCAAGTTCAAGGAATGTACATTCAACTAGATGGTCTTGGAAGGATAAAGGTGTTATCGAGAAAACTAGAGTCCATTCAGAGCTGCCAGTCCCACTAAGACGGGTAGCTATCTTAGAAACAAACAAACTAAAGTTACTTGTGTTTTCCTTTATGAGAGATAGATGAGAGAGAAGCAGAGAGTACCAACCTCAGTCTTTCGCTAGTCTCCTTGCTCGTTTCCTCTCTCCCTTGACAGAGCTTTCGCCACTCCTTTCTCACTTGTCCCGCTTCAAAGAACACTTGTAGAGTCAAAGCAGCAAAATATCATCAAAGCATAGGATCTATAACCATAAACAATGTAGGATCAGATGTACATTAACCATATAAATGCATATAAAAATACAAGATTCAGAGATATACAAGCATGTGGAGGAAAATTCAAATATCTTTATTGATAGAAGTAGTAGAAGAGAGGATTACAACCAAGCTATCTGATCCAACATCATCCTCCCGGAATGAAAGCCCTCTTCACCTCATACAAAGCAAGATCACCCAACAATGTCTTCAAAGAGAAACCAACAGCACTTCCTTGCGAATTACAAAATTCCAGCCTTTGGATCTCTAGGATGAGGGATCCATATATATATATATATATATATATATATATATATATATATATATATATATATATATACAGGAGAGTGAGTTATCTTCTGGGATTTTGATTAGTGTCATTTCACTGATAGTTCTTGGTTCCACTTGGAGATTTCAGATCTCTTACTCATCCCTGGGCAAATTCAGAGAGGCAAGTGTCATATGAGCAGTTTCTAGAAGATTCTCTAGGTTTCCACCTAGCAAACTTCTTCTGCCATTTGTCTGCTCTCGCTCATCGCACCCTACAGAAGGGCTTTCCAGTATGCATCGCACCCCCCGTGTGTAATAGGTGAGATGCATCGCACCCTATGCATGGAGCAGTCTGTATGGTCCTGTTTTGACCAGTTCTGAGTAGTTTTTCATGGAGAACTTCTGGGAGATGATGTAATCAGCTGACCTTGTTCCTTTAGGGTATGAAACAACACTTTTAGGGGTTTAGAAGCCCTTGTTTTATGGACATATGTGATTGGGGTTGCAGTGCCCAAATATGTCTATAAAAGTTTCCCCCTAAAGCATGAGGTCATAAATCTTTTGATGTCAGGTGAAATTCTTTATAATTAGGATCCGAGGTTTTTCGAACTGGAAGGTGACCTGTAATAAGATACAATACAATACGTTATCTTCACAATATTTTCATGATCTAGCTGAGGCGGACATTCCCATGCTCAGCTTTATAAATTCATATTTATGTACATAATACAGACAACCGTCTATGTGGCAGACTGATGATTCTGGTAGAGCCATCATCCTTTAGTTTGGGTTATTATCTGTGCAGCTGTGATGTACATTTTATGTCTTTATTTTCCTAAATATATCACAGCCCAAATGGATGAAACTAGATCTGGGGTCTTCAAACTCGTTCAATCTTCGCCCGAAGTACAAGTCAATCCATGTGAAAAGATGTTCTGATGTCGAACGTGGAAAGACATCGCCTGATCACCAGCCAATGATATAAGCTGTTAACAAGCGCTAGAGGAATCACCGATAATCATGATGACCCTCAAGGTACTATAGTACAATTCACGTGGTGTGAATACATGAGTTGATGTTGAACACCACGTAAAATCTTTCGGTCGAAGGCCATTGATGTAAACCTGTCGCCGGAAGTGAGAAACTTTCCATTGAGGCATGCAAGCTTCAAAGTACTGAAAGGGTTGTTCCTAAGTCAACTTCTTGGATAATGAGCTGATGTCAACAAGAAGTGACTTGTCGTAGGAGGGCCTTAATGAATCCCACATCTACGACACGGAATGGAGCAAATGATTTTGTGGAGGTGAAAACGATCTGATGATATAAGGTTCAGGGTGACAGTCATGAAAAATGGAGAGTGAAGGTATTGCAGTGGATGAGGCGTTAGCTAGGTTGGTGAATTCTCTAAGCGACTTCTCTTGAACATACCGGCGACACTGAAATGGATTGGTAGTGTTAACCCCAAGGTGGATGGTACGGCGGACCAATGGTGATATGACCGGTGAACGGAATAACCCAACCCGACTCAATCATGGTGACGGAGTGAAAGTGTCATGTTCAAGAGCGACCTGCTACCAATGAAGCTATTCAAGTTTTCTTCCCTTTTTCCCCAATCATTGCTGACCAGTACCTCTTTATTTTTGTCAAGCTTGAGGAGGATAACATATGCTTGTTCTATAATTTTCCCTTCGGGCAAACCTGTCGCTATGTTTTAACGAGCCTAGCAACAGTGAAACTCGCTCTTGTCTACATGGACAAGTTTGTTGCTATTGTTTTAACGAGTTTAACGACAAAGATAACTCGGTCCTTTTCAATTTTAGAGAGTCTAAAAAGGGACGAAAAGGAAACTCTAGTAGTCCTTTTTCGTAATGTAATCCATTAAGTCCGAAAAAGTATAAAATAATACGAAAGGGATGACTTTTCGATAGTTTTAACGAGCCAAACAAGACAAGTGCTCAATCTTTTTGTGTAATAATCCCTCGGGTCCAAAAAGATTAAAATCTAGATGAGGGATGGCACTTCCAATCGCTTTAATGAGCTGGAGAGGCCAATTGCTTGGCAATCTTTTCATATTTTACGAGTCAAATGAAAAGAGGTTAAAGGAGACTCATCTTTTGAGGAATGAGTGTTGTTTTTGGATAGCAACTAGTTCCAGGTAAGGTTTGGAACTTTTCAATCACGACAGTGTAAAGAAGGTGTCTAATAGAATCACTAGTTGCATCTGTTCCTCAAAAGGGTAAACAATCAAATGGAGGTGTATGATCGACTAAAAAAGAGTGGAGATGATGGTAAGAACAAGACCAAGGTTTAAAAGCTGATAGCCATGCGATCGCAATGGTTATTTACCGAAGGTGGGGTTCATTTTTTAATGAGCTTAAACTCTGAGGGAACATTTGCTCATTGCTAGGTTTATTTTTTAACGAGCTTGAACTTCACATAAAACTGCTCATTGCTAGGTTTATTTTTTAACGAGCTTGAACTTTGCGTAAAATTGCTTGTGATAATAGTCAGAGATGTTGATTTCACCATTAACACTATGTTCCTTTGACGGTCATACTGCCTGTTCAATTACTCCATCAAATTGATTAGAAATGTAAATACATGCTAGAAAAATGAGTTAAACAACAATATTTTACTTGAACTACGTGAATAGTAACATAAAAATAGTTTTTAGCTCTCATTTTTACCATTTCATTCAAATTTGGGATTTTTGGAGCTCTGGAGGTGTTTTCCCCCTTGATTTTCACCAGCTGATTCCGGGAGATCTGTGGACTATTTTCGGCATTTTCTGGACCAAGTAGGAGCTAACCTTGAGCTCTTCAATTTCATTCTTTCCTTTTCTAATTCTGAGCATGTTTTTCTGTTCTTGTAGGCCTATGGGGTTTGAACAATTCGTTCTTCCCCATCGCACCTAGTATACATCGAAAGGTGTGATGCATACTGAGCTAGCCATTGGCCAGTCAGGATGCATCCCACCTAGTACATAGCTGGGGTGCGATGGGCGCAAAAGGGAAACTTTATGCACTCTTTTTCATGGAAATTTTGCCTGTTTTTGCTTGAATTAGGATCCTAATTCTTCTCTTGTTTGTTTTTTAGAGATTCATTAGATCAAGATGGTTGTTACATGGCATGAACGTGAGCATGAAGAAGAGGACATGGTTGCTTTACATGATCCGGGTACGGTGACTGCTTTGCGGAACTGTGGCTTGCTCAAATTCTTCCGCATATCCAGCATGAGGCAACAAATCAATTTGTTGCAATACTTTCTCGATGCATGGGATCCTACCAACCAAGTGTTCCAGATTCGAGGTAAATCCATCCCTTTGACAGTTGAGGATATCTACTTCTTGACCGGTTCATCGAGGCATGGTGCCCCTCTCTCACTATCAGGATCCGCCCATGGAGGTGAATCCGTGAGGGATTATATTCATCGATTCTGTAGAGATGGATCTCAACCGAGCAGGGACATGTTATAGACATATTTGGGCACTACAACCCCAATCACATATGTCCATAAACCAAGGGCTTATAAGTCCCTAAAAGTGTTGTTTCATACCCTAAAGGAGCAAGGTCAGCTGATTACATCATCTCCCAGAAGTTCTCCATGAAAAGCTACTCAGAACTGGTCAAAGCAAGACCATACAGACTGCCCAGTGCTAAAGGTGTGATGCATCTCACCTGCCACATGCAAAAAGTGCGATGCATACTGGAAAGCCCTTCTATAGGGTGCGATGAGCGAGAGCAGACAAATGGCACAAGCAGTTTGCTAGGTGGAAACCCAGAGAATCTTCTAGAAACTGCTCATTTGACACTTGCCTCTCTGAGTTCACCCAGGGATGAGTAAGAGATATAAAATCTCCAAGTGGAACCAAGAACTATCAGAGAGATGACACTAATCAAAATCCCAGAAGCTGACTCACCCCCCTGCAAATATCTATAAATGGATCCCTCATCCAAGAGATCCAAAGGTTGGAATTTGGTAATTTACAAAGAGGTGCTGTTGGTTTCTCTTTGAAGACATTGTTGGGTGATCTTGCTTTGTGTGAGGTGAAGAGGGCTTTCAAGCTGGGAGGATGGCGTTGGGTCAGACCAAGTGGTTGTAATCCTCTCTTCTATGACTTTTTACTAATAAAGCTATTTGAGTTTTCCTCCATATTCTTGTGTATCTTTGAATACTGTGTTTGTTATATGCATTTGTATGGTCAATATATATCTGATCCTATATTGTTTACAGTGAAAGATCTTTATGCTTTGATGGTATTATGCTGCTGTGAATCTACAGGTGCTCTCTGAAGCTGGACAAGTAAGGAAGCAGTGGCGAGATTCTGTCAAAGGGGAAAGGAAATAAGCAAGGAGCCAAGCGGAAGACTAAGGTTGGTACTCTCTGCTTCTTTCTCATCTCTCTCTCGTAAAGGAAAAACAAGTGACTTTAATCTGTTTGTTTCTAAGATAGCTACCCATCTTAGTGGGACTAGCAGCTCTGAATAGACACTAGATTTCCCAATAACAGGACGGTAGGATCAGTATTTTAGATGTCACTGACCGGTCCTTGAGGACTATTTTATTCACCTTCACTAGATTGGTTGGTAGTGCGGCTCTTAATTTGGCCAACAGGTCTTATATGCAGTATGCTCTGGAATGCCTTGAACCAAAGGTATTCAACTGGTGTGATGCAGTACTTCTGGTTATAAAAGAATAGCTCACCAAGGTGAAGAACAGAAGATCTCAGAACTTTGGTTATGGTTCTATTTTGACTGCTTTTGCCTTGGAGAAGATCCCATTGATGCAGCCATAGTACATTTCATTCGGACTGCCAATACCGACGAAACCACGGATGTAGAGATGGGTTGATCTTATGGCCAGACATGTTGGTCAGTCACATATTTCATTCTCTGATGCCTTCCTTGAGTGGTTCAACTGTCAGGAGATGGTATTTGCTGAGTATCCATATGCTGGGATGGATTTCTAGGGTGACCCAGATTTGGTGTTACCGGCTGGCGAGCAGTGGGGTGTTATAGGTAAAAGATCTGACTATATCTCTGTTTATTGTTTTTATAATGTTCTTATGTCTTTTAAATGTTATCAAGACTAATCAAACTCATATATTCATGCAGATATTGGACCAGTGCGACCAGCAGTGCACCCGAGGGTAGCAGCTGTCGTTCCAGCAGCAGAGGCTATAGGGAGGGCTGTTCTTCACGATCTGGACATAGCTGAGACCCTTGTAGTATTGCAAGATCAGATCGAGGGTCTCACCCTTGGTATCGAGGATGTGAGGACCAACGATTTACCTCTGAGATTACACCGCCATACTATTGGCGTGCCGAGTCAATGGACTAGGCTCTTACGTATGATCGCACAGGCGGTGACTTGTTATCACTAGCACCATTAGTATAGGGTGCTTTTCTGCATTTTTGAGTTTTTGGGTTATGACCGATTTTGTCTTGGACACAGAACATCTTTGATCAACTATAAACACTTATATATATTTTTGATTTTCGAAGCTTTAATTTGGTTAAGTTATATGATCCTAATGCAAATGTTGATTGAAATGATTTCTTTTATAAATGCTGCAAATGTCTATCTAACACATAATTTGCTAATGAATCAGTTAATGTGTTTAAGTTTCTGGAAATGTGTTCATATTGAATAGAATCAAATTGTCTTTCCAAAATCCTGGCCCTTAGGAACATACGATAGATAGCTGGATTCCGAATAGAATATATGCCAGTAAGTTGTAGGATGACAAGTTGTGAGTCTAGCCTGACAAGAGGTTGGCATATGCCACATGCAATGGCATCAGAGAGAAGTTCTATCAACGCGTTATACTCAGCGATGTTGTTCGTTAATCGACCAATACATACTCCTCTGAAACTCACTAACTCAACGCTCGGATCAAAAATGGCCCAGGTCGTAGAAGATAGGTTCTGCGTACTACGACTAGCTCCGTCGGCATATCCAACAAATGATTCCAATAGGTTCGACATCTGAAATAAATGTAAAAGTGGATTACCTAACCAAAACAATCACTCTTGACGAAAACAAAAATGTAACAAAATCATATAAATAGGTTACTACACTTAGTCAAGCATAGTAACGCTTAAGCTACAACTCGTTTCGTGGTTGCGCCAATGGCAGTCCATTGTAATCTACTAGCTCGTAGGCTCCTTTTTCTAACACTCATTTAACAATGTAGGGACCCATCCACAAATATTGGAACTTACCTACTCCCAATTTATCGGATTCCTGATCATAAAGCAAGACCAGGTCACCTTCTGAGAAGACACGGGGTTTGACATTTTTGTCAAACTGTGCCTTAACTATTTCTTATGGGCTTCGTTTGCCAAGGCGGCATCACGACGGGTTTCATCCAATTGGATTAGTTCCAAGAAATGAGCCTCTTCCTCTAAAGTTCCAGGGAGAAGGTCGATTGCGAGCTTGAGATATGAAATCTCACATTGAATTGGTAAGATGGCTTCCATGCCATACACCAGCTGAAAGGGTGTAAACCCGGTTGCATTTCTTACCAAGGTTCTGTATGCCCACAAGGATGAGTACATGGTTAGGTGCCAACTCCGTTTGTGGACTCCAATCATCCTTTGCAGCATGCGCTTTAGGACTTTGTTAATGGCCTCAACTTGTTCGTTAGCTTGCGGATAATACGGAGTAGAACTGTCATGGGACAATCCTAGTTTGGCAGCCAATTCGACCATCATGTGATTGTGAAAATGCGATCCATGATTTGTGACTATAGCCTGTGGAACACCGAACCTAGAGACTACATGATTGAAAAAGAAAAGAGCAGCCGTTTCGCCACTGTTGTTTAATGTAGGCATCGCCTCGACCCATTTCGTAAAATAGTCAACTGCGACTATGATATACCCATGCCCCCGGCCGAGGAGGGGTTACATGTCATGAAATCCATGCCCCATTTGGCGAATGGCCCAACAGCAATTACTCGTTGCAAAGGTGCAGGTGGTATTCTAGTTTTGCGGTCGAAGATTTGACAAGCATGGCAACTTCTGGCTGCGGTTATACAATCTTTGAACATTGTTGGCCAAAAGTAACCTGCTCGTAAAATATTTTGTGTTGTAGCATGACCAGATTGATGCCCCTCACACACGCTTGAATGAAAATCATTTAGGACTTTTTCGGCCTCCTCATGGGTGAGGCACCTTCGCAGAACTGTATCGATACCGCGACGGTAAAGCGTATCACTGATGATCATGTAGTATTTTGCTTGGTATCGAGTACGTCATTGTTCAGAGCGAGAGGTATTAGGCCTGTATGTTTGGGTTTGGAGATAGATGATTATATCTCCATACCATGGATCGCTTGACGATATTAGAAACAAAGATTCATCCACGATTGTTGCTTTGGATGTTGAATCGTTGGACGACGATGGGAAGTCGCATAGTAACTCCGCGAAAACTAGAGATTTCTTTGATTTGGATTTTACGAATTCCAGATCAAACTCTTGCAAAATAGCTATCCATTTTGAATATTTTCCCCCAAGTAACTGACACGACAGAATGTAAGTCATAGGGTTGCAATTTGATAAAATGGTAGTTTTGCGAAAGAGGATATAGTGTCGAAATCTCTGTACTACTTGAACAACTGCAAGAGCCAGCTTTTCAACATAGGAGTACTTGCTTTCTGTATCATTTAAGTTTCGGCTTAAATAATAGATAGGATGTTCGATTCCATTTTCTTCTTGAACTAAAACCATTGCGATGGTTGTATCTGCTGCAGCTAGATACAGGTTAAAGTCTTTTTGATAATCAGGAGCGTACATTAATGATGCTTTTATTAGGGATTCCTTTAGAGCATCAAAGGAATCTTGCGCAACCTGATCCCAGTTGAAGGGTACTTCTTTTTTCAAAAGACATGTATAACCTTTAGCAAGTTCGATGTAATTTGGAATGAACCTCCTCAGAAAGTTTGCTTTCCCTTGGAGTTTCTGAATTTGACGCAAATTTGAAGGTGGAGGCATATTGATGATTGCCTGAACCTTACATGGGTCGAGTTGAATTTCATCCTTAGAAACCACGAAGCCAAGTAAATGACCAGAACCGACACAAAACACACACTTGTGTGGATTGAGCTGTATCTTGTAATGTCGGCAATGTAGAAATATAGCTCTCAAATGCCGCGGATGATCAGTCTATTTTCGTGAATGGGCTGGAAGATCATCGAGATATGGTTGAATGATGTTCTTGATGTCATGGAAGGCATAATTCATAGCCCTCTGAAAGGTTGCCCCTGTGTTATTTAAACCGAAAGGTAATTTGCGGTATGCGAATGAGCCCCATGGACATATAAATGTAGTCTTTGATTGGTCCTTTGGGCGGATATTTATTTGATTATACCTAGAAAATCCATCCATAAATGAAAAGATTTCGCATCCGGCACATTCATCAATTATCTGGTCGATGAAGGGTGTAGGGTAGTTATCCTTTGGACAAGCTTGATTTAAATCCCTGTAATCAGCACACACTCTAATCGTTCCTTGCTTTTTCATCACAGGAACAATATTCGATACCCAAACAGTTAGAGGAACCAGGTAAATGAAACCAGCATGTAAAAGTTTTTCAACTTCTACCTTGATGGCAAAGGCTTTTTTCCGGTGCACCTTCTGAATCCATTGTCGTACCGGTTTGACATCTGGATACATCTTGATTTCGTGTTCAACTATTCTTGAGTCAATGCCTGGCATGTCTTCGTATGACCATGCAAAGAAATCTCTGAATTCGCGAAAGAGAGCGCAATATATTTCCAGTTCTGAAGAAGAACAAGATTTGACGACATGAATATTCTCTACAACATTAGGTTTGATCAAGATATTTATGGTCACGGTAGTTTCTTCAATATTGGACAGATTTTGCTCAGAATCCACCGTATTTACATTATTTGATAGAAAATCAAAAACTGAAGGATGATCAAGGTCATTGGAATAATCTTCGTTGTAATCCAGAAGATGGGAACGATGGTGGTAATATTCCCATGGTTCTTCTCCTATCATCATCGACTGAATAATTCCTTCATCTGTAGAATGTACATGTGACCAAGGATCTGAAGAGGTACCATATTCCTTTGACCTATCTACCCAAACACTCGATAAGTGTTGATTTGGTTTTGCTGCCCAGGCTGAGAAAATTGATTGCTACAAAATCTCTATTGGGCTTAGAGGCAAAACCTGTTGATGATCCATGCTAATAAAATGTTCGGAAATCTTCTGAATGGAAGATATCATATTGTAGGTTTCTACTGTTGCCACTTCTGCCAGATTACTCGGTGGCGGTAGGGAAAAAGTACCGATCAAGGTAGGGTCTTTCAATAGGCCTACTCCGACATTTTGAAGCGAGTGAGAGCTTCCATGGATCATTGGAATCCTTCCTGTAACTTGTGAACTATTGGGAAGAAAGGTTTGTTGATCAACGATTGTAATTCCTCCTTGGAAAGGAAATGCAATCTTTCTAAAGTATGTTGATACAACAGCAGCCATGGCATAAATCTAGGGCCTTCCTAGTAAGATATTGTAATCAAGGTTTCCATCAATAACTTCGACGTCAATTTCTACTGTCTTGCCCCCCAGTTCAACTTGTAAGTTACTTAAAATCTTGTACGGAGTGTATGTTCATCCATCGAATGCTTTTAATTTCGTTGATGATCTTGACAAGGGTGGTGATCCTAAATTTTTCCAGCAACTCATTGACATAATGCAGGTAGATGCCCCCTCATCAATAATTGTTCGATGAATAGTTTTGTTGAGGGTTGTCACTTGGATGAGGAAAGCGAGTTGAGCTGGTAACTGAGGTTCAAATCATTTATGATTAAAGGCCACAAGATTGGAATCTATTGGGTCAATCCCACCTATTGCTGATAATAGAGCCTACTTTTGGGAGGGGCAATTTTGCAGTACTTCAAGTGTCGACATAGCAGACGGCGATTGGGCCAGATCCTCTACTATATTATAATTCTGTGTTGCTCAGGCACGAGGATTAAATGTCGATTTGTGTACTACTCCCTTTGGCGGCTTTATTATTAGCTCAGGAACGATGGGTGGCACAACTTCGGTTGAAGTTGTTGTCGAACTACTAGGTTGATCTGCAGCCTTGTTGTTCGACAGTTGTGGATTCCCGTAATCTTTATTCCTTGTCGATATCAAAGCATCGTTTTGTTGTTTCGAAATGGACAACATAAGCACTTGGGATGGGGAAGCATTGTCGCTAGCAACCAAATTGGTTTCTGGGTTTGGAAACGGATCAGTCAATACCGCTAAGGTTTTTGAATTTTTTAAAAAATTCTTAACCTCAGCTTTATATGGACAATCTCTCGTCCAATGGTCCTCATCGCATATGAGACATGGCTAATTAGGTTTATTTTACCCAGAAGGGTTTGCAAAATATTTTTCAGGAGATGAATCATCCTGTTTCTTCTTTTTGCTTTTCCCTTTCTTCTTGCCCCCTGGCTGCTTCGGTTCTTTGCCTTTGTCGGTCGACACGGCATTAACCTCCAAGGCAAGAAGTTCTTCATTTGCATTTTGACCAGAAACCGTATGGGCTTTCTTAGATGTAGCCTTCGCGGTTTTTGTGCTGGTAGTACCTATCACGCCATCGCTGGCATGAGAGTCTTTGTTTGATTTAGGAGGAGGAGGAACGGAAAACTCTGGTCTAGGAGCATCAGGGATTTTATCGTAGAGTGTGCGAGACTAAGTATAGATCAAGTCTAGATATTGCGCACGAGCAATGACTTGCTCTTCAGTGACAACTCCCCCCTTAGCCACATCTTCTGTAATATAAGGTAACAATGACTTAATAAACCATTCAGCTAGCAGCTGATCAGGAACATATGTTTTTACCATTCAGCGATGACATCGCCATTCATGAATATGATCAGATATGTGAGTGGCTATCGTTGCTTAAAATTGGTAAGAAGCTCCGTTCCTATTTCGTACCTTATGGGTAACTGAAAATGGGTTTAAAATGTTGTGGCAAAGGCATTGAAGTTATCGAATGAAGCTCTAGGAAATTTGATGTACCATTTTGCTACCGAACTAGTTAACGTTCGCTGAAAGAGGCGAAGCCTAATCGAATCATCATTGAGAGTGTTGGATGAACACCACAGATGAAAGGTCATCACATGATTCGACGGATCTTCACCCGGATTCCCATTGAATTTAGGAATATCTGACGAAATTTTATGAGGAATCGCTGGCCACCAATGGGCATAAGCAATTGGATCATTTGTTAGCCGATTAAAATTTGGTAATTCCAACGTTGCGATGAAAGGCAACTATTGATTCAAGTTTGGCAAAGCATACCCAGGATAAGATGGGATCGCCTAAGCAGTGGGTCTTTTCATACCAGCATAATTTATTTGATGTTGATAACTTTGATAAGGTTGATGGGCATAACCATTCTGATATGATTGATCGTGACCGTTTTGAATATACGGCTGCCCATTACTCGCAAAGCTTTGTTGCTCAGGTCCTTGGTAAGCTTGTTGGAATTGCAGTTGTTGATATTGCAGCAGCCATGGTTGTGAAGCCATTTGCTGTTGTCCAATACTGGATGTTTGACCAAGATGAGGGGTGATATTACCCGTTTGAGCCTGAGTCGCTTCAGTTAAGGAGCCACTAAACGGCAATTGTGGTTGAGTCATTGAGACAAGAGGTTGTTGTATTACGGCCTGAGAGACTTGAGGTTGACATACAACAGGCAATGCTTGTACTTGCGACACCGTTACAATAGCCATTGTAGTGGGAATATTTGACACAGGTAGATTTGGTTGCATTGAATATACAACTCTTGGCTGTTGAGGCAGTATTGGCACCCAACCATTGGATGCAATTCCAGCTTGACCTGAATTCTGTTGTGAACTCTCATATGGTTGTTCACCTGGAGGGAACAATGAAAATGCATACTGCCCCCCATATGGCGGCAATCCATTGTTCAAAGGAAAAATTGATCCTTGTAGACTGGACTGCCCAAATTGATACTGTTGTGGAGGATCAATTTGCTGAGACTCAACATAAGGAATTCCAAATATTATTTCGGACGAACAAATGGGAACAGACCATACTGTCGAAATGGTCCCTAGATGGACTCCATCTAGCGGTTGAGAACTAGTTGGGACAGATGGTATACCAGCGAACATTGTCGGAGTAGTGGCAGGAGGTTCTGCTACTACTGTATCAGATGACACAGTCCTAGATGTCGATGGTTGTTCAAACATATTGAGTCTATCCAAAATACTTCCTAGTGATTCTACAGGAACTTGCGATGAAGGTTGACTATCTTCTAAATTAGAAGGATATAGGTGGATCCCAGTTCCAAATTGCAGTGGGGTACTGGATGGAATATCCTCCAAAATCTCTGCTATTGCAATCAGTCCAGGTGGAAGAGGCAGACCGTCAATTCCGTAAAATATTTCTAGTGCCGAAGAAGGTACACACTCTGCAGCGACAGATGTTGGAGGGTTAACACCTTCTGAATCAGTCCTAGATGGAGCTAGTTCAAGAATAGGTGTGTTTACCATTACAATAGGACTAGTTCTAGTGTCCTCTTGTAACTGTGGAACTTCTTCTATAGAGGCAAGGATACCAGAAATAATTGGAGTAATTGGAGTTTCTGAGGATGTTGAAACACAAGTTTCAAATAAACCAGGAGATTTTGACCCAGTTAAATGAGATCGCTTGGCCCGAAATGGTTTCGTTTCCGGAGTCAAAGATGGTTGACTCGTTAGTCTCCATGAATGACAGGGTTTAGATTGACTTTCTTCCACGATTGCGGATTACTTGATCAACTCAAAATAAAAAGGGGAAAATGTTATTCCAAATTAAATGAATTTTATGACGCTTTGACACAACTTGTTTTTTCAATTTTTAAGATTCAGAAAAAGCTAAAGATGACTCTAGTCGCCTTCGATTTTTAATGAGCCTGAAGTGACAAGTGCTCAGATGGACCTTTTCTTTTAAGGAGTCTGAAAAGGAAAGAAAGTGACTACTCTGGAAATCTGGACAGAGGGATTACCAAACCAATCGCAAAACTGCAGAATACTTTTTACGGTACGGCAGTCAATCTTCCTAAATGTTGTGTTCAGTGCATTGCAATAGATAGGGTGGCAGACACGACTTCCTAAGGATAAAGGATGTAGCCTATTGTGGTCTCCCAATATATACTCTACGGTACGTGGGAGCACAAGTCCATACTGGCACTTGTTGTCTCAAAGAGGAGGAATCACCCAACCTACGATGAAAGCGATAGTTACCGTGCTTTACGATGCCAGAATACGTCTATAGCCTAGACTTCTAAATGTTGTGTGTTAAGTTCCAAAGCGTTTTTATGTTCATTGAGGTTTATTTTACAGTTGATCTTTCCTAAGAAGTTTTCCTTTAAGGTTCACCGCATGATGTAGATATACAATTCCTAAATATGCAATCTAAGATGATAAACAATCGTTTACTTTCTTTTTGCAATGAAAATCCTAGCTACTAAGGAAAGAGAAACGAAATTCTTTCAACATAGATCAGAGAGCACACACTATATGCACTTTTCCTAAATCAACTTCAGCATGCAGTCTTAATGCAAATGCACATGCATGTATTGTTTTTCAGTTCCTTAATGTGAGAATGACAAAAAGAAAACTAAGTATAGATCTGAACTATTTTCTTTCAAAGCGACAGTACTAACAATTTTCTTTTCAAAAAACGAAAGTAAAGCCAAGACGACACTTTGCAATTTTGAATTTAAAACTACTTTCAACACTTGAAATACTAGTGATTCAAATCAAATACAATGGAAAAAGTGTAATCGACTATCTAAAAGAGGAATGCTTTTTGACGCTCTTTTTCTTGACTAAAAACGACACTTGTGACACTTTCAAATCAAAAGATGACAGTTCGATTAAGCTACTATTTGCAAAGGAGAACTGTAAATGATGAAAAATACATAAAAAACATTCACAATTCCTTCTGATGGAGGCTGAATAATGCAAAGGAAGATGGTTTCAACAGTGATATACTAATCATAGACAAAAAAACTACTGAATAAAGCTGAAGACAATGAAGAAAAAACCAAAATCTGGAGGCAGAAACAGTCTCATTCAATCATCGCACCTGTAACACAGGGAAACAGGGATGCATCTCACCTGCAACACACGGGAGGTGCGATGCATCCAGGTTGCCAAGAAGAGACAGTGCGATGGTCCAGGGACGAGACTGAGCTTGGTTTTCACTCACAGTTTGCAGCTAAGTTCAGGGATTTAGGCTGAGCTAATGATTTTCAGTAAACACAAAGTATAGGGGCTGATCTAATGAGGTTATTTGAGCTACCACCAGGCCACTTAGGATGTTTTCAAGCTAGATGCTCAGTTCATAAACCAACCCGAAGATTGACTGAAGCAGAGTTGATCTACTTTGCAGTTGCATAGCAAAAGCAGTTCGAAGGATAGTTGGATTGACTTCAGGCTCCGTCTGTGGTTTATAAAGCAAACAACAGTAAAAAAACAAACAAACTATTCGCTCCCCAGTGGAGTCGCCATTTTGTTATCGGGATAACTAGCGTCCATTCAGAGCTGCTAGTCCCACTAAGACGGGTAGCTATCTTAGAAACAAACAAACTAAAATTACTTGTGCTTTCCTTTATGAGAGATAGATGAGAGAGAAGCAGAGAGTACCAACCTTAGTCTTTCGCTAGTCTCCTTGCTCGTTTCCTCTCTCCCTTGACAGAGCTTTCGCCACTCCTTTCTCACTTGTCCCACTTCAAACACCTGTAGAGTCAAAGTAGCAAAATACCATCAAAGCATAGAGATCTATAACCATAAACAATGTAGGATCAGATGTACATTAACCATATAAATGCATATACAAATACAAGATTCAGAGATATACAAGCATATGGAGGAAAACTCATATAGCTTTATTGATAGAAGTAGTAGAAGAGAGGATTACAACCAAGCTATATGATCTAGCATCATCCTCCCAGCATGAAAGCCCTCTTCACCTCATACAAAGCAAGATCACCCAACAATGTCTTCAAAGAGAAACCAATAGCACTTCCCTGCGAATTACAAAATTCCAGCCTTTGGATCTCTAGGATGAGGGATCCATATATAGATGTTTACAGGAGAGTGAGTCAGCTTCTGGGATTTTGATTAGTGTCATTTCATTGATAGTTCTTGGTTCCACTTGGAGATTTCAGATCTCTTACCCATCCCTAGGCGAATTCAGAGAGGCAAGTGTCATATGAGCAATTTCTAGAAGATTCTCTGGGTTTCCACCTAGAAAACTTCTTCTGCAATTTGTCTACTCTCGCTGATCACACCCTACAAAAGGGCTTTACAGTATGCATCACACCCCCCATGTGTAATAGGTGAGATGCATCGCACCCTATGCATGGAGCAGTCTGTATGGTCCTATTTTGACCAGTTCTAAGTAGTTTTTCATGGAGAACTTCTGGGAGATGATGTAATCAGCTGACCTTGTTCCTTTAGGGTATGAAAAAACACTTTTAAGGGTTTAGAAGCCCTTGGTTTATGGACATATGTGATTGGGGTTGCAGTGCCCAAATATGTCTATAACAACAGGGAAATCAATTACGTGAGGTGGGAGAGAAAACATTAAACCAGTAATGCTAGCACCGCCCTCCATTGATTTCTCCCAGTAGAAAGGGGGAATAGAAAGATGCTGAGCTAAATTAAGCTGAGTGCCCGAATCAAGTAAACAATCTAAGGAATATGGTTTACAATCAAGGGGACAAAAGGTAAGAGGAATATACAATTTAGGTTGACTGGCGAGAGAGAGAGACTTACCAGGATAAAGTGCAGACAAATCAGGTGAATCGGGTCATTGGGCATAATCTGGTGTAGGTAAAACAGGGGAAGATTGTTCCAAACTATCTAGATCCTTAGTTGCTAGATGGTCGAAATCATCATCAAAGGATTCAGCAACTTCTTTCTCGAGCTGGTGCAATTGTGCTTGGAGTACCTGGATTTTTGCGGCAAGGAATCTGATCTTTGCTTGCTTGTCATGGATCTACATACACATGGATGTGCAGGAGGCACACTTGACAAGTTATCACTCTAGATGATTGGCTGGATGGTTAGCGTATAACTTAGTCGGATGATAGTAGGAGGGAATAGAATAAGCTATCTCCTTCTCCTTTTGTTTGGGCATCATCTGTCTGGACGACTGAAGTTATGGATGGTTTAAAGTGGTCATGGCAGCATCAATTTTTTTGATCTCATCATGAATGTTCATGCGGAGATTTATTTTCCATGGCGTTGTTTGCTCGAGCTTTTTCCTTAAGTCTGCAAGCTGCTTGTTAGGCATAGAAAACATACAAAAGCAGTAGGACTACAAACTATCTTCATCATCAGAACTTCCATGGAAACCGGGAACATGGTTTCCATCTTCTTCTTCTAGATAATAAATTTCTCCAGTGGGGTCTTCATCATAATCACAGTAGAATAGATCCCACATAGTAGGTTCTAAGGTATTTGTGAATAGAGATGCTAGATTTGTATTTTGTTCTTTTTATGGACATTCATTTGCCCAATGACCTTCCTTATTGCAAATAAAACATCGAAATGATTTAGCCCGAGTCTTTCGGTATCGAAGGAATGGTCATTTTTTTCTGTAAAGGCTTCTTTCCAGGCTAATATGGCTTCTTTTAATCTTCTAGCTAAAACTTACTCTCTAAGGACCAATGCTTCTTATGGTGATCTTTGGATTTACAAGAGAATTTGGGGTCGCGATTGAAGTGTCCCTTACCCCAGTTAGGCATCTGGCTAACTGTTGTGCAAATCTTATTTGAAAAGATCTTGTTGTACTCCTTGAAGTCAGTCATAACATGTTTAGATAAACAGTGTTCTTCAATGACTTTCTTGATGTGGCCATGGACCATTGCTAAGGTCATGCCTGACAGAGAAAGATGTTTGTCTTCAAAATATTTGTTGATGGCGGTGGGAAGAATGCCAATAATACTTTGGATATACTCTTGAGGTATGTTGCATTAGCATAGGAATTGGATCGGATGAGCCAATCTTGCATTTGACAAAAATAATCTTCCATAAGACCAAGATTTCCTAATTGGTTAGACATAAAAAATTCATTGTAATGGTCTGGATCTTCATCAATTGTAAGGCTGAAAAACTGTGCATGTAGAGCAACTAGCAACTGAACAACGGGATCGTTATGGCCAAGGATGGCTTCTTGGGCTTCTATGGAAGCGTAATGCCACCATGTATGTGCTATGCCACCAAATCCATTGATAATGAGTTGTGCAATGCTACGGAGAGAAAGGGTAGGGTCATCAATCTATTTTTTCATTGCCCAGCTATTGAGGAGACTCATTGCATTCTCCAATTCAATCTTAGGCTAGAAATTTGGAAAAAACATGGGTTCTTGCAACATAGCTTGGATGGTCGCACTCATAGCTAAAACTCCAGTCGTTGTTACTGATATATGACCGGATGTTTTGCCAACTTGGGTAATCCATAAAGGGATACCTGGTTCTTGCTTAAAATAAACAAGAAACTGATTTATTTGGTCCTTCGAAAGGGCAAAACCCTTTTCTTGCACCTATTGCAAGAATAATGATGTGACCGAAGTAGCTACCTCGATCTCTTCTTCTTCGGTTGTTTGAATCCCAAAATTCCAAGTTGGTTTGTTTCTCTATCTATTTAGTTTGATATAGTTTCATCTTCTCTTGTTGTAGCGGACCTATATCGTGCCCCGAGAATCACCGAGTTTTAGGTCGCAGCCAAAAGAGCATAGACCATTTGTTGTAGGTGGAAGGCAAGGCATTTAGGTGTACAACAAAATGGATTCAAATTTATCAACAATAAACTAGGTAGAGATTAAAGCACCAGCTCCTTTGGTTTCTCTCCCAGACCGAAAGTCTTCTTACAGAGAAGTTTCAACTTTTGCTTCTACTATTTCTATTTCTGAAACCGACCCAAACCCAAACTGGAAAATCCCACCAATTTTACCTGCTCAAGTATATAACATGCTCTTTTATAAGTATTTTGACTCTTCTCAGATTCGGCTTCATTCTGTTGATGTACATTTTACATCTCAAGATGAACCCACCCAAATCCCCTTGCTTTAAAAGTCATAGATCGACTGGGCAAAATCCCAAGGTTTCAAATATTGCCATCTGGGCGCAATTCATTTTGGCCTGAATGCTCTCATTTGACCATCCATGAATATCAATAGCCTTTGCGTTGTGATAGATACTCGGCATAACCAATTAGTCGATGCCATAATAGGAGGCTTTGCCAGTCCTCTGCATGACGACCCTGCCTTTGGTACTGTCTATCCCAAGTATTCTGTGTCATTAGATGACCCTTACATCTACGACCTTCTACAAGCTTATATTCATCCCCAAGGTTTTGACATGAAACGCCTATCTAAAATAATTCAGCTCAAAACTTTGACTGTTTTTTTATTTGGCAATGACAGCATGCCCCCACTATAGTCCCATATTCATCATACTTCACAACTCATAAGTGAGGTGGAATCTGGTTCCAGTAAATCTACAACTCCTATTACATTTGAATGGACTAGAATCCAATATCCTAAACTTTGGGAAGCTAAATATGAACAGTACCACCAATCAGCCTTACTCAAAGACAGCCAGAAGATTTCCAAAGCATGCCCAATTCCATTTAATGCTGCTACCCAATCCTTCCGGTTACCAACCCAAGTTCAAACAACCTTTTGAGAGAAGGTTGCAGAGATGGTCCAAAACCATCCCGCAAGCTCTTCAACAAAGCTTACTACAGAACACCAAGGTCAGCACCAACAGTGTCCAACCTGCAATCAGCTGATACAAAATCTTAGTACTGCTACTAAGCTAGAAAGACCTCACATTCTCATGCTCACTCGGCTACCCCAAGAAGAAACAGCTAAAACTATCAAAGTTAGCATAGGAGAAGAATCCTACACTCTAGGAAGGAACCTGCCTTATATATATTTCTGACAGTTTGATGATGATGGTCAAAAGAAAAGGGAATTCATCCCTTACACCACAGTACCAGCAGCCACTACATCTGGTACTAACACTGCACAGCTTAACTATGCAAATCTCCAGCTCGACCTCGAGTCAAAGAACATTGATGATTTGCACAGTGATGTCCTTAAGGTTAAACAAGTAGTCTCTAAAGAAAAGGAATTATGCAAGAAGATTTTAGCAAGATTAGAATTTCTAGATCACAAGATAGCTGACATATCAGTCCTTACAGTAGCCAATACAAAGCTAGACCAAAGGCTGGCAGCTATATCTCAGGTTTTGTCCATAACTACCCCAATCATCAAGAAGTTAGGATCTAAGGTTCAGACCCCTGACTATTCTATTTTGGAAAAACCATCAAAGTCAGCTATGTTTACAGATAATCCCAAGAACAAGCTTAGGCGCACTTTCAGCTTTAGCGTAGCTAGTCATAAGCTACCTACTTGGAATTTTGGGATTCAAACAACCGAAGAAGAAGAGATCGAGGTAGCTACTTCGGTCATAGCATCCTTCTTGCAACAGGTGCAAGAAAAGGGTCCTTCCCTTTCAAAGGACCAAATAAATCAGTTCCTTGTTTATGTTAAGCAAGAACCAGGTATCCCTTTGTGGATTACCCAAGTTAGCGAAACATCCCATCCTATATCAGTAACAACAATTGGATTTTCAGCTATGAGTGCGGCCATCCAAGCTATGCCTGAAGAACCCATGTTTTTTCCAAATTGCCGGCCTAAGATCAAATTGCAGAATTCAATGAGTCTCCTCAATAGCTGGGCAACGAAAAAACATATTGATGACCCTACCCTTTCTCTCTGTAGCATTGTACAACTCATTATCAATGGATTTTGTGGCTTAGCACATACATGGTGGCATTACGCCTCCACAAAAGCCCAAGAATCCATCCTTGGCCATAACGATCTTGTTGTTCAGTCGCTATTTGCTCTACATGCATAGTTTGTCGACCTTACAATTGATGAAGATCCAGACCATTACAGTGAATTGTTTATGTCTAACCAGTTAGGCAATCTTGGTCTTATGGAAGATTATTTTTGTCAAATGTAGGATTGGCTCATTCGATCCAATTCCTATGCTAATACAACATACCTCAAGAGGTATATCAAGGGTATTCCTAGCATTCTTCCCACCGCCATCAACAAATATTTTGAATACAAACATCTTTCTTTGTCAGGCATGACCTTAGCTATGGTCCATGGCCACATCAAGAAATTCATTGAAGAACACTATTTAGCTAAACATGTTATCACTGAATTCAAGGAGTACAACAAGATCTTTTCAAATAAGATTTGCACAACAGTTGGCCAGATGTCCAACTGAGGTAAGGGGCCCTTCAATCACAACCCCAAATTCTCTTGTAAATCCAAAGATCCACACAAGAAGCATTGGTCCTCTGAGAGTAAGTTTCAGCCAGAAGCTTACAAGAAGCCATATCAGCCTGGAAAGAAGCCCTTCCAGAAAAAATGACCATTCCTTCGATACCAAAAGACTCCAGCTAAATCAGTTTGATGTTTTATTTGCAATAAGGAAGGTCATTGGGCAAATGAATGTCTACAAAAAGCATAGAAGCCAAATCTAGCAGCTCTATTCACAGATACCTTAGAACCTACTGTGTGGGATTTATTCTACTGTGATTATGACGAAGACCCATTTAGAAAATTTATTATCCAAAAGAAGAAGATGGAAACGACGTTCTCGGTTTCCATGGCAGTTATGATGATGAAGATAGTTCGCAAACCTACTGCTTTTGTATGTTTTCTATGCCGATGTTTTCTATGGCAGATAAATCTCCGCATGAACATTCATGATGAGATCATAAAAATCAATGCCACCATGACCACTTTAAACCATTCAAAACTTCAGTCATCCATCTAGATGATGACCAAACAAAAGGAGAAGGACATAGCCTATTCTGTTCCCTCCTACTAGCATCTGACTGAGTTATACGCTGACCATCCAGCCAAGCATCCAGAGTGACAACTTGTCAAGCATGCCTCCTGCACATCCATGCGTATGCAGATCCATGACAAGCAAGCAAAGATCAGATCCCTTGCCGCAGAAATCCAGGTACTCAAAGCACAATTGCATTAGCTCAAGAAAGAAGTTGTTGAATCGTCTGATGATGATTTCGACCATATAGAAACTAAGGCTCTAGACAGTCCAGAACAATCTTCCCCTGTCTCGCCTACACCATGTTATGCCCAACGGCCTGATTCACCTGATTTGTCTACACTTTATCCTGGTAAGTCTCTCTCTCTCGCCAGTCAACCTAAATTATATATTCCTCTTACCTTTCATTGATCCAAATAGAAAATAGCATCAACCCATGGTATTCATACACCCATGGGTGGATGAATAACATGGGTGTATGAATACCATGGGTTCATGCCATTTAGAAAATGGCATCAACCCATGGTATTCATACACCCATGTTATTCATCCACCCATAGAATTTACCCATGGTATTGTAAGTGGCATCCACCCATGGTATTGTAAGTGACATCCACCCATGGTATTCATTCACCCATGGTATTGTGACATCCACCCATGGTATTCATTCACCCATGGAATTGACCCATGGTATTGTAACTGAAAAATACTATAAGTAACAAGTTACATTTTGTAAAAGCACAATTTTTCTGCCACAATGTAGCTTTTACAATTATTCTCCATTTTAATAAAAAAATTCTTTGTGTTTTTGTTTATTGAGCATTCTCCTAATTTTCTTCTAGCATTTCAAATTTTCAGGTCTTGGGGGCCTCCCCCCCAAGATCCATTTCAATCTTTTAGATCTTGGGGGCCTCCCCCCAAGATCTGGATCAGTGGTATCATAGCAGGTTATGATTCCATTGGAATGAGATTTTGATGCATATTTCAGTTTTAAATTTTGCAGCAATATTCAACAAAATTCAAGCACGTGCTACGTCCTCCACAGAGCATTTTCTTGGGCCAAGTGGGAAGAATTTTTTTTTTTCATTTTTTTTGCAGGAATGTTTTTGGGCAGTGAGTTTGCAGATCATATCTAAAATTTTTGGTGAAACATTTACAAAACAAATAGCTGATCTGGATTGCTTGGGAAAAAATACCCAAATTCAAAAAAATCAGCTGGATTGGAGTCCTGATGAGGGAGATATTGTTGATTTAAAATAAGCTATGTTGCAGAAATGTTGCTGACGGCAATTCGTGGAAGGCGACTCTCCTATCCTTTTTTGCAATTTTTGTACAGAATTTCAGAAAAGTGATTATAGATCTGAGATTCTCTCAAAAAATCACCCAATTTCAAAAAAAACATGGGTCGAATCGGATTTCGGATGTGGGAGATATCGCTAATTTAAAATCAACTATTTTTTCACAACTTTTGTGACGACAGAATAGTTGCAGCGCAAATTTGAGATTCCAGAGTGTCCAGATAAGGATTTCCAATACATGGGAAGATGCAGAATGGTCATTCTATTTCCAAAAACAGGTTATCATAAATATTCTGAATTATATTGACCGAGTTATGCCCATTTTAAATCTGGAGCAGCATTAGGAGCGAGTTCCCTTTGGAGACGTGTACTCCCACCCTAGGTTATGTAAGCACCTACTACTTCATAAACAACCAACATCACGGTTATGGGTCAACCGCACAAAATCCTTGTCATCGAAGTCCATTTGCTAGGCTGCACATTGTTTGTATCACAGTTGGTCACAAGCATTACAAGGTATCTCTATCCTTGGATCTTCGTTTGTCATGGTTATGGGTCATCCACAAACCCACACTTCATCAAAGTCCATTTGCTAGTCCGCACACTATCAGTATCGCAGTTGGTCACAAGCATTACAAGGTATATCTATCCTCGAATCTTCGCTCATCATGGTTATGGGTCATCCACAAACCCACAGTTCATCAAAGTCCATTTGCTAGGCCACACATTGTCAGTATCACAGTTGGTCACAAGCATTACAGGGTATCTCTATCCTCGGATCTCCGTTCATCATGGTTATGGGTTAACCACATAAAACCCTTCTCTTCATTGGCTCTTCATACTCAACAAAGGCTTCGCAGGAGGACACTTCACGCAATGGGGACTATTGCTTCTTAAGGAGGGAGGAATGATCCGAATAGAAAATGGCATCAACCCATGTTATTCATACACCCATGTTATTCATCCACCCATGGAATTTACCCATGGTATTGTAAGTGGCATCCACCCATGGTATTGTAAGTGACATCCACCCATGGTATTCATTCACCCATGGTATTGTGACATCCACCCATGGTATTCATTCACCCATGGAATTGACCCGTGGTATTGTAACTGAAAAATACTATAAGTAACAAGTCACATTTTGTAAAAGGACAGTTTTTCCGCCACAATGTAGCTTTTACAATTATTCTCCGTTTTAATAAAAAAATTCTTTGTGGTTTTGTTTATTGGGCATTCTCCTATTTTTCTTCTGGAATTTCAATTTTTCAGGTCTTGGGGGCCTCCCCCTCATGATCCATTTCAATCTTTTACATCTTGGGGGCCTCCCCCCAAGATCTGGATCATTTGTCCCCCTGATTGTAAACCATATTCCTTAGATTATTTACTTGATTCAGGTGCTCAGCTTAATTTAGCTCGCCATCTTTCTATTCCCCCTTTCTACAGGGAGAATTCAATGGAGGGCGATGCCAGCATTACGGGTTCAATGTTTTCTCTCCCACATAAGGTAATTGATTTCCCTATATCCATCCAAGACCATCCAGTTCAATGTACATTCCTCGAACTTGATGACATCCCAGACAACATTATTTTAGGTTCTGAATTCTTTACCTGTTGGTCTCCCATTTCTATTGACTACCACCAACTCATATTTTCCATGACTATTTCTGGTAAGTCTGTACAGATTCCTCTCAAAACTTCTTGTACATTCTCCATCCCTCACAAGCAAAAACTGGAACAGCCAAAGCCTACAGAAGTCCAGAAGAAAGCAAGAATCATTTCTTTCACCATAGCTCATCATCAATATTATTTGAAAGAAATTTCTGAAAATATTATCCAGCAGTGTACTTCAGATATCCCCAATGCTTTCTGGGCATGAGAAAAGTATGTGATCGATCTACCATATGCAGATGATATACAGATCAGACCACAGAAAGCATCAACTGATCTAATGAGCCCAACCAAGTTGGGTTACTTCCAGAAAGAGATTATAGATCTCTTAGACAAGGGGCTAATCAAACTAGCCAAGAGCCCATGGGTGTGTCGAGCATTCTACGTCAACAAGCATTCAGAGATCAAAAGAGGCCAACCTCGCACGGTGATCAACTACAAGCCCCTAAATGTAGTGCTAAAAAATATGGAATATCCTCTGCAAAATCAAGCAGCACTTCTCCAAAAACTAAAAGGATGTAACATCTTCAACAAGTTCAATCTTAAATTAGGTTTCTACCAAATTGGAATAGCTGCTAAAGATCGTTATGAAACAGACTTTGTTGTCCCACATGGACAGTATCAATGGAAGGTAATGCCTTTTGGTTTAAAGAATGATCCTAGTGAATTCCAGAAAAGAATGGAAGATGTTTTCTGTGGAATAGATTGGTTAATTATATACATAGATGATTTACTTGTCTGTTCCAAGAATATCCAAGAACATCAAAAACATCTCCAAATATTTTGTGAGCATTGTGTTAAACATGGATTAGCTTTGTCAAAATCCAAGATTGAAATTGGAGTAACAGATGTAAGTTTCTTAGGTTTGAATATTTCTAATGGCAGTATCGCACTACAAGATCATGTTCTTCTAAACCTATAGAATTTTCCAGAGAAAATCCTAGACAAGACCCAGCTGCAACGATTCCTAGGCAGTCTGAATTACATCAGACGTTTCTATAAAGGACAAGCCCAAGATCTAGTTGTCCTGCAACAAATATTGAAGAAGTCACCAATCCCATGGAATCAAGCCATGACCCAGGTGGTGAAATCCATCAAGGAGAAAGTCCAAAACCTTCCTCCTCTCAAGCTCCCAGCAGATGAAGGATTTTATGTCCTTGAAATAGATGCATCAAATTTTGCATGGGGAGGCATTCTTCTTGAACGCATAAATGGCATTGAAGAAATTTGTCGCTACACCTCAGGAACCTTTCATGGAACTGAACTCAATTATCCTTCTAGTCATAAAGAAGTACTCACAGTCAAGAAAAGTATATCTCATTTTAGGCTTTATTTAAAACCTGTTAAATTCTTGGTCCGAACCGATCTCAAAATCATGTCGGGCATGATAAAAGAAAATCGTGAACTTGCCGATAATAATGTCTGCATCATGCAATGGGCAGTCTGGTTAGATGGTTATGAATTTGGTATCGAACATAAGCCCAAATACCTCAACTGCATGGCAGACCTTCTCACACGTGAAGCAGTGGACCCTCAGCTTAAAGAAGAAGCAGTAGTGGGCCCGTAATAATGTGTCTGATTCGGTCCCCATATGTCAAAAGACTTTAAGGGATGAGATAATGCAAGTTGTCCACTTGTACTCGAATCTTTACTTTTAACCGGCACTCACTGGTCATGTAATAACCGGACACCGGATATAAATACTATAAATGAGTGGCTGCGTCCCGCATAAAATTCACTCTGAATTCTCGCAAGTATCTAATGAGAGCTAAGATTTCTTCTCTTCTCTTCATCAAGAGATGCTAGATTGCGCCCAGAGATAGATTATCTCAAAAGGTGACTAAAGTATCAGTCTCTCATTCTATTATCGAGTCTGTAATCTAAATATGTTATATGAATAAACTATGAGCTTTCAATATCCATCTTAGTTTTCTAAGATTTATCCGCATTGATAAGCTTGAGTTGCTCTTAAGGAGTAAAGTTTGGTGCAAATGAAATGAAAAGATCCAGTCCTTATTATGAATTAGACTATACATTAGAATGGGAATTAGAAGAAGAAGAAGAACATACTTTGGTATTAAGGAGATCGATTCAGGAAAGAAGACAACTAGAAAGGTATACTCCACCTAATTTCCATTCAAATTTTTCTTTCTTTATTACAATGATGATCTTAAAACTAGTATGGAGGAATGAATTTAAAAGATAGAAAACTCATGAAAAAGGCCATGGTTGAAGAAATAGCAACCTTATATATGGAGGAATGAATTTATAAGATAGAAAACTCATGAAAAAAGCCATGGTTGAAGAAATAGAAACCTTATACAAGAATGAGGCTTGCGATCTAGTGGAGTTTCCAATTAGAAGAAATCCTATTGGCAACAAATGGGTGTTTAAGAAGAAGTTGAATGAATAAGGAAAAGTTGAGAAATACAAAGTTCCATTACTGGTAAAATGTTATTTCTAGGTAGAGGGAATTGACTTTGATGAGATATTTTCCCATGTTGGCAAGTTATCTTCTATTAGATTTATTGCATTTGGTGTTGTTGCATTTGATTTGAAGTGGAATAGATGGACATGAAAACAACATTCCTACACAGGGATCTGGAAGAAAAAATCTACATGAAGCAGCTAGAAGGATTTGCACTGAAGGGAAAGAAAGAGTTAGTATGAGAGCTAAAAATGTCTCTATATGTATTAAAGCAATCACCAAGGATGTGGTATCAAAAATTTGATACCTATATATTGGGACTTGGCTTCACAAGGAGCAAATCAAATCATTATGTGTATTACAAATCAGTTAGTGATAATCCTATATATTTGGTCTTGTATGTGGATGATATGTTATTGATTGTAAATGAAATGGAAATAATCCAGGAAGTGAAAAAAACAGTTGTCCTCTAAATTTGACATGAAGGATTTCAGTGCTAAAAATTTCATTTTAGGCATGGAAAATAAAAGAGATCGGGAAAACAAAAACTATGGGTATAAAATCAGAAGAAATATGTCAAGACAATATTGTAAAGGTATTTATTCTTATAGGTGTAAAGGTATTTGAAAAAAAATATTTCAAGACACGGGATGAGGAAGAGGACATATCTTATGTTCCATATGCTAGTGGTGAAGTTTTATGTATGTAGTGGTTTGTACTAGACCTAACATTGCACATGTAATGGGAGTATTGAGCAGGTATATGTCAATACCAGGGAAGGAGCATTGGAAAATAGTAAATAGGGTGTTCAATTGTTTGTGTGGAATTACTAGTTATGTATTATGCTACCAAGGAAGGCCAGGATTGGATAGAGTATTAGAAAGTCATGGCTTTGTTGATAAACATTGGGATGGAGATCTGTATCACAAAAGATATACAAGTGGGTATGTCTTTAACCTATTTGGATGAGAAATTAGTTGGATGAGCAATAGATTGTATTTATTGGCACTCTCAATTACATAAGTTAAATACATGGTAGCCACTCATGCAAGAAAGGAATAAGTATGGTTACAATGATTGTTTTAAACTATTGAGTTGGTACAACAAGTTGTGAGGATAGATTATGATAGTTAGAGTGCAATATTCCTAGAAAAGAACCTAACATATCATTCTAGACAAAGTACATTAATGTCTAGTATCACTTTGTAAGAGATATGATTGAAGACAAGAAGGTGTTGCTCATGAAGATGGGCATTTTGAAAAATGTTGCAAATTCATTAACAAAATTTGAGACCATTGAGAAGTTTTCTTGGTATAGAGAAACAATGGGCATTGTCACCCTGCATTATTGATCATGTATTCTTGTGAACCCCTATGTGTAAAGAAAACAACAATTTGGAGAATGTTGGGTATATGTTACATTATTTCCATGACCACCTCCACACATTGTGCATGCACCAAGCATAGTGAGGGGGTCATAAGGGGAATGTAATCCCCCCCTATTCAAGGGGGTCATAGGGGATGGAAGCCTCTCTACATGGGGGTTTGGGGGAACACCTTCAAGAAATAGTTGGGTAATTTCTTGCATCCATTTTTGGTGGTTTTTGACACATAGTTTTCACTTTTAGTGGTTTTATGGCACATGGTAGTCTAGCCCATAGTTTTGTAGTTCCAATTAAAGAAATACAATTTTATTTTCATCTGGGAAAAATGCACTGGCAATTTATGGATGTCGTAGGATATATATATTGTATTGTAATATTGTAAAGATGAATATATTGAACAATATTTTTTGATTTCCTAGTTTTGGTTTCTAGGGTAAAATATTTATGTCAATGTGTGTGTGTCATTGCATTTCTTTTGTATTATTAAGAATCTATTTGTAGTAATTAATTATGTAGGGTTAAAACCTACAAAATGTGGAAAGTGATTTTTCTTTTTTGTTTCAAAATCCACCTTGAGAGAGATGGTATTGGTACCTTTGGGACCTAGTTAGAAGGCCTTGAGGTGACGGATAGATTTATTTCTAACAACATTGATTGTCTTCATTTTCCTTTTTGGTTCATGACTTAATGCTTTCAATCCTTTGGGTTTATTTTCACTCTCGAGTTAGAATTCTCTCTCCCTTTCCCTTATTTTTATGCTCAATTGGTCTTTTTATGGTCGTTCCCTAGTTTTGTTTTGAATTTTTTGTGTCAGCCGCTTTTATTTTTCTCCCTAGGGGCCTATTTTTCTCTGATATTCATCCATTTTCTATTTACGTTATCTTATTCTAGTGATTTATTTGTGAGCATGTTGAGGTTAGCTTTACCCCTTCACACTCAAAGCCCCCTCTTCCTCCTTTAGTGACCAAGGCTTCCGTAGCTCCTCCTAACTGAGGTCACCCTTCACTTTGTCCTCCCTCCCTTGGTCCTTTTACTCCCAATTCCTAGACTTCATTATCCCTTAGGTTGTCTAGGCAACAAGGTGTCCTAGGCAACCTCAAATCTACAAGCTCAAACTACTAATCAACATTTTGAATCCATCTATACCACTATGATACCCCAAAAAATGTATGGAGAGATTAACCATGATGAGGATGAAGCTGGGGTAGAACAAAGGTTAATTTCTTATGCCAATATCCAAGAACAAGTTTAAACTTGGATCCCTGAAACTCATAATAACCATACCTGGCAGACCCACTATATGAAAACTATATAAATTTATTGGCGATTAAAAAGATATCAGGGAGGGTTTTTTGTTGAGAGTTCTAAGCCTCAAGAAGAAATTATTCTTTGAATTGATGAAGTTCAAATATAGCTCAAAAATCTAGATGGAAACGTTTCAATTTTGCGAAAGAAAGTAGTTGACTTGGAATTTTCAAATTTCGAAGAAGATGTTGAAGCTCCTACTACCATATAATTGGTCTCTCCATCTAATGACATGCAAATCTTTTATTTTTGTATTTTGAATTAAGAGTTGTTATGTTGCTGCTAGTTTGCAAAATAGGTATCAATATTTTGGTTATTGCTTAGACACTATCAAACTCTTTATTATTTTGAATAATTAATGGATCTCATATTTTGTATTGATATGGATAAAAGCATCATTTCTATGTTACTCAAAAAGATACATACTCTCTCTCTCTCAGCTATTTTCTATTGATTAATAAAAAACATACATATTTCCTCTGTGTGTGTGTGTGTGTGCGCGAGTGAGAGAGAGAGAGAGAGAGAGAGAATGAATTAATGATTGATAATAAAAACTTAATATTTTTAGACAAAAAGTAGAATCAAGTGATTTCAATTTTTATATTACTTTTAAATTATGATAGCCATTTATAATATAAAAAATAGATAATTATTTTATTATTATTATTATTAATGATAATGTTTATAATCATTTAAAACTAACACAATTAATCTCTTTTTTTTGGCAAGTGGTCTGTGATCCATAACAATGATAATGTTTATAATCATTTAAAACTAATACAAGTAATATTTTTTTTTCCAAGTTGTTTGTGATCCTCTAGGCTTGAAATGTGGCTTGAGAAACTGCAGCCCAGGGCCATCTAATCCATCAAAGTCACTCAGGGATCGTACACTTCCTGGGCCACACTAGCCCTAAGCTTACTAGATTTTTTAGCATGTCTCCTCCCCTAGCACAGACACAACCACCCTTGTGAGGTTTGATCCTGGGTCACCTTACTAATGAGGCCCATCCTCAACCGGTTCTGCTAGTGGGACTTGAAAACTAACACAATTAATCTTGAGTAAAATAAATCAGACAATTTATGTTTTAAATATCATAGTTACTATATTTAAACATAATAAAAAAATTATACCAAATTCATTTTAGTTTTTTCAAACAAGAAATCTAATGAAACTACTAAACTAAATAGTGTACCTACTATTGAACATTACAAGAAGGGGGTCAAAATGGGCTCTATGGATTTTGATGTGTTTCTGCAATCATGAGGGTGTTGTCCTACAAAGATATTTTTGAGTTTTTTCTCACAGTGATGATAGGTCTAGCCTCCTATGTGGCCCACTATTGTCCTTTTGATTTCGCAAAGGTTCTTTCCACTTTTTATTCCTTCTTTGTTTTGTTTCTGTCATTGCTCCTTCCTGTCCACATTTGATTTATTTCGTCGTCTACTCGATCGAAAATTCCTCTCTTGGTTTATGCCAAATTTATCACTAGGAAGAGGACCAAGTAGACTACAAACTTAGTCCACCAAGAGGTTTGATCTTCCACGTCTAAACTAATTATTTCCCTCCTCCCATCATGTCTTAAGTAGTTAATGTGAAATGGTTTCCAAATCTTTCCAGGTATTTTTTGGGTGTGACATATGTGCTTATGCATGATCCCGTGGGTGACTCCCATTCCATTTGTCTTCCCTAAGGTTCTTCCACTTCCTTTTCCATTTTCCCTTATATGCCTCCTTTTTTTCTGGTTCTCCCATTTCTACTTCTACCCCTGAGACTTCACTAGCAACCCGCTTCACTCCGTTGAGCTCTGTGGCACTAAGAATAAAGGTTAAATGCATACAAAAGTTAAATAGAGCCATGAGTCTAGTTGTTGTGAGGTATATTGAACTCATTCGCATCATGGGCTATGTTAAAAAAATTCTTGTGGGTAGTTTCGAAGTAGAATCATTTAAGGCTTCATCACTATGCTCTTGGATCTCTGGTTTGTGGGAACCCATCCTTGGGTATGTTCCTATTGTTCATTTTTTTTTAGGGGATGGATTTCCTTTGTCTTTCATTTGGAGGCTAATTGTGCTTAGATATAAGCTCATAATATGAATTATGGTCAATATGGTTTACTAAAAACATAGTCTATTGATTTTAATCTGGTGCGGGAGTTAGTAGATGAGCTTAGGGTTTGGGCCATTTTCCAGGCTTGTCTATTCACTCTAGAGCCTAGAGGTCTCTAAAGCCATTTGGAATAAGATGGGTTCTTTCTTGGGAACTGAATAAGTTTGGAGTGAAAGAGGATTGGCAGATGGCTTGGATACAAATCGATGTCAGTATCAGATGTGGGTTAGTGGATATTTTGTAGCTTTCCATGGCCATAACTACTTGGATTCAGAAGATTGATTACTAGAATATCTTCTTCAGATGTCATAGATGTCATGAGGTGGAGCAAGTTTAAATAAATTTCCTATATCTTGTCCCCATCATGATTTCCTAACCTCTTTCTAAATCTTTATAGAATTCTCCTATTGGTGAACTCCTTGTTGTTATTTTTGAAGGACCCTCTCATGAATTGGACATGTAGAGCCCTCCCTTGGATGTGCACTCGAATGTAAAATATTCTATTGGTATGGTCTCTATTCCACTTGCCCCTTTTTCTTACTTGGATATTTTGATTCCTCCCTCTTTAGGTATTTGTTTCCCTCCCCCTTACATATCTCTTGGTTTGAAGGAACCCCATGGTCCATCCCTTTCTCTTGCACCCCACCATCATGTTCCCCCTAGCCCTTCCATTCGCAAATCTCTTTTCCCTGTTTTTTAGGTTCCTTTCCCTCTTCCTCCCCTCCATGCATTCAATAAGGAAAAAAAATTATGTTATGTACCCTAGATAAAAATTCAAGGAACCTCCTCCATCTAGTGGAAGGTTATCCTTGGACTTTCCATAAGCAAATCCAATTGGCAGGAATCCCAACCTACACAAGGCTGAGGAGAAATTCAAGCTCAAGATTAAGAAAGGAAAGCAGACTTCTTTTTCATGGGTCCTTAGAGCAAATTTGACGAGGAGTATCGGGGTTGCCTGCAAAATACTACCCCTCAAAAGGATGTTGGTGTCCAAGAAGCCCGATATAATTCTTATGTAGGATACAATGTGTTCTCACATGAAAGCTATGTATTTTCTTGAATGGATGCTAAGAAAATTGTCTTTTTGTCATGTGGAAATGGATGGTCTCTCAATGGGGTTGATTACTGGTTGGATCCCATAGTGCAAGGCCATTTCCTCTTCCCTTTTTCCCTATGCAATATTTTTAAAATCTTCTTTAAAATATATTTTGTTTCCATTATCCATACCAAGTCAGCGTTGGGAATGGATTTCAAAAGATTTTTACCCAAATTTGAAGGAGAAAATGTCATGATAGTAGTGGTACATTGAATGGAAAAGTATGCTCACTTTTTCTCTCTTCCTTGTCCTATTAAAGCAAGTGAAATGGCCAAAGAATTCATGGAAATAGTTGAAAAGCTACGTGTAATACCAAAGATTATTGTAAGTGACAAATATCCAATTTTCATTGAAAATTATTAGATTGAATTATTTCCTTGTTTGGGTACTCAGTTGGCTCATAGCTCATCTTACCATCCTCAACCCAACAGGAAAAGTAAAATTCTAAATAAATGTTTAAAAGGATATTTACATTAATTTGCATTTAATAAACATACACAATGGGTCAAATGGTTCCCTTGTTAGATTGATGGTACAATGCATCCGTCCATACTTCATCAAAGTTGTCCCCATTTTATGGAATTTTATGGAGATCGCCCTCCATCCATCACATCACCCTTGAAAGGGATTGTAAAGGATCAAGCAATGGAAGACCACATCAGACACCAATAAGAGGTTCTCAAACTATTGAAGGTCCACCTGGTTCTAGCACAAAATAGGGTGAAACAACAAGGAGATCAACATCGTAGTGAAAGGGAACTTGAAGTGGAGGATTGGGTATTTGTGAGAATGCAACCATACAAACATGTCCCTCAAGCAACAAAAGAAGGAAAATAAATTAGCATCGAAGTATTATGGCCCTTATGAGGTGTTACAAAGGATTGGAAGTATGGATTACAAATTGGAGTTGCCTCCAACTTCACATGTACATACAGTCTTCCATGTTTCTTGCTTAGAGAAGGTAATCAATAAAAATATCCTTATCCAAACTATTTTAATGAAGATTATTAAAGAAGGGAAAATAATAACATAACTAGAAATCATCTTAGAAATAAGGATTAAGCAACTGAGAAATTGAGCAATTATTGAATACCTCAAGAAATGAAAGAACCTACTGATGGAAGAGGCAGCATTACATTTCCATTGTTATATTGTTATGTTGACTAGAACCTTTCATTATTCTATTTCACTATAATTATATCCTTTGTCTCTTTTACATACATATATACACACATAAGAGACCTACTCTTAGGATCATCAAGTCTTGTCTTATACATTGTATTCATTGTAAAAGAAGGGTTCCCCCTCAAAGTGGACTACAATTATTGGTTTCTTATCATTTTTAAGGTGCATATGTTTATTTTGACTAGAATCTTTCATGCCATTGATAATTTTATGTTAGGGTTAACATCGGGCGCCACCTTGCAAAACGCAGCCAAAAATGAATAAAAAAAGCATCAAGAGGAAGGTTGAAGAACCTTGTCTCGTGCTTCAGTAGAACATTAGTTTAAATGAAATTTATTTGATGGAGGATACGACCTATATCAGGATATTTGTGAGTAAAATTATGTCCATGGTAGTGTTGATATATCGAATAGTAGAAAACTTCACTAAAACTCTGGGCTACTGTCCTCGTTATTTAATTTTGGCGAAGGGTTGGATGGGATGGATAACAAATTCCAAGGAAGATGAATAGAAATCCATATAAGATGGCATTGGGGTTCATAAGCTTTGATCATTAAGAAATGGTATCTATATTTTTTGGATATCCTTCTAATCTAAGATCACCTGCCAAGCCTCCCTCTCATATTTTGGCCCAAAGAAGCCTTCAAGGAAATTAGGAACATACTTTATTTTTTTGTGAGGCGGATCTCTCATTCAAGCATTATGGGTAAATGGGCATGGCTAAGTTTCTAGTTGGCCTAAATCTATCCTCGAGCTTTCCAGATGCAATTACTATTAGGACAGGACAACTCTATCATTGTCAATCTCTAGACTACGAGGGCATTCAGTTTAAGTACAAGTGTTCCTACGCATATGAGAATCTTGGTAAGGATTGCATCCTAAGAAATTAGAAATAAAAGTGGATTTTGAAAGCTCATATTATGGAGAATCCCTCCCCTGTTTTAGAGGAAAATGCACAAAATGTTGGAAAACCTTATCCTCTTTCTATGGAATAGGCATAGAAGGTGGTGGATCTCTTAGCTTAGGATCAAGATCTAGCTCTAAATAATTATCATTCTCTACCTCCAAACTTGGACCCATTTTTCACATCTTTGGAGGTCCATCCTTCCTTAGGTATGAATTCCCCTCCTATGTCTCATAGTTATGCTCTTTTTTACCTTTATCTATCATGTTTTCCTGTGGTTCCCCCTCCCCCCTATCTATCTTGTGGTGACCCTTTCGCCTCCCTATAGGGATTATAAATTACCATCTCCTCACCTATTTTACCTTTCAACACCCCATTCCCCTCCTTCTCCCATTCTTTCTCCTTCAAAACCTTTCTTTCCAATAAGAATCACAGTTAAATTTATATCTTGATTCCCCCTCCCCTCCCCTTTAATCTAAGACTCTACCCTCACCTTCTTGGTCTCACTTCCTTGAAGCCCCCTAATTCGTTTATCCCTAAGGAAGGACAAGGTTTAGGCTCTTTTGAGGAGAAGGATGAAAAACCCTCTCTCTGAGGTCACAAATCCTTTCTCTCTTTAGCCCAAGAAAAAGAAAACTTGAAAATTAGAACTAATAAACAAAATTCCATCAATGGGGACCTAAGAGAAATTTCCCCCCTCAAGGGTTTTTGAATGAACATTATCTCATTGAATTATAGAGGGTTATCCAACCCCTCAAAAAAATTGGCCATCAAAATATTTTTTGAGCTCCATCCTCTGAATATCATCTTCCTCCAAGAAATGATGTTGAATGGTGAAAAGGTTATCTCACAATAGTACAATGGCCTCCCATCATGGACATTCATGGTTCTTCATGCTTTTGGAAGATCTAGAGGAATTATAACGGGATGGAAGGACTCTTGTTTTCAATGCTTATCTGCCTGGTCCATTTTCCCTAAGATAGCTCTGGAATTAAACTCTCCCTGTTTTAATTTTCCCAATACAGTTCTAAACTTATACAAGGCTTATTCTAAAAAGATGTTTTTTGGCATTATACCCTTCAAAATCTGATTTTCTATGCAAGAAAAGTAATAGCTAGAGGGGATTTAAATTTCTCTCTAGAAGCCTCAAAAATTTGGGGCCCTATTTCTCTCTTTGAACCACTATCAGATTTTATGATTATTAGTTAGAACAATCATGCCTATCTAATATTCTTCCTCCAAAATTTGGTTCCTACATGGAACAACAATAGAATTGGACAACTTCATATTGTAAAAATTCTAGATAGGTTTCTAATCTCAAATAACCTTTTAGATCTGGGCCTTTTCCTTCATTAATGGGCCTCAACTAGTGGGGACTTGTATCATTAACCTATTACCTTAGAATTGGATCCTTCAAACTTAATCCACATTGGCTATAGGACCCTTCTCTCCTCGATGCAATCAAAAAGGCTTGAAGCCCCTATAATATTGACTCAAGGGTGTCTCCCCATTCAATCCCATAAGAAATTAAAGATTGCAAAAAAAACCATCACCTCATTGGGAAAGAAAAGGAAAGAATATGATCTCAAAGCACTTACTGATATAGAACACATCCTTCTTTCCTTCTACAAAGATAAGAATCTATATTCCCTCTCCAAAGAAAGTAAGTTGATGGTAAAAATCATGGATAATAAAAGGAAATGCATCCTTTTGGATAGAGAGAAAGAATGAAGGATGAGAAGGGCAGCCATTTGGTTACATGTGATGGGACTCCCAAATAGGTAAAATAAAAGCCCCATTTAACCACTCCTAGGCGCATAAAGGATACATTAAACCTTCATTTCTGCACTTAATAACACTTTCCTAACTTAATGAAGTCTTAGGAGGGTCAAGGACATTAAGGGGAATTTGCAAATATTTTGAGGAGATCTAACCAGAGATATTCATGGGGCCTTCTCCTTTCTATAGAAGACTTCCAACTTGGCTGGTTGAGGATAATAAATACTTCTTCATGTTATTGCATGGTGACCCAAGAAACATGATCCAACCTTTTAGGGATTTTGGAGGGAAAGCAGTCCTCCCCTCAAGGAGGTTTCCCCCTACCCATTTTTTACAAATAGAGGGTTTGAGTAGCCCAGTAGAAAAAGTGAATCAAGAGAATAACAACTTAGAGCACGAGAGTTTTAGACTTCAAGTAAGTTCTACAACTTTTTTGACATGTACAAGCAATTCTTCAGTTAATGAAAGTAATCTTTGGTTTTGTTGTGTGTGGAGCATGATGGTTCAGAGGTCTTTGTTTCAGCCGGATGTATACCCCAAGAAGTTTGTACACCCCTCCATGTGAGGGGGTGCGGGGGGGACTTGTGCCCCCCTCGGGGGTCCGGGGGTGCCGATCCCCCTCGGCTGGGGGGTCCGGGGACCAGCGGTCCCCTGGCAGGGGCTACCCCCGAAGCTAAAAATAGATGTAAAATTGCCTTGTAAAAGTATAGTAATTTCTAGTCAATCTGGGCCGTTCATTAGGCGGATGATCTGACGGTAGAACTTATGTTTAGTTTAGAGTTTTTTACCCTAGAAGGCAACCCCTCTCTTTGTATGAGGGCATTGTATTTGAGGCTGTGTAATAGATGTGTAGACTGTGAGTGAGAAACAAAGAGGTGAGACTGTGAGAGCAAATAGAGGATATTACAGTGGATCTGTTGTAGGTCGTGTCTCTTCATTTTGCTGGATAATAGAAAGGAAGGATTGGCTGTTCGGGGTGGACGTAGCCCAAAATGGGTGAACCACGTATATCTGTGTCTCTCTTGTTTTATGTGTTTTCTGTGTTTATATTTCTGCAATATTTTATGTGTCCCATTGCTCCGTAATATATAATTTTATAACAACTGGTATCAGAGCCAAAGGTATATTTGGCTGATAAACTCATAGGAAAGAAGGGTTCCTCGTTCGAGTGGGAGCAATGGCGGAAGATGGTAAGTTTAGGGTCGAGAAATTTAACGGCCAAAACTTCTCGCTATGGAAGATGCATATGGAATATTATCTGTATCAGAAAGATCTGTACCTACCATTGAGCGGAAAAACAAAGAAGCCGACGGCTATGACAGATGAATAATGGAACCTTCTCGATAGAAAGACACTTGGAACAATACGGTTGTGCCTCCCTGCATCAGTCGCCTTCAACATTTCGAAGCACACAACGACAGAGGGTTTGATTCAGGCGTTGTCGAAACTATATGAAAAACCCTCGGCCTCAAACAAGGTATTTCTTATGAAACGGTTATTTAATATGAAGATGTCAGAAGGTGGATCTGTTGCAGATCATTTAAATGATTTTAATACAGTTACAAGTCAGTTAAGTTCTGTAGGGGTAAACTTTGAAGATGAAGTTAGAGCTCTGTTATTCTTGTGCTCATTACCAGAAAGTTGGAATGGTTTAGTAATGGTCATTAGTAACTCTGTCTCTGGATCTAGTACTTTAAAGTTTGATGATGTTGTCGGTGCTATCCTTAGCGAGGAAATGCGATGAAAAAGCTCTGGTGAGACATCGGGTAATGCTTTGAGTGCAGAGTCTAGGGGAAGAAAAATGGAAAGAGGAAAGAGCTCAGGATATCGTAGTAAATCAAGGAAAGGCAGATCCAAGTCCAGATCGGGGATAGTGTGCTGGAAATGCGGAAAGAAAGGACACCTAAAGAAAGACTGTAGATCTCGGAAGGGAAAAGAAGGAGATGCACAGAAAGAAAACAATCATGAAGCAAATGTGACAGGTGAGGTGTTACAAGATGCTTTGATTCTTTCTTTCGAAAATATCACTGATTCCTGGGTGGTAGATTCAGGGGCCTCATTCCATGCCACACCTAATAAGAAATACTTTCATGACTATGTTCAAGGAGATTTTGGACAAGTTCGTTTGGGTGATGATAAACCCTGTAAAATTGTTGGAATGGGTAAGGTTCTTGTAAAACAGCAGAATGGAAACCAATGGCTACTAAAGGAGGTAAGGCATGTTCCAGATCTAAAGAAAAATATGATTTCAACAGGGCAGTTAGGCGGTGAAGGTTGTGTGACAAATTTCACAGATAAAGCTTGGAAGGTCACCAAAGGAGCCTTGGTAATAGCAAAAGGTGAAAAGGTTGGTACATTGTATTTATGCAATGGTATTTCTAACTCTCTTAATGCTTTAACTTCCAAAGGAGCAGATGCAGCATTATGGCATCATAGGCTCGGACACATGAGTGAAAAGGGGATGAATATTCTTCACTCAAGGAATTTGTTGCCGGGTTTGAAGAATGTTGATTTGGACTTCTGTGAGAATTGCATTTATGGAAAACAGAAGAGAATTAGATTTCTCAGAGTTGGAAAAGAAAAGAAGAGCGAAAAATTAGAGCTTGTGCATACAGATGTATGGGGACCTGCTCAGGTATCATCTCTCGGTGGCTCTCGTTATTATGTTACTTTTATTGATGATACAACTAGAAAAAATTGGATTTATTGTATTAAGAATAAATCTGATGTTTTTGATACTTTCAAGAAATGGAAAGCTTTGGTTGAGATTGAGACAGGAAAGAAATTGAAGTGTCTTAGATCAGAAAATGGAGGTGAATATTGCAGCAAAGAGTTTGATAGGTACTGTTCAGAGCATGGAATTCGTAGAGAGAAGACAGTTCCAAGAACACCACAAGAAAATGGTGTGTCAGAAAGGATGAACAGAACAATCATGGAGCGTGCAAGGTGCATGAGATTGCATGCAGGATTGCCTTTACAATTTTGGGCAGATGTTGTAGATACTGCTGTTTATCTAATAAACAGAGGGCCTTCAAGTTCCTTGGATGGTGGTGTTCCAGAAGAAGCATGGATAGGAAAAAAGGTAAACTACTCTTTTTTAAAGCCTTTTGGTTGGGAGGCCTTTGTCCATATTGATAAAGAAAATAGAACAAAGCTTGAGGCAAAGTCAAATAAATGTACCTTTATTGGATATGGTGTTAATGATTTTGGTTATCGCTTATATGATTACGAAAATCACAAAATCATTAGGAGCAGAGATGTAATATTCAATGAAAAGGTCTTGTATAAAAATCAGTTGCAGGAAAAGAAACAGGAAAAAGAAAACAATGAATACGTAGTTCTTGATGAAATCACTTAAAAAGTAAAGGTGCCTGAAAATAATAATAATCAACAATAGCAACCACCACAACAGCAACAGGCACCCCAAACACCTAAAAGTGGTGTTAGAAGATCTACCAGGATAAGTAGACCCCCTGAACGATACTCTCCTACATTATATTATGTATTGTTGACTGATTCTGGTGAACCCGAATGTTATGAAGAAGCAATGCAGGTTGAAAGCAGGAAGAAGTGGTAGGTAGCCATGGAAGAAGAGATGGACTCCTTAATGCATAACTAGACTTGGGACTTAGTCAAGTTGCCTGCAGGAAAAACTACATTGAAGAATAAATGGGTTTACAGGCTGAAGGAAGAAGATGGAGGAAAACAAAGGTACAAAGCTAGACTTGTCGTGAAGGGGTTTGCACAGAAGAAAGGTATTGATTTTGATGAAATATTTTCTCCTGTTGTTAAAATGACTTCAATCAGAACTATTTTAAGTCTAGTAGCAGCTGAAGATTTTCATCTTCAGCAGTTAGATGTAAAGACAGCCTTTCTCCATGGGGATTTGGAGGAAGAGATATATATGCAACAACCACAAGGATATGAGGTGAAAGGGAAGGATAAACTAGTGTGCAGGTTGAAGAAGAGCTTGTATGGCTTAAAACAGGCTCCAAGGCAGTGGTATCTAAAATTTGACAAGTTTATGTCTGAACAAGGTTATACTAGATGCCACTCTAATCATTGTGTTTATCTGAAAAAGCAAAATGCAGCGATATTATATTGTTATTGTATGTAGATGACATGCTTGTTGCAGGGTCTAACATGCAGGAAATAAATGTGCTCAAAAGTAAATTGGCAAATTCATTTGCAATGAAGGATTTGGGAGCTACAAAACAAATCCTTGGTATGAGAATCACTAGAGACAGGAAAAATCGCAAATTAACATTGTCTCAGAATGAGTACATACAAAAGGTGTTGAAAAGATTTAATATGCACAATGCAAAACCAGTTAGTACACCTTTTGCTAGCCATTTCAAACTTAGTAAGGAAATGTGCCCAAAGACCCAAGAAGACATGGATTATATGTCTAAAGTTCCATATGCATCAATAGTTGGAAGCTTAATGTATGCAATGGTCTGCACAAGGCCTGATATTGCACATGCAGTGGGAGTTGTAAGCAGGTACATGAACAATCCAGGAAAGGAACATTGGATGGCAATGAAATGGATTCTCAGATATTTGAAAGGTACCACAAATCAAGCATTATGCTTTGGTGGTGCAAACATTTCTCTACAGGGATATGTTGATGCAGATATGGCAGGTGACAGAGATAACAGGAGGAGCACTACAAGATATGTATTTACTGTTGGTGGAACAGCTGTCAATTAGGTTTCAAAAATCCAAAGTGTTGTTGCACTTTCAACAACAGAAGCAGAGTATGTTGCTGCTACAGAGGCTAGTAAAGAAATGATTTGGCTACAAAGGTTTATGGGTGAATTGGGTAAGGAGCATGATATGGGCACGTTATACAGTGATAGCCAAAGTTCCATTCATCTTGCAAAGAACTCAGCATTTCATTCTAGGACTAAACACATACAGCTCAAGTACCATTTCATACGATTAGTGTTGGAAGATGGAGAGTTGAAGTTGGAAAAGATACACACTAGCCAGAATCCTGCAGATATGCTAACAAAAGTTGTAACCAGGGAGAAACTGAGAATATGCTCAGTTTCAATTGGTCTTCAAGGATGACGATGAAGATGAGAAATAGCCAGGTCCAAAGAGGAGTCATTGTCCAGCAAATGAAGTAGCGATGGAGTTGCTACAATCATTCTCCAAGTGGGAGATTTTTGTGTGTGGAGCATGATTGTTCAGAGGTCTTTGTTTCAGCCGAATGTATACCACAGGAATTTTGTACACCCCTCCACGCAGAGGGGTGCGGGGGGGACTTTTCCCCCCCGCGGGGGTCCAAGGGGGCCGATCCCCCTTGGCTGGGGGGTCCGGGGACCAGCGATCCCCCGGCAGGGGCTCGGGGGCAGCGCCCCTGAAGCTAAAAATAGATGTAAAATTGCCTTGTAAAAGTATAGTAATTTCTAGTCAATCTGGGTCGTTCATTAGGCGGATGATCTGACAATAGAACTTATGTTTAGTTTAGGGTTTTTTGCCCTAGAAGGCAACCCCTCTCTTTGTATGAGTGCATTGTATTTGAGGCTGTGTAATAGATGTGTAGACTGTGAGCGAGAAACAGAGAGGTAAGACTGTGAGAGAAAACAGAGGATATTACAGTGGATCTGTTGTAGGTTGTGTCTCTTCATTTTGCTGGATAATAGAAAGGAAGGACTGGCTTTTTGGGGAGGACGTAGCCCAAAATGGGTGAACCACATATATCTGTGTCTCTCTTGTTTTATGCATTTTCTGTGTTTATATTTCTGCAATATTTTATGTGTTCCATTGCTCCGTAATATATAATTTTATAACAGGTTTCATTTCTTAGTTTGCTACTCTTTAATGGTTTTGAGATTTCTTGGGTTAGGAACCACCCCAGGTGCTCAAGATCCCTCTTGTACCATTACTATTTATGCATTTGTTTATCTCTGCAATTTATTTCTGAATATTACTTTATGCATGGTTACTTACTAGTTTCTAAACAGTCCTTTCTTGCACAGTATTTCAGCATTAGACGATAACGTTGGTAGTGGTTATGTTTTTCAAATAACATTCTTATTTATGAATTTTGTTTCACTTGTATTTCTATTGTTTATTTGTTTTCCATCATTCACTATTTTATTATGTTTGCACAGTCCCCTATTTTTTGACTATAAGAAACCCTACAGTCATGTATCTTGTTGAATAAACCCTGCTACCACAAATTTGATGACTTGGACATGTGTGACTTACCATTTCTTAGCCCTTCCTTAGCTTATTTTTCTTTCCAACCTTGCCTTTAGCATATTTTCCTAATCGTTGGATTGTCTCTTATAGAAAAACAGAGGCTCTTGTAGCAATTTGCAATTTGTTGTCCTTTGCAGATAGTCCTAGGCTACGGGACTATGCCAAAGTATCTAAAATAATGTTTTTTATTTTAAATGGATGACCAATGTTTAAAATTTTGAACATATGTAAATATTAATTATTTATGAGAAAACAGAAGGGTTGATTCTTCACTCTTCACAGAATTAAGCTTTAAAATGATATGAAACGCAGAAGTAAAGAAGATATAAAATTCCTTAAATATTCAAACTGAATGTTTAATTGCTTATATATAGCATATGCGTATAGAAATTTTCTATATCCAAATAGTACATGTGCAAGAGATGACAGAAGGCAAAAATTTATTGATTTATAGGAATTAACTAAGACAGACAGTGTCAGTTAATTAATCTCTTTAAATAATGATAACTTTGCAAGAGATTTCAAATCATTTGATATTCAATCTGATCTTACACAGACTTTTGTGTTACCTTAAACATGTGTAGAGAAAATATAAAATTGAAACATAATCGAATACCAAAAAAAAACCTCATAGAGATACATAAGCTGCTCAGAGTGAAACCATAATCCTTCTATTAATCTTTAGAAATAGTTCAGAAAGTTACAAACATGTTTGTTGATTCAACCCTTTCTTCTTTGAATTACAAAATATTTATAGAGTTCAACTTTCCAACATATCTAAATTAGAATCAAAATTTATTACAAAATATAATATCATCCAAAATATTTGGGATATTACAACAATAGAACTAAAAAGAGTTGATCTGAACTAATTTCGAGGGTTGTTGTTGATGACTATAGCTGGAAATATGCTTCTTCTGTTGACTACCCCTGAAATTCTTTTGTCTACTACTGAAATAGTGTTGTTTTCTCCTGAAATTTTGCATTATGTTCCTATTCGATGAGCTCACACAATTTATCCCATCTCTTTTCATCAGGGATAGAAAATTTTAATAGCTTTCTATGTGACTCATCAACTTCAGTATATTTTTCAAAAGTGGGTCGAATTAGAAACAAATGCCTAATTTCATGTTGAATTAACAAATCATAACTTAAATCTTCAATGAAGGCTTTCCCAGTAATAATTCCTCTAATTTTGGAAAATTTAGTCTTGTCCACTATTATATCATGTAGTCTTTGTTGATACTCTTCAAGTGTGACAAATTTTCCACTTCTATCCTGCAAAGTTGGAAGTCCTTTCTGATGTAAAGCGTTGAATTTCCCATTAAATTTCTTAATCTGAACCTCCAAATTATGGCACTTCTTCTCAAGCTGTAGCATCAAATTTATCTTGGTTAAAACCTTTCTGACCTCCAAGACAACTTCAGTTCTGTCTTCAATGTCGAATTCTTCAATCTCATTTTTTGTCTTGGAGTTTAGGACTTTGATTATCCTTGTAGCATCTCCAATTTTGTGGTCTAGGTCCTTCTTTATTTCTGCTACTGCTTCTTGTGACCTCTACAATAAATCTTCCTACTCAAAAATACTTTCAATTGAAGGCCATAACTCAGCTACTGATACATTAATGTCTATCCAAATATTCTATTTGGCCTGAGAAATAGTTTGTGCAATTAAGGATTCATTTTCATAAACTTTTCATTGTTGAGTTAATTTATAATTATTTTGAATCTCAGCCAAATATGCATTATTAGACATAATCCTCTATTCTTGGATATTTTGGAACTACATTTTAAGTTTTTCAATCTCTTGATCCTTCAGAGATAAGTCTCCCATGGCTTTTGATAGTTGTTATGCTGAGTCAGTAGGTTGTGCTTCTACTTTGTTGTTTGTTTCTGTAGATGTCCTTGTTGCTGATGTACCTATTGTAGAAGTAGTATTTATAGGAATAGAAACTGAAATGATGAGTTGTTTATCTTTTTCTTTTAGAAGTGATTCCATATCAACTTCCATTTTCTAAATTTGAACATTTTGTTCAACTATCAATTTGAACATATTTTCTTTCTCCCTTTCTAGCTGACTAACTTCCTTAGTTTATGGATGTTCAGTAGTAGGAAGTTTAAGTTGCTTCCTCAATGCTTGAATGTCAGCATTCTTATTTTTAATCATCTCTTCTGCTACTTTGATATTACTAGGATCATATCCCAGTTTTATCACCAGATCTTCAAGAGATTTGATTCTAGTATCTTTAGCTAGAGATTGCATTCTCTCCATCTTCAACTATGTATGAATATTGTTCAGAGAAGCTTGGAGTTTAGAGGTTTCCATAGCTGAACTTGTTAATGTAGAGTATATCATTTCACCAGCCTGCTTATGCAGGTCAATTTGATCAATGGCATGAATTTTCTTGGTGTCAAAAGCAAAAATGGATGTTTTTTAATCTTTTGCACTCTTAGGGACTAGAATTTTGGGTTCCAAGAAAGCTTATTGAAATTTTCCCTTCTCAGTATCAAGTGCAGATGGAAGTTTGTGTTGTATAGTGGAAGACTGCTTCTGAAATTCTGAATAAGTGGTGGCCTTCAATGCTTCATTTTTCCTTTTGATTTCTCTATATCTAATAGAAATATTTTGCTATGTTGTATCATGAGAAACAGAGGATATAGGAGAATCTGTAATTTCTTTGATCTGTGGAAAACAAGTGATGGGAAAACCTGACAGCACCATTATGGCTTACTCCTATGAGTTTTTGTCCTCTGAAGACTCCTTATTAGTGTTTTTCTTCTTTCTCCTTTTGAAAATTGTGAAAACTATAGCTTGAGTTTCTGAGTCTGTAGGAGATAGACTTTCTCTTGGTATTTTGGTTTCTTTTTCTTGAGGAATTGAAGTCTATGAAGATGTTTAACTAACAATTTGTTCTTTGGATTCATGTAATGTATTCTCTTGCCACACTACTTGATTTGAATACTTCTCTATCTCTAGCCTAGATGTATGTACATATGGCATTGTTTTTTGCTCAACTTTTAACTTCGAAATAATCCCCAAGGGACCATAGGATGATCCAAATGGATAATGGCATCAACCCATGGTACTCATCCACCCATATTATTCATCGACCCATGGAATTTACCCATGGTATTGTAAATGGCATCCACCCGTGGTATTGTAAAATCCACTCATGGTATTCATTCACCCATGGAATTGACCCGTGGTATTGTAACTAAAAAATACTATAAGTAACAAGTCACATTTTGTAAAAGGACAGATTGTCCGCCACAATGTAGCCTTTATAGTTATTATCGGTTTTAATAAAAAGTTTCTTTGTGGTTTTTGTTTATTGGGAATTCTCCTCTCTTTTTTTCTTCTGGCAATTCAAGTTTTCAGATCTTGGGGGTCTCTCCTCCCAAGATCCATTTCAATCTTTTAGATCTTGAGGGCCTCCTCCCAAGACCCGGATCAGTGGTATCAAAGCAGGTTATGATTCCATGGGGATGAGGGTTTGACGCATATTTCAGTTTCAAATTTTGCAGCAATATTCAACAAACTTCAGGCATGTGCTACGTCTTCCACAGAGCATTTTCTTGGGCCAAGCAGGAAGAATTTTTCTTTTTTCATTTTTTTTCACGAATGTTCTTGGGTGGCGAATTTTCAGATCAAATCTTAAACATTTGGTACAAAATTTATAAAAAAAAAATACCAGATCTAGATTCCTTGCGAAAAATCACCCAATTTCAAAAAAAAAATGGGTCGAATCAGAGTTCGGATGTGGGAGATATCGCTGATTTAAAATCAGCTATTTTTCAAAACTTTTGTGACGACGGAATAGTTGCAGTGCGAATCTGAGATTTTAGAGTGTCCAGATAAGGATTTCCAACACATGGGAAGATGCAAAATGATCCTTCTGTTTCCAAAAACAGGTTATAATAAATATTCTGAGTTATATTGACCGAGTTATGTCCATTTTAATCTGGAGCAGCATTCGGAGTGGGTTCCCATTGGAGACATGCCCTCCCACCCCACTTTAGTAGGCACCTACTTCACATTCATCAGTTTCAACATAGCAGCATTCGACTTGGGTTATTTGGAGACGTGCCCTCCCACCCTAGGCTATGTAGGCACCTGCTACTTCATCAACAACCAACATCATGGTTATGGGTCATCCACAAACCCACACTTCATCGAAGTCCATTTGCTAGGCCGCACACTGTCATCATCACAGTTGGTCACAAGCATTACAGGGTATCTCTATCCTTGGATCTTCGTTTATCATGGTTATGGGTTAACCACATAAAACCCTTATCTTCAGTAGCTCTTCATATTCAACAAAAGCTTCGCAGGAGGGAACTTTACGCAATGGGGACCATTGCTTCTTAAGGAGGGAGGAATGATCCGAATGGATAATGGCATCAACCCATGGTACTCATCCACCCATATTATTCATCAACCCATGGAATTTACCCATGGTATTGTAAATGGCATCCGCCCATGGTATTGTAAAATCGACCCATGGTATTCATTCACCCATGGAATTGACCCGTGGTATTGTAACTGAAAAATACGATAAGTAACAAGTCACATTTTGTAAAAGGACAGATTGTCCGCCACAATGTAGCCTTTACAGTTATTATCGGTTTTAATAAAAATTTTCTTTGTGGTTTTTGTTTATTGGGCATTCTCCTCTTTTTTTTTCTTCTAGCAATTCAATTTTTCGGATCTTGGGGGTCTCTCCTCCCAAGATCCATTTCAATCTTTTAGATCTTGGGGGCCTCCTCCTAAGATCCGGATCATAGGACCAGGTAAATATCAACTTGAACTTCATCTACTTTAATAACATATCTGCCTCCTTCGTTGATGCCCTAGTATTGACAATTAAAGGGCCCATCTGTGCCTTTAACTTGAATTGGGCTTTCTGTTTCTTGGATACAAAATGCAGATCATCCATGTTCATCATTTGCCTGATGTATTCCAAGGAAAAGATCCTGATTGTCATGAATATTGGTAATTTCCTGTAGGGAGGAATTTCACGTCCATATATTCTGATTTTTGTGTAATTTTGGTAGAGATACCAGTCTCCAATTTTGGCTTGTTCAATAAGGTGCAGAATTCTTCTAATTTCTTTTAAAATCCTTGGTATAACATCACTGCTGAGAAGACATAAAGACATATGCAGAAATTGGTTTACATAATCACTAAAGGAATATTCATATGTGTTATTCCTTATCAAAGAAGTCCAGTGAATGACTGTTTCAGGCTTTCCTTGTGCATCTAACTTTTGCAATGGAAACTTAAACCTATCTGATTGCTGAAATAAAAGTAAATGCACCAGAATTGATTGATGTGTAAAAGCACCTGCAATTGAAAACTTTAAAAACTGATCATGATATTGTCTACCAAAAACTTATTGTAGTTGAAAATAAATGAGGTCTTATTACCCACAGAAAACATTGATATAAATCCCAATATAACTTTATCGGCCCACTGATTGATAGGGTAACCCAATAGACATGTGACCATAGAGATGACTTTCCTAGACATTTTAGGGAAAATTGAAGTGGAATAGGGTGGATTGGTCCTAGGAAACTCAGAACTCTCGGGTAAAAATGACTCAAAGATTCAGGTTCACTAAGGAAATGTGATTTGTTGGTAAATCTTTATGAGAGAATCAGTAGAAAAAGGGTGCAGAGGGGCTAAAGGATTGATTTGAAGTTATTGACATATGGACTCAGGAGTAATAGCAAATAAAACTTCATTATTTTGGGAAATTACAACCCTCTGACTAGAAAGATGTCTCAGATGATACCAGGTAATAAATTCATGGAAGATATGGGTATGGGAAAAGATGAATTGGGGAAGAAAAACTCCCAAATTCTCAATTCATCACTGACATCAAGAAACTTCTGGTTTGCCCACTTGTGGAGTTCATAAAGATCGAACTCACATTGGGTTTCTGAGATTTGATATTGTGCATCTACCAGGGGAAGCTCATCTAGGTTAACTACAGAAGGTAATGTAGGGCTCTCTACTACTAATTTCGATTTGCCTATAGATGAAGGCATCGTAAACAGGAAATTACAGGATGGTTGCTAAATTACCAGACAATTGTCGATTATAGGTGTATGAAGATCAATGGTTGCACGATTAGTAGAATTCAGAGTTGCATTGGTAATATTGGGAACTGGAATGGTGAAAGGGAATATGCAAAGGAATATGTGTCTTTTTAAAAGAGGAAATTCGAATGGTTGAACAGGTTACAACCATTTTTAGGCACGTCGAATTAAAGAATTAGACATTGGCATGAAAAAATAATGGTTAAATGGCTATATGAACGTCTGGCAAGAGGAATTAAATGTATAACAGTGAATTGGTTGGGACGAATAGGAAGAGGACAGGTCGCGAGGTGTGAATTGGCGCGGGAGTGGAGCGGGAGTGGGAAGTGGTTTTCGAGGGGGCGGTTAGCAATTTAGGAGAGGGGGGTCCCAAATTTGTTGAGAAGGCACCACGTATTAACAAGAGGTTAATTAAAATTAGCTTTGCGAGTGGGTCCCGAACTCATCCCCCGCCATTGATGCGGGTGGGATGATCTCGTCCGTTGGTTTTGATTTGAAATTTGTCACAACACGACAAGATTTCAAATCCACTTTATTTGCAAATTAAACTATAATATTTTTCGTAAAAGATACAAAGATTAAAATAATAATCATATAAAAATGATGTGGCATTTTGACTTGCTCGCGACTTTGGGGATTTTTTATATATATATATATATATATATCCCCTTTTTATTCTTTTCTTTTGACATTTTTTCTTTATTTCTTTTTCTCATTTTCTTTTTCTTTCTTTTCTATTTTTTCTTTTTCTTTTTCTTATTTTTTCATTTTTCTTTTTTTCCAACAAAAAAAAAAACAACTAGGATAAAAGTAAGTTACAACACAATTCACCTTTGAAACTCACCCAGATTTACATCTGACTCATGATTCACTTTCTTTGATGTGTTACAATGCCCCTGTAACCTTGGGAAAGGAATTTGTAAGTAGAGATACCAAGTATATTCCTTGTCCTAGATTATTGTATAAATTGCTTCTTTCCTACAGAATTAAGTTTTACGATTTGCAAGCTTTTACTTCACAATGTGTTTAATTTCCTTGCACAATAGAATAGGTATGCTATCATTTCATTACAGTTAAGATGGTTTTCCTTCCTTCATTACAATTAGCATAGGTTTGCTTCTTGTATTTCATTCCCTGCAATTTCATTTTTTTCCCTTCAGCATAGAACATTTATAATGGTCTATGTATAAATAGATTTCATCTTAGTAATTCCACCTATATAAAAGTCAGCAAAAGAGTTAGGGATAGAAAAAGAACATTCTTACTAAAAAAAACCCCACTTCCACTAGCAACTAGGCTCTTTTTGCTTATTATGGGCCTCCCACCCTATCCACAAGGACTATTGAGGCCCTTTTAGGTGAGCAAGGGAGGATCTTTGAGGAGATTGTAGAAGGAGAAATACCATCACAACCCTCCAATACCATGGCTGAAAATAAACAACCAGAAGTGTTCACATGCCCCATTAGAGAAATAGATGGAGAGGCCAGAATGAAAAACATTAATTCATTTGTCCTCCCACACTTCTATAGTCTAATCACATAATATCCCGACACTTGCAATTTTGAGTTTGTTGTTGTACGCGGGGACTTATTACTACACAATTAATGAGAAGATGTTAAAATTGTTCCCTTCCACTCTTAAGGATGAAGCCCTTTGATGGTTCATGAGCCTAGAAGGGGACAACATCATCTCATGGGAGAAATGAAACAATATTTCAACAACAAGTACCAAGATTATTGCAGAGAAAGGGATACAAGAGACAAGATATTCAAAATGATCTAAGGAGTAGATGAATCTCTGGAATATTTTGAGAAAAATATTTCAGTTGAGTTATAAAAGAGCGCACAATTTCACCTTAGATACAAATTCCATAAAGCTATTCCTTCAACCCAAGTCCGATTTTAATGGCTACCCACTCATTTTAGTAAAATTAAAGTTCCAAAAACTCTTTGTTTACACAATTATAAGCTCAAACACTCTCCAAAGGCTCTCAACTCTATCAAACTTTAACACCACATTGCCCTAGCATGATGGCAACACTTTTAATGTTTAAAACAATTGATTACAGTTGACCTAGGGTCAAACCCCCATGGATGTCACAATTTGTAAACCTCGTAATAAACATAGAATATACATTCCAAACATTATTACATTTGTGGCCCAATCAAAATCACCCATGTAGCATATTGGTTAATTATTGGTTAAATCAGGGCAAGGGTCCCACACTCAAACTCACGAGCACCCCTTTTTATATATAATATTTATTTATTTTTCGCATCAAAGTAATATGTGCCTCATTGGATGTGAGGCCCCCATGGTGCATTGGAATGTCATACCAAAAATATGTTGAATGTTGGTGGTTTTGACAATAAATAGTCATTAGTACGTTAATATGTCGACGAAGATCGCATGTTCAAGCCCTTCCAGGGCATATTTTTTCTCCGTCAAGTAAACAATAAATTTTAACAATAGTTTTCCCCGGTATGTTTCTACAGCATAGCCCATGATCTAATAATAAGCCATTGTCTAGCCTCCACCAGTGTTGGGGGTTCAAACCTCATTGGCTCCAATTATCTAATGAATTTGTTTTTTACTATCTGATCCGTCAAAATTTCCTAGCCTTTCAAACTTCTAGAATGTTCTAAATGTGCCACATGCTACCTTATGATTGGGCCACATGGCATATCCTCGTTGTTCCACTTTGAGCCTATTCAACTCCCATGTCCTCGATCAACATGGTACTACCTTAGCACCTACCATGTCAACTTTTTGCCATGTGTCACTCACAAAACCTACCATGTCAGCAACCAACTATGCCACGTGTCATACTAAGGCTCAACCACATGACAGCACCACATCATGCCACCTATTATTTGCCTCGCCTGCCACATCATATCTATATGACTACCACGTCATATCCATACTAGCACGTGTCCTTTTGCAGGACTACCACATGGCACCTATGATAACAGTTTTGCTTGTTCCAAACAAACTTCAGAGCGCAATAACTTTCACATATGAAATATGTTTTTTCCCATTCAAGTTGTGTTGGAAATGTATCATCAAGCTCTTCAAAGTGGCATTGTTTCCATATGGTTTTAAGCACTTTGACTTTTGAGTTTTTTTTTATATCCTCCCATATCACTTAAGAAGACCTTGGTTAGCCAATGTCGATGCATACATCAGTTGTATAGTTGGGAACATGACCATCACCAATGGGAAATCAATAAAATAACATGTATTATGCCCAACAACTATGGGAGACCCTACTGGTGGAGACCCTACTGATTAGTTTCTCCACAAATTGAGCCTATAAGATATCTATATGCTACTATGGGATTGTGTAGTCTCCTGAAGTAGTCATAGAGGTTCCTCATGCACACCAAAATACCTTCTCAAAATTGTATGGGGACCCTATAATTAATGGAGGGGCTACTTGTGTTGATAAAGAAGACTTTTTTTGCAGTTGTAGTGGAAAAGACAAGTAATTGAGCTATTGTAGTGCTAGAAATGAAAAACAATGAAGGAGAATTTACCACATGTGGAGAGCCTACTGATTGAGTCTTTACTAGGGATAGAGATCTCCATTGGGATGGAGATCTGTATCACAAAAGATATACAAGTGGGTATGTCTTTAACCTATTTGATTGAGTCTAATGAAGAGTCGATCAGTAGGGTCTCCACCCTTCCAAAGGGGGTACATTGGAGTAAAGAAAAAAGGCATGAAGCTATCAATGCAAAGAGAGGATTTTTCCTCCCTAATGAATAGCCATGTGAGGATAAGAATGTGATTAGAAGGTAAATCTTGCCTTACCTTTGTGATGAGATAGCTTACCATGTTCTTAAGTACATCTCTTGTCAGGGAAGGCTGAGCATAGTGTATGCTTACCAATTTAGATTCCTCTACCAACTAAGATTTCAAGCTAATCTACCAAATCATGAGCGGTTAAGTGTCCCATATTTCCTCCTCCAATCCCTAAACGAGATGAGAACCAAGGACAAGGAGGGTAAATATAATTACCTAACCCATCACAACCTAATTAGATTAATAGTAAGAGATGTATTAGAACATATTCAGTACACCATTCCCTCAGTAATCTTTGTGGAAATGGACAGACAAGCCTTCTTAGAGGCCCAAGATGAGTTATAAAAACCTCATATGTAGTTTTCAGAACCTCAAATAGAATTGGCAGGACCCCGAGCAGAGGTTGAAAAAACCCAAAAGAGGCCAACTAAAAAGAGGAAATAAAAGGTAGTGGCAAGTCCTGTAGAAGAGAAAGAAGGAAAATAACTCTTGGAGGAAGAAGAGAATGAAATTGGAACTACATTGGAAGCACTTAGAACTCCCACAAAACCAAATACAAGTATACCTACTCAACATATTGTTTACAATAGGAGGAGAAAAAGCATTAGAGTATGGTATAGTGGCAAGCCAAGACCTCCTTCTCCTACTCTTATCACTATTGAAGAGACCCCAAACCCAGAAAAACAAGAGCTCCATGATGTAAAGCAGTAGAAATTAAAGGCACTTGACCTACAATTAACAAAAATGAAAACACCTCTTAAGGAAATAAGGTAGGAAAAAAATTAGAAGGGAAAGAAGCTTACCTACTGGGACAGGTTTCCCACCTATAGGAACATGCTTCCCTGCTAGAGTAAAAACCTATAGAATTATGGGAAACTCAAAGGAAAGTGAAGCAACCAACCCCAAGGAGATCCTCCTCCTTTTTCTCTTGGATTGGTGCAGGAAGGGTGCTTCCTATTCACCTAGCACCATAGCTATTACTCAAGGTAGAGTGGGAGAAAGTTGAGACTCGTTGATGGAAGAGGATCGCCCAATCCAAAGGTGTCATTGATATTGGCAAGATGGAAGATGAGATCAAGAGAATGAGAGAAGAAATGACACTCATAAGGTTTGATGAAGCAAACAAGAGGGAGCACTTGGAGAAAGAAAACAACTAGTTGAAAAGTGAATTACAACAGATATAAAGATTGCTACAGGTGAGGGAAACTCAGGTTGAAACCTTGGAAATAGATTTAGGCACAATGGCACACCTCCCTTTAGAGGTAGTTAATTGTAAGAAGCCCTCAAAAACTTACTCCTTATTCTTGAAAGAGCAATGATGTTGGTTTTAGATAAACATGCTTGCACATAAAGGGTCTATCGCTCTTCAAAAATTCAAGGACTTCATTAACTTCTTCCTACAATGTAGTATAGAAGACAAGGCCAAATTTTTTGAATTTTACCTTCACAACCTTGTGCTTCCACATTTACCCATATGGGACCAAAACCCATATTTGGGAGATGCCCAATTATTGACCCTAGCATCTTAGCTAAAGCATGAGGAGGTCAAAGTTGAATAAGTAAAAAGGACCATGGATGGGGAACTAAAGGAGCCACTATGGATTAGACATAAACACCCAAATCTATCCAACCTCACCTCCACTCATGCAATCCTGGCAAAGGATCCTAAAGTAGTGGAAGTTTTCAAACAGAGGAAAGTGGAGGCCATACTCCATTGTGAAGATACTTTCAGTTTGTTAGGAGAATAGAGCTCACAATATTTCCAAGGAGATGGAAAGCACTGCTTGATAGCATAAAAGGTAGAGAATACCATTCCCTTGACATATTGCAAGCTAGACTTTCCAAGACTCCTTTGTATAAGAGGATTATTCAAAGGCTTTGGGTCCAATGTATTAGACTTAGATTCAATCCACCCCCACTATTAGGATTTTAGGAACATAAGAGTTAATAAGAGGAGTTGATGGAGTGGTAGTACAATGAAGAGAATGCAAGTTTTCACCCAGCAAACACAGCCACCTCCATCTCAACTTGAAGTGTCAAATAGGTGGTTAAAGAAATAAGTGAGGAAGAGCAAGGGGGGCAGGGGAGAGTAGGTTACTCAAAGGGTGAGAAACAGTTTCAGTAGGGGCGTATGATGAACTTCCAAAAATGGTAAAACATAAGGCCCATCTAACCACTCCTAGGAACGTAAAGGCTACATTAAACCTTCCTTTTTGCACTTAATAAAACTTTACTAGCTTAAAGAGTTCTTAGGAGAATCAAGGATATTTTTCATGATTTATGTCCCTAATATGATTATTGTGCAGGATGTTAAGGGGATTTTACATAGATTTTGAGGAGATCTAGCTAGAGATATTCATGGGGTCTACTTCATGTTACAAAATACTTCCAACTCGACTAGTTGAGGATAACAAATACTCCTTCATGTTGCTGCGTGGTGAACCAAGAAAAATTATTCAAATTTTTAGGGATTTTAGAGTGAAAGCGGTCCTCCCATCAAGGAGGTTCCTCCTATCCATTTTGTATAAATTTAGGGCTCGAGTAGCCCAGTAGAACAAGTAAAAGCAAAAGAATAACAATGTAGAGCATTAGGAGTTTTAGGCTTCAAGTTTTGCAAATTTTTTTTCCATGTACAAGCAATTCTTCACTTAATGAAAGTAATCTTTGGTTTCAATTCTTAGTATGCTTCTCCTTAAGGGATTTGAGCTTCCTTAGGTTGAATTTTGCCTTAGGTACTCAAGATCCCTCTTCTACCATTACTATTTATCCATTTGTTTATCTTTGCATTTTAATTCTTAATATTACTTTTATGCATGGTTACTTAGCTAGTTTTTGAACAATCCTTTCACGCATAGTATTTCAACATTAGATGATAACATTGGTAGTGGTTATGTGTTCAAACAACATTCTTATTTATGAATTCATATTTACTTTGATTGCTACTAAATAATCGTTGTCCATCATTTACAGGTTTATTGTTTCTACACAATCCCTTATTTTGTAGCTCTAGGAAACCCTACAACCATGTATCTTGTTGAATAACCCCTACCACCGCTGATGTGACTTGGCCATGTGCACCTTATCATTTCTTAGCCCTTCAACTTTCCAACCTTTCCTTTAACATATTTTCCTACTTGTTGGACTATCTCCTATAGCAAAACAAAGACGCTTGTAGCAGTTTCCAATTCACCGTCAAGCTTGCCCAAATTTGAATCCAAGTCATGATTCACCTTCTTTGATGTGTTACAATGCCCCTTGAAACCTATGAATGGAATTTAGAAGTAGAGAGACCAAGTAGATGCCTTGAACTAGATTACTATAGAAATTACTTCTTTCCTACAAAATTAGGGTTTATTATTTGCAAGATTTTACTTCAGCAATGTGTTTGCTTTCCTTGCACAGTAGGATAGGCATGCTTTAATTTCATTACATTTGAGATGGTACGCCTTCCTTCATTGAAATTAGCATATATTTTCCTTTTTTCTTTCATTCCCTACAATTTCAAGTTTTTCCTATATCATAGAACAGCGAGAATGACCTATGTATAACTAGATTCCATATTAGTACTTCAACTTATATAAAATTCAACAAAAGAATGAGATAGTGCTTGTTGCACATATAGTGTTGAACCCACTTAAGTTTGTATAAACCCCAGGTTGACAAGTAAAGCTAAGACCTTTAGGAGTTGCAGCATTATTGCAACAATTATGAGGCCATCAACATGTTGGAGATGTGCCAATGGTGTTGGACCTGCCAACATGTCACAGGATCTCCCTAGTAAGAAGTCCCAAAGAGACCTCAAACCATTTGGATTAGGAGTCCCAACAGTGGGTAGTATAGTAGTGCCTTGACTGTGGTAGCGTGCAGAGGTAAGTATGATAACTTTGTTGGAAGCAAGTGTGTGACCTTGCAGCGAATCAAGTGAGATGCATGGGGGTTCTAACACACAGAGGGGAAAAGGAAGTGTGTCCCTTAGAAGCCTGTAATAGTACATAGCCTGAAAGGAACACACGAGCTGAATGACATCACAGGCTGGAAGCGGAATAGTCCACAATCCAAAGTGACGGGTTAACACAACAACACATCTTCAACAAGATTCGTACAATCATATACAAAATATTTCATACACAAATGTGTAAGTGAAATAACATACATTGCTAAAGTAACTAGAATAGTCAAACTACAATAACAACATATGCATGAAAACATGTTAGCTTAGTTATATTATTAAGTGACAGTTCCATCCATACAAACACCATTGATAGCCACTAGCCCCAATAGTGGAACATTACAGTCAACACTTCCTGCTTCTCCAAAGAGATGTACTTGCTCTACGTTGTGGAGAAGCCAAGGCTCGTCACAATACTCTCCAAGCCTTCTCTAAGAAATGCCTAGCCAAAAGCTTGGATCCAAAAATCATGTACTATGATTTATGAGGTTCTATATATAGAAAAGGGTGGGGTGACCCTTGACATTCCCCTTTGACTCTTAGGCTACCCTCATGACTATTCACATTACATAGTGATTGTTCACATTCCACTAGTGACACTTGGAATTTCACTTACAACATGTCTACAATTATACAATTTCCACATATACCCATGTGGGACAAAATAGGGTTGAGTCATCCTAACAAGACAAACAACATCACTCGAGGTCTTGGGGAATGACCAACTAGGTAACCTCCTTGTGGTGGTCTTCGGTGACGAACTGATACTAAGCTTGGTATTGTGCTATCGTGTCCCCGTACTGTTTGGTGATTTCTTTATTGAAGCGGACTCTCGCCTCCATGGCTTCCTGGTATATGATTCTGAAAACTTTTTCCATATCATCCTGAGGCATGCGCAGCACTATCCTTAGTATGGTTCGACCACCGATGTACTTCTGCATGTTCTCTATGCTCAGATGCAATTCATCGCTAGTGGCTTCACCTATCAACTTCTCTATGTACCCGTCGACCTCCAGCATTACTTGGTTCTTCCTCATGGATTGACTGAGGGTTCTAATGGAAGGTATCATGTGTGTCCTCACTATGGCATCTAGACTCCTATACAATCATGCATAGGAAGCCTCAATCCTAGTGATGAGCTGACGGAGCTACTCATAGCTCCGAATCAACATCTGAATTTGTGCTTTGTCTAGCTCTTCCTGCAGCTTCATCATTTTGTGCAAGTAAAGCGAGGCCCCCTTGTACCTCATTTTCCATTCCTATACATGTGGAATGGTAGGGTGGATGTCCTTGAGAGTTTGGGTTGTCTTTGTGCACTCCTGCTGAAAACTGTATAGATGGAAAACCACTTTGTGCATGGTGACAAATCTTCTATACAACGTCTACATGATGGTCTCCGAAGTTGCTATCTCTCGCAAGTATTTCTTTCTTCATTTATGGCATAGGGGATCCTATGGGTTGCTTTTCTCTCTGCCTGGCCTCTTCCAAGTCCTTCGCCATCCGACCATTTTCTACTATCAAGAACTTGACTGTCAAACTCGTGGCTTCTGCATAAGCCTAAGAAGCCTCAACCATGGTAGTTGGATGTCTTATAACATCTGATACAATCACCATTTCCTCTATGTGCGTAGGTGATGTGTGATCATATGGGAGCTACTTTATTCATGCCTATACAATCTTGTGTTGTGACTTGTCGAATGATAGGTTATACACATCCATCTTCGGATAATCATAAAGGAGAACAACCTCTCCTTGCTCGCTTGGGACCGGTTGTGATTCTGGAGGTGGCAGAGACTGTGTTGCAACCTCGAATGCTATTGGCATGAGATCAATGTCTCGGTCATGTGGCTCCTGTTCCATCTCCATGTTTGTTGCCTCAACCATCTGCTCAACCTGCTGAGAAAATTCTCAAACCTGCACCTACTCACCCTCTTCTTCATCTGTTGGCTGCTCTGTTGTCTCAACATGTATAGGTGCATTTTTCTCTGCTAGTGCACCTTGCCTTTCCTCCTTTTCTTGTTTATGCTTTTCTTCCCTTTCTCTCTTTTTGAGCTCTTCCTTTGCTTTCAGCTTCTTTTCTATTTCCTGCAACTTCCTCTTTGCATCCTCCAACCTTTGCTTATCTCTCTTCCTCCGTTCTACTTTCCTTTCACCTCTATCTCCAAAGCTACTTTCCCGACAAGAGTATCTACTCTAAACTTGTAGCTTTTCTTAGCCTCTGTGCTCTCAGAAATCTTCCTCTTACCTTTGTCTTGTGACGGTTTGTTGCTCACTATTGTTGTTGTTGTTCCTTCCTATGGTGTTTATGCCTGTAGTGTTTATTTCCATTCTACATCTATGCTGACCGACTCATTGGGCCTAGAGGAGTTGTAGAAATATCTCCAAGGATCTTCCTCTGGACAATGACATGCCATGTGGATCCATGGGTAATACACCTTTGCACATTGTTTCTTGTAGATGTAGTGGGCATCATACGGATTGAAACTCTTGGTGTCAAATCCAAACCTCTTTAAGTCCTCGGCCTTGGCATCTGCATCCACATCCTTCAAGGTATGGATCTTATACAACCCAATCCGCAAAGGAAGAGTAGCCCATGGTGCCTTCTTCCTCCTATGTAGTCCTACTGATAACCCTATATAGATGTGGTATGCAACCTCTTGCATGACCATCTTGTCCGTGGAAAACCTCGGTATCTCATGCAGAGGCTTCCTAATGAAGGTTCCACCGGGTGAGGCATACCAATCTACAATGTTAAGCAATGCCTGCATCGCTTCTTGGGACATGCAAGGTGGATCATGTTCAAATATCATCCTATACAGTGGGGCGATGAAGTGGTTAGACAACCTCGCCATGACTCCTCGGTAGCTGCACTCAAAGAGAAACTTGCAATAGATGTTCACAACATCCTCTAATGATGTCCATGTCCAACCCATGCCAGGAAACTGCTACTAGACACAGATTGCATCAAGCAAGTACGCGGACATAAAGAATCTTGCTTGCTCATCCTTAGGCAGACTCTGGGCATTAGACACATGCACTTTCAACTAAAGAGACAACATGTCAGACTAGTTGAATGGCCTTCCTTCATTTTCCAACTGCTCCAACATAACTACCCAACTCTGTGGGAAGGTCTCCATGCTCTCTTGGCCATACAAGCGACATGCAAATATGACCAAGAATTGGTAAGCCTTCCTGAGTGACTTCGTCTTGTAGACCTGGTTGGGTGTCGCTCTGAACTTCGATGGCTCTTTTACCCAACGCTTCATGATGTCTCTAGTGTTCACATTTTTGTTGGGAGTGTAGAACAGTGCATCCATATAGTTCACCGATTGCAGCAAGTGATACATCTGATGGTAGTTTTCTGTCCTGAAGGTGGCAAGTTGTGTTCCACTGGTACTTCTTAGTGTCATTGTCTCGGGATCAGTATGTGAGACAATCTAGTGAATGATATCCACACACAGGAAGGCAGGGTACCTGCATGCAACCCTGTACAAGCCTGACTTGTGGATGTTGACATAGACTTGTCGATCTTCCAGATCTTCCTTGAAGCTGCCTGCAAATATGTCCCTTATTTATTACCATACAATCTTCGTGTCCTTCTCTATGAACAATTGTGTGTCTGCATAGATGGGCAAGTTCATTGGCACCTGTTCAACTACATCTCTAGTGCTTCTCTCTATAATATCCTTTGATCCAGCTCTCTTGGAAACCATGATTCCTGTATTGCTGAAAAGCTACTCAACAACCGTTGTACCTGGAGACAGAGCAGACACTCACAACAAGAAAATGTCAAGTTAAAAACACAAAGCACTTCAAGGATCGATCATGCAACAAACTGGGCAATTTTTGGGCAATATTGCGCAGTTGTCACTCTTAGAGGTGAGGGACTGTCAGTTGGATCTATGCATTGCACAGTCCAACTATTAGTGAGAGGTACTGCTGACTGGAACTACGTAGAGTGCAGTCTAGAACAGCTTGTTGTGGACTGGAACTACGCAATGCGCAGTTCAATTTGGCTTGATGTTGGCTGGGACTGCGCATTACGTAATCCCAGTGGGCAAGACTGGGGACTATCTCTTGGAACTACGTAGAGCACAGCTGGAGCCAGTCACTGGTAGCCTCTGCGCAATTCCTAGAATCAAGGCAAAGCCTTGAGTTCCATAAATATGTATTGCATGTCGGGAGAAGCTAGATCTGAGTCGAGGCAACCCAGATCTGCCCAAGGGCAACTTGAAAACGAGTATATATGAATTCATGAGAAAAGGATGGTGCAGATCTGAGTGAATGGTCATGCATGCAATCAAATAAAGTGTAGAAATCAGTTAAACGAACGAACAACGAAGCTGGTGGGGAGAGTCGCTGCAACGGTGACTGTTAGTGCAAAAACAGGGTTATGCATGCGACACTTAAGAAATGCAAAGCATAACTTGAAAAATCACTTCTACAAGTTAAAACAAACTAAAACGCCAGCGGTCATTCAATAAAACATGCAAAACAACACTCACACAAGCCAAGGAAACAAAAGCGACAAAAAAAGCAGCAAAAGACTTGAAAAGCAAAACTTACCCGGAAAATATGTGTCGATCATGCCGAAGATTCCTAGATGCTTCAGGAATGCTACAGCTCCAAGATTGAATGTGTAAGCTTTGATGGTGTCCATTAAATAAATTTGATTGATTTAGGTTTTATGACACGCATGCAAAAATCTAGGAAAACGCGACAAGTGGCGGCAATTTCTAAAATTAGCTCATGTAACTCCCACTTCTAAAAATAGATCCCTATTTTTTAGGGATGTGTTTTGTTTTTTTTTTTTTTTTTTTTTTTTTTCAGGAAGGGGTTCCATTCACGCATGGATAAATTGCGCAATTCTGGAGGGAACTGGGCAACCTGTCGGCACATGCATTTGGACAGCAGCTAAGGGAATGATTTTGTGCAATTCCTGGGCTGAGTGGCTCTGGCTTCCTCTCATACTCTGCACAATTTCCTAGCTGAAGAAAAGTTGTCAGTTGGGTCTACACAGTTCTCGAGTTGAAGCCCACTACTAGGCTGATCTGCGCAATTCTTGAGAGCAAGGCTCACTATTAGGCTACTATGCGTAATTCTTGAGAGCAAGGTTGGTTGCCCTCTATGACTATGCAATTTTCCAAGGCAGTGAAAGAACCAGATCAACCAATTCATGAGGGCCATCTTGTGGTTAGACAATAAAGCAAGTAAGCGAACACAAGTTGCAAAGCGACAAATAAATTCAAATGAAAGCACAAGTACTTGAGCAGTGTTAGACAAGTTGCTAATATTTAAGGAGGGAGGCTCCAAAACAAAGCGAAGGAAAAAATTTAGAGGGTGGTTGTTGCCGCTACAACATTGGCGACACACTCATAGAACTCCAGCTATCTATATGGACTTTGTCTAGTGTAAAGTGAGTCTAACTCCTCCGGAAGTATTGTTCGATTCTTTGATTGTCATGGCTTCCTCACTAGCTTGAGTTAAAGATATAGTCCCTGCCATTCTCTTGATCGGTCAGCACACATACCAAGCCAATTCAACTGAGTTGTTTCAATTGGGGATGAGGGGTATATTGATGCACAAGTAATGTAGAATGTCAGAGTTTAAGTTTCATCTCTGGTGTTGCTCCTCTTCCAGTAGGCCTGGATAGTACCTTGGTGGAGTCTCTTCAATAACACAAGCATCGCTCCACTGCTAGCGAGCCTAGACAGTACCCTAGCGGAGTTACTTTCTTTGCCTCTTTGTGCAGGAAGCCTTTCTCTTCTTTTGCCTTATTTTATTTTTATTTATTTATTTATTTATTTTCTTATTTTCATTTTTAGAGAACTGTGCATAGGCACTTATTTATTTCATGAGGCAGAAGAGGGATCCCAACTTATTGAGAACAGAAGAGGTTTTCCCTTCATAGAAGCATGTTATATATACCTCTGACATACTTGTTAAGGTTTTCCCCCTCACCTTACTCTACTTGACAGAGTCGACAAGGGTTAACCGAATATAGAAAAACTGAATAGAGTAGTTGGTAATAGTTAAAAGTGCAAGCATTGTGTTTTCACCAAGACTCACTCTGAACATAACATATTTTCCTTCAGGGTATCATTGACTGAAGAACGCAAGCACTTCACAAAGAGAGGGGATACAAATAACTAGATGTTGATAGTTGTATAGTTCCTCTTGTACTTCACCCTGCTTGTCTCAAAATCTAAATACGGTTTCATGTGAAGCTAAACTTATGGGTGCAAAACAAACAAACAAAACAAAACAAAGGACAAAAGTAAAATGAAAGAAAAACAAGTAAAGCGAACATGAGAGCAAAGAAAACACTACTCCTACTCCTAAACTAAGCAGTGCATGGGCCTACTCAGGTAAAGTGATATTTCTAATGCAGCCACCGGCACATTGGTTGGCCCATGTTGGTGAAGGCATGGTTGACAAGAAAGATATTCATACAAATCAACATACGATAAAGGTAAAACAATGAAAACCAACACGTTTGAAGTTTGAATGCATCCACAGAAATGAAAAAGGTAAAAGTGTAAGACAAACACTCTGCGGATGTACCATGGCAAAGCATCGCATTGTGTGCAGACGACGAACATGCACACCCTTTTTATATTTGCAAATGACCAAACATGCAGAAATAAGAAAACTTCCACTTCGTAGCATGACTTGCTACATATGACTCCTCCAATGCATGAGAGATAAGATCGTGAGATAGGGTGTAAAATGTGCAAATCAGATTGATTTTCAATGTGTGCGAGAGAGTGATGAGAAGCCTTGGGTGTTTCAATGGATTTCTAATCGTGAGTGTAACGGACCTCAAGACAGCGAAGACTTAACATAACCATTAGCTCGAACTGAAGTGCCTCGATAACTTGAGGGGTTTCCATTTCATCAGCAGGTAGATCATCAAAGACTGGTGGATTGGAAAGATCAATAGAAATTGAATCAACATTGTGATAAAATGAAGGAGTAAAGAGATCACAAAGCCATGATCAAAAAATTCAAGATGTACATTGATATCCTCATGATTTGACTAATCATATAAAGGGGTTCATGAGAAACATAAATTTTCACCCTCTCAATTTTTAGAAAGAAAAGATGACAAATTGAGTGGATTTGGAAGGAAATATTTTTCCTCACCACAATCAAATGATGGACTGACATCCTATGTGTTAGGTGAATGATCGGAAATAGAAACATCCATGAATGAATTTTCACAAGACAAATTATAAATGGTAGCATTTTCATTTTAGCAAGATAGTTAGTTGCAGTTCAATCTATTTCAGTTTTGCAAGTAGAAGTAGAAAAAAAAGCAAAAATCAAGCAAAAAGATTTCATTTCATGCCTTGTAGGAGTAGAGATAAGTTAGAAAAATGATTGCAAAACACCCCCACTGCTTCACACAGCCTTCTCTCTTCTTCGATGGTTGTGATTGAAGAACCCCTGGGTGGACATCAAGACATATTTGAAGAACCTCTAGGGGAAAAGAAGAAGAAAACATTCCTCTAAGCAAATGGCTACAAGCAGAAATGTTGGGAGCAACATCTTGTCCAAAGATGAATTTGAAAATCAGATCAAAGATTTCAAGAGTGATATGAAGCAGTTTCTTGCCATGCAACTGGATACCTTGCGGATCCAACAGAAGCAAGAGGAAGCCAAGAGGGCTTTGGTCATTTTTTGTCCTAGGTGCACTAGAAAGCATCCTAGGGATGAATGTCCATTGTACTCCATAGAAGTGTGTTTTGTCTGTGAAGAATACCATCCTACAGATCAGTGCCCTTCCTTACCCAGATTCAAAGCTGCATATCAGAGACCCAAAGGAGCCACTGAATCACTCTATTACATGAACCAAAGTTGGCCGCATGGACCTAGATCTTACCAGCAGGAACTGCAAGGGACACCCGAGACCTATTATGGCCCCTATCAAGCCACTTTCATGCCTTCTTGGGATCCCCCTGCTCATCCTTCCTGGTTCACACCTCCTCCTTGTTCCTTCACAGATCCATATTATGCCCAACCAGCTGCTCATTCGTTTCACTCTTATGCTCAGCCACAGCCTCAGTGGAATGCACCTCATCAGGGGTGGAGGCCCCAGTACAACACTCCTCCCACTTCGTTTCCTCCAACACCAGCTCATCCACAACCATCGCCTCCTCCTCCACCAAGGCAACCCCAAATGCCTACCCAACCACAATGCCATCCATCTCCATCTCAATTTCACACCTCCACTCAACTACCCGTACCATTTCCAAAGCCATACAATGGAGCAGCTCAACCCCATTGCAAATCTGAGGCACAACATATCCAAACAACTCCTCTTGAGCCCAATGATCTTCACCAAAGCTCAGGAAGAGTGTTACAAAGCAGAGATTATATTGACAACATTGAAGGACCAAAAGAAAAAGAAGATTCAAAAGAGGAGATCAAAGAACCATGGGCTGCACTTGATGAAGAGAATAGATTAGAATCAAAGATCGAGAGAGTTCCCTCATGGTTACCATCAAATCCTCCATGTACTCAAGAGAAAGATCAGCAAAAAGAGGAAGATGAGAAAGTCATGCTAGAAGGTGACATGAAGAATGATCGAGATCAGAAAAAGGACCAAGGATATCAAAGCTATATTGAGACATGGTTCCAGACAGCCACTAAGTTGCAGCAGTACTCTCCTCCTCAGCTATGTTTTGTACTTTCAAAGTCAGATCATTTTGTCTCTGAAATGTGGATAGTTGTCAAAGCATGCATTTCGAGCCTCCACATCATTTTGTCTCTAATCTCGATGTGCACATGGCTCCATTGGAAGTATTCTTATACTTGAAAATGATTTTGTTTTTCAAGTAGGGTAGGGTAGAAAAAAGAAGAAAAAAAGAAAAAAAGAGAAAAAAGAAAAAGAAAAAAATGAAAAAAGAGGAAAATAGAAATCTAAGGTGAAAACCTCCTCGGAGGCGCCTTAGATTGGCTCATTGATTGAAAACCTCTATGAGGCGGTCAATGGGTTGGGAAAAAAAAATAAAAGAGAATAAGATCTTTGGGTGAAAACCTCCCTTGGAGGCGCCCAAGGCAGGCAATTAGGGTGAAAACCTCCATGAGGCGCCCTAGTTGTTTTTCAAAAAAAAGAGAAAAAGAAAAAGAAAAATAAAGCTAATCTCCATTGAATAATTTCATGTTGCAGCAGTGACATTGCAGGTTGCAAGAAGGACGTTTCATGACAGGAGGAGCACTCAAATCAAGGTCAAAGGAATTTTTTGTGCCTTCTACAGGAAGCTCTGTATTTCTACAGGAAACATCCTGTAGAACCTTTGGACGAGCCAAATCCAATTTCAAAAGTGAACCTAATGGTGGGAATCTGTTGATTAGGCCTACAAGCACTTGTGTGTCCATCCCTTGCCTTTATCCATCATTTTTTTCCCTCCTTGTGCTTCTCATTGAGCTTCTACAGGAACTTCCTGTAGAAATTGTGGGAAACTAGACATGGATTTCAAAAAGTGGTTTGGCGAGCATTGTAGCTTCCTCAAGGGTTCAAAAGCCCTCATGAAATCTTCCAACTCCTCCTCCATCATCTCCATACCTGCATCACAGCCAAAATTCATTTTGTCATACCATGCAACCAAAAATGCAAAGTGCCTTGAAGCAAAAACACATAGAGCAGAATTTGTTTATGCCATAACTTGAAAACCATGCATCCATTTGACAAACCATTTTATGGGGAATTGTATAAGGTTGATGACAACATGCCTGAGCAGTTTCATGCAATTCTGGTGCACGGTTTCCAAGAAATCAGCCTCCATCACCATCAGCCATTTTTGCATTTTCTCCATATCCGTGCATCCATTTTAAAACCTGTTTCATGGGGAGATGCACATGGGTGATAGTAACCTACCCAAGCAGTTTCAGCCGATTCCGATGCACGGTTTCCGAGAAATCGAGCTCTGAAATCTTCAGCCATTTTCCATTTTTCTCGAAATCCGTGCATCCATTGATCACGATTTTGCTATGGGAGATGCATAATGATGATAGGAACATGCTCACCGAGTTTCAGATCAATCCGATCTACCGTTTGGGAGAAATGGCAAAAAGAAGTTCTGGTTTTGTGACCATGCAGCAGCAGCAGCTTGAACGGGCAGAGTTGAACGTGGAAACGATTGCATGTAGCTCAGATCCGGCTAGAGGACACCTGCACAAGGAAAAGCAATCAAGGATTAGCAGCCAAGCCACATGCAATCAGAAAAACTAAGCATGCAGCAGCAAAATCAGAGCAGGCAGCAGCAAAAAGCTCACGGCAGCCATTCAACTTCGAGGTATGTGACAAACTCATTCTTCTATTGCATAAATTTAATTCGAAAATTGCATGAATTAATGGGATGGTGGAATTAAGCCATGAATGGAATAAGTTTAACCCGACATCCAGCTCTCTAGCACTCCAAAAAATCACGTAGCATGCGTGGATGAGATTCACGTGGAAGTTGAAAAGTACCGGCAATGGTAGATGTGTTAAACTCCAGTGAACAGGGCATCAGTTGATTAACAAATAGAAGGGGACTACAGTTCATAATTACACTACAGTGGGGACCAAAAGTCTGCATGGGGCCAACGTGCAGTTGGCCAGCTCACCCTCCATCAACGGAAATCTTCATAATGGCCAATCGAACTCTCACCGATGTTGTTTCCAGTTTACCACATTCCTTGCAGCTGCAACAAGCTCCATACCAGCCCCATAGCAGCAAACCAAGCTTTCTCGGCCATTTTTCAGAACCCTTCGGCTTATCGGCATTCTACAGGGAGCACTGTTTCTTTCTACAGGAAACGAGAGCCGCCTACAGGAAGGCGTCTACAGGAAAGGCAGAGAACAGCTCTGCAGAAGGAAAGCCCGAGATTTTTGTCAAAATTCAAGCTTGAAATGAGAAAAGTAGTTAAAGCTCATGTCCAAGGTTACCAGGGTTCTTGAAAGTGTTGATTTCAGAGTTTTTTTAAACGCATTATAGATCTGTTAATGATGGAGCAATCTGTTTGAATTCAGAATCTGATCAAAAGAACATATCCAGCCACCCTGTGTGACTGTGAGTTGCAGTCAAAAGCATGGATGGTGTTTGCAGGAACTACAGTTACCAATGGTTGCTGCACATGCATTGTTGTGAGCACTGGCATGTTTACAAAAATAGGTAAAATTCAGGCACAAATTCAGGAAGCTTCAATGGAATGTCATGATCCCCCTTTGAAAGGAAGTTAGATGAATTTGGTGAAAGACTGACAACAGTGATTGGTGCCATTTGTATTCTTGTCTGGATCATGAACTACAAATATTTTCTTTCATGAGAAGTCATAGATGGGTGGCTAAAACAATATCAGGTTTTCCTTTGAGAAATGTACGTACTACTTTAAGATTGTTGTTGCTCTGGCAGTTGTTACTATACTAGAGGGATTGCCTGCTGTGATTACTACATGTTTGGCTCTTGGCACTCGTAAGATGGCACAAAAGAATGCTATTGTGCGTAAGTTACCAAGCGTGGAGACTATGGGTTGCACCACAGTGATTTGCTCTGATAAGACAGGTACCAATCAGATGTCTGTCAGTGAGTTTATAGTCATAGGGCACAGTGCTGGTTCACTTAGAGAGTTTACTGTTGAAGGAACAACATATAATCCTGAGGATGGAAAATATTGGATTGGCCTGCACATAATATGGGGGAAGATTTAGAAACTCTGGCAGAAGTGCTGCAGTTTGCAATGACGCAGGGATATCTTGTCAAGGTCACCAGTTCCATGCTACTGGTATTCCCACTGAGGCAGCCTTGAAGGTATTGGTTGAAAAAATGGAAGTTCCAGACCCAATGGCAGGTGATACAAGTGCCATTCTCAACAGTGGCACGGTGCAATTGGGCAATTATGATTGGTGGATACAAAGATCAAAGAGGCTGGATTTATTGGAGTTTGATTGTGATCGAAAATCCATGGGTGTTATTGTCATGGAACCAATGGGACAAAATCGTCTGCTAGTAAAAGGCGCCATGGAAAATTTGCTTGAAAGGAGTGCTTTTCAACAACTTGCAGATGGATCGGTTGTTGAATTAGATGATGCATCAAGGGAATTACTCTTGAGCAAGTTTCATCAAATGAGTTCAAAGGCTTTGTGTTGTTTGGGCATTTCTACAGGAAGTTCATAGAAAGGGCAGCAGAAGGAGAAATTGGTCGATATTTTAGCTAAGGAGGCAGCACCTGTGTTGGCCACCCTAAGCACATCCATCCCCTCCATGAACACTCATTTTTTCAGGGTTCGGGCACAATTTAGTCATGGTTCAACCTTCTACAGGAAGCTACAGGACTTTCTACAGGAAGTTCTGTATTTTTACCAGAAACATCCTGTAGAAGCCTTTGGGCAGGCCAGAATCAAGTATGGAGAGGGATTTGAAGCTTGAAGTCTGTTGAGGATGCATGCAACCACTCTTCTCTTCCATTCTCCATGGGTTTTATCTCCTTTCACCACCATTTCAACCATCATATTAAATACACTTACACAATCATACCAGGGCTGAGAATTCTCTAGGAAAAGGAGCAGACAGTGGGAAGAGCAGAAAGGGGGAGAAGATGAAGGCTGCCACAGCAAAGCTGAAAGGAGAAGGCACCCTCAGCCAAGCAGGCCAAAACAGTGAAGATTGTTTCTACAAGAAGACAGAGGACTGTTTCTACAGGAAGCCAGCGAACTGTTTCTACAGGAAAGTTTGAAAAGAGGGAAGCCAAAGGAGAAATCGGCCGAGATGCCAGCCAAGGAAGCCACCAGGGCCATCAAAGACGAGGGGAGAGATTTGGTTGCTCAGAGGATGAGCAACACTTTCAGTAGGGGGGTGATGATGAGCCCCAAAAATGGACAAATATTTGGGCTCATTCAACCTCCTAATTTGGCTTAGTCCACCATTTTCATTTGTTTATTGCATGTTTTTGATTATTTTTATGTTAATAGAGTGAATTTGGTTAGTCATTATGCCAACAAGTCTAATGGGTGCTTTGTGTAGCCTTTTTGGTCAACTTGGAGACAAAATTGAAGGTCTTAATGAGCACTTGGCAGCCAAATTCGTGGGAGAACAAGCTAGAGGATTTGTAGGAAGGTGTCCCCCTCATTTATGGGCCCTTACCTCGAATTCTCCACCATCAACTCGAAGTTCAAGGGCCACCGAATCAATCAGCTCAAGGGCAGCCAAGCAAGTCAAGTTGGGCTGCTGTTAACTACAAGTCTTGGGCAGCCAAGTCCCTAAATTTTAGGAGGACTGTTGGGTCCTCAAATTGTATAAATAAGAGGGCTTAAGACCTCATTTCAGTTAGTCATTTTTGGGATTAGCTAGTGGTTAGTCATTTTTGTTAGCTAGTTAGTCATTTTGTTTAACCATTAGTTAGCTAGTTTGTAGTTCGATTTTTATGCAATAGATTAGTTTTGCTGTCAGCTCATTTTCAAGTTCTCCTTGTGGACAGTTTTGATGTAACTCTTCATTCTTGTTTAATAAAGATGAATCTAGCTTTGCACCAGCTCTAAATCTCTCTTGGGAGGTTGTAGCTCTTGGGGTTGGGCCCATCTCAAGCGCCCAGTACCTCCCTTGTTTATCTTTATGTGTTTTGCTGCGTTCTTGAAATAAAATCTGCTATCTAGATTTAGATCTTTCTTTGTTATTTGGATTTCTTTTAATGGCTAAAGTAGTTGTTTATGTTTAGAATATATTGGTAGGATAATAACAGGAAAAAGCTTCAAAAAAAGGGTCAGCAAATGCTTTTGGTTTCACCTCTTCCTTATTGGATCAGGGGCTGGAGTTGAAGTAACCATGATGTCCCAAACAAAAACACTTTCTTTGCTTCACCATGCAATCATTAGTGTTTGAATCTCATTCGTAGAACTTGATATCAGTTTGGATGCATGCTTAGGTTTATGATCACTTAGTTTCATAGTTGTTTCACATGGTTTCAATGCAAATAAACTTCTGTTCATTTCCTTTTGCTGTTAGGTCAGATTAGAGTGAAGTACTTAGGTCATAGGTTTTATAACTAGATCTTGGTTTTCTTGCATGTCTTTGTTTGGTCAGTTTGAAAAACCACTTGCAGAGTACCTGTTATCCTTCCTTACCTGCCCATACTCCATCCAACCTACCTGCTTCGCCCTTCACTTATAACCCTTACCTTACACTTGCCTCATCTGCTTACTTTGCCATGATTCTCATCTTCTTGTGCAACATCGCTTCATCCATCCTTGACCAAATCCAATCACTCCTTAGCCTCATCCACCAAGCCCTAGACCTCTTCACACCCCTATTTCACCACCATACTCATTACTCCATCTTTCTCCCTCCATCCATTCTCCAAATTCCTCTTTTCAGAACATCCTGTAGAAATCTCTGAACATCCTGTAGAAACCCCTGCAGACATCCTGTAGAAGCCTGCACACTCGGTTTCCAAGCACCTGAACGTTGTGGACTTCTGTGGAATGATGTTTTGGATCCCCTGGAACCTCTCCTAGCCTTCCCAACCTTTCCCAAGCATTTCTCCTCCTTGATCCACCTCTGCACAGTCAAAAATAGTTAGAAGCACATGCATGATCATTCTAATAACTTAAGCAAAAATAAAAAAACAATGTTCTTTTTCATAGAAGTAGTTTGAGTTCGTGCATTTCACATCATTAGAAGTAATGGCATCCTTTTTAGACATTTGCACTTTCACTATTGCATCATAGAGGTCAAACTAGTCAAATTAGGGTTTACTAGGGTTTCATGTTTGGTTGGCTTTCAGTTCACTTTTGCAAAGTAGATCAATTTCCCTCAAGATAGCCTTCGTCCATCATTTAGAAAGCTTCTTCTAAAGAGCATATAGAAGTTGGCTTGAGCCCTAGCGGACTTGTGCCAGCTGACCAAGTGACAGCTGCGACAAGAGCTAGTACTTGTGCATACAGCACCGTCGCTTCCAAGTTTGTTACGAACTACCGGGTTGATAAAATTAAAGAAGGGAGTTCCAGGAGTTGTAGCATTATTGCTACAATACTGGGGCCCACCAGTAACCTCCTCACGGTGGTCTTCAGTGACGAACTGATACCAAGCTTGGTACGATGTTATCGTGTCTCATACTGTTTGGTGATGTCTTTATCGAAGCAGACTCTTGCCTTCAGGGCTTCTAGGTATATGGTTATGAAACATTTGTCCAGCTCATCCTAAAGCATGCACAGCACTGTCTTGAGTATGGTTGGACCACCGATGTACTTATGCATGCTCTCTGCGCTCGGATGAAAGTCATCACTGGTGGCATCGCGCATCAACTGCTCTATGTACCCGTCGACCTCCAACATGAATTGGTTCTTCCTCATGACCCAAGTAAGGGTTCTGATGGAATGGATCCTATGTGTCCTCACTATGACATACATACTCCTATAAAACATGCATAGGAAGCCTCAATGTTGATGATGAGAAGAAGGAGTTTCTCATAGTTCCAAATCAACATCTAAATTCGTGCTTTTTCTAGCTCTGCCTGTGGCTTAATCATCTTGTGCAAGTAAAGTGGGCCCCCTTTGTACCTCATTGTCCATTATTGTACCTGTGTAATTGCAGTGTGGATGCCCTTAAGAGTTTGTGTTGTGTTTGCGCACTGCTTCTGAAAACTATATAGATGGACAACCGCTTTGTGCATGGTGACAAATCTTCTATTCAGCATTTGCATGGTGGTCTCCAAAGTTGATATCTCTGAAAGTATTTCTTTCTTCATTTATGCTATAGCGGATCCTGTGGACTGCTCTGTTCTATGCCCTATCCTCTTGTAAGTCCTTTTCCATCTGATCATTTTCTGCTATCAATAACTTGAATGTTGAACTTGTGGCTTTTGCATAAGCCTGATAAGCCTCGGCCATGGCAGCTGGATGTCTTCTAACATCTGATACAATCACCCATTCCTCTATGTGTGCAGGTGATGTGTGATCATCCAGGAGCTGATTTCTTCATGCATGTACAATCCTGTGTTCTGACTTGTTGAATCATAGATTGTACACATCCATCTTTGGATCATCATTAAGGAGAACAACCTCTCCTTGCTCGCTTGAGACTGGTTGTGATTCTGGAGGTGGCAAGATTACGGTGCGACCTCAGTTGCTCTCGGCATGAGATCAGTGTCTTGGTATTGTGGCTCATGTTCCATCTCCATGTCTGTTCCTCAACCATCTACTCAACCTGCTGAGAAAATTCTTGAACTTGCACTTGCTCACCCTCTTCTTCATCTGCTAGTTGCTTTGTTGTCCCAACCTGTATAGGTGCAGTTTTCTCTGTCAGTGCACCTTGCCTTTCCTCTTGTTCTTGTTTCTGCTTTTCTTCCCTTTCTCTCCTCTTGAGCTCTTGCTCTGCTTTCAGCTTCTTTTCTGTTTCCTACAACTTCCTCTCTACATCCTCCAACCTTTTCTTATCTCTCTTCCTCTATTCTACTCTCCTTTCGCATTGTCACCTCTTTGCCTCTATCTCCAAAGCTACTTTCTCAAGAAGAGTATCTACTCTAGACTTGTAGCTTTGATCAGCCTCTGCGCTCTCAGAAATCTTCCTCTTGCCTTTGTCTTACACCAGTTTTCTGCTCACTATTGATGTTGTTGCTTCCTGTGGTGTTTCTACCCACAATGCCACTTTCCATTCTACAGCTATGTTGACTGGTTCATTGAGCCTAGAGGATTTGTAGCAATACCTCCAAGGATCTTCCTATGGCTAATGACATGCCTCGTGGATCCATGGGTAATACAACTTCGCACAGTGGTTCTTGCATATGCAATGGGGGCCATAAGGATTGAAAATCTTGTTGTCGAACCCAAACCTCTTCAAGTCCTCGACCTTGGCATCCACATCCTTTAAGGTATGGATCTCGTACAACCTAATCCGCAAAGGAAGAGTAGGCCATGGTGCCTTCTTCCCCCTATGCAGTACTGTCGATAACCTTGTGAAGATATGGTATGAAACCTCTTGCATGACAAGCTTGTCCATGGAAAACCTTGGTAGCTTATGCGGAGACTTATCTACGCCAAACATCCTGATGAAGGTGCCACCAGGTGAGGCATAACAATATGCAATGTTAAGCAATGCATGCATCCCTTCTTGGGACATGCAAGGTGGATCCTGTTCGAATATCATCTTGTACAACGGGCTGATGAAGTGGTCAAACAACCTCACCATGACTCCTCGGTAGCTGCACTTACAGAGCAACTTGTAATAGATGTTCACAACATCCTCTGATGATTTCCATGTCTAACCCATGAGATGGAACTGCTTCTGGGCAGAGATTGCATCGAGAAGATATGTGGACATAAAGAATCTTGCTTTCTCATCCTTAGGAAGACTCTGGGCATTTGACACATGCACTTTCAACTGAAGATACAACATGTCAGACCAGTTGAATAGCCTTCCTTCATTTGGAAACTGCTCCAACATAACTACTCAACTATGCGGGAAGGTCTTTGTGCTCTCTTGGCCATACAAGCGGAATGGAAAGATGACCAAGAATTGGTAAGCCTTCCTGAGTGACTTCATATTGTACACCTGGTTGGGTGTCACTCTGCACTTCGATGGCTCTTTTACCCAACACTTCATGATGTCTCTAGTGTTCACATTATTGTTGGGATTGTAGAACAATGCATCCATATAGTTCACCAGTTGTGGAAAGTGATACATCTGATGGTAGTTTTCCATCCTGAAGGTGGCAAGTTGTGTCCCATTGATACTGCTTAGTGTCATTTTCTCAAGATCGCTATGTGAGACAATCCAGTGAATGATATTCGTGCACGAGAAGGCGGGTACCTCCATGCAGCCCTATACAAGCCTGAATTTTGGATGTTGACATAGACTTGTTGATCTTCCAGATCTTCCTTGAAGCTGCTTGCAAATATGCCCTTTATTTCTTGCCATGTAATCTTCATGTCCTTCTCTACGAATAGTTGTGTGTCTGCATAAATGGGCAAGTTCATTGGCACCTGTTCAATTACATCTCCAATGATGCTCTCTATAGTTTCCTTTGATCCAACTCTCTTGAAAACCATGATGCATGTACTGCTAAGAAGCTTCTCAACAACTGATATACTTGGAGACAAAGTGGACACTCACGGCAAGAAAATGTCAGCTTAAAAACACAAAGCACTTCAAGGATCAATCATGCGACAAATTGGGCAACTATTGGGCAAGATTGCACAGTTGTGAATCTCAGAGTTTAGGGACTATCAGCTGGATTTGCGCATTGTGCAATCCTATCTGCCATTGAGAGGTATTGCTAATTGGAACTGCGTAGAGCGCAGTCCAGTATAGCTTGTTGTGGACTAGAACTGAGCAATGCACAGTTTAGTCTAGCTTGATGCTGGCTGGGACTGTGCATTGTGTAATCCCAGTGGGCAAGACTGGGGACTGTCTCTTGGAACTGCACAAAGCGCAGCTGGAGCCAGTCACTGGAAACCTCTACACAATTCTTAGAGCCAAGGCAAAGCCTTAAGTTCTAGAAATGTGCAGTGCATGCAGTAAGAAGCTAGATCTGAGCCGAGGCATCTCAGATTTTTCCAAGGGAAACTTAAAAACGAGTCGCTCTGAATGCATGAGCGAAGGACGGTGCAGATTTGAGTGAATGGTCATGCATGCAATCAAAGTAAGTGCATAAATCAGTGAAACAGATGAACAACAAAGCTGGTGGGGAGAGTCACCACAATGGAAACCGTTAGTGAAAAATGGGGTTCTGCATGCGACACTTAAGAAAGGCAATACAAAACTTGAAACAAAACTTCTACAAGTTAAAAAAAAAAAACTAAAGCGCCAATGGTCACTCAATAAAACATGCAAAAAAATACTCACACAAGCCAAGGAAACAAAAGTGACAGAAAAAATTGCAAAAGACTTGAAAATCAAAACTTACCTTGAAAAGTTGTGTCGATCGTGTCGAAGGTTCTTAGATGCTTTGGGAATGCCAGAGCTCCAATATTGAATGTGAAAATGAGCTTTGAAGGAATCCATTAAATATATTTTATTCATTCAGGGTTTATGACGTGCATGCCAAAAATCTAGGAAAAAGTGACAAGTGGCCGCAGTTTCTAAAATTAGCTCAAGTGTAACTCCCACAGCTAAAAATAGATCCCTATTTTTAGGGATGTTTTTTTCTTTTTTGCTTTTTGCTTTTTCGGGAAGGGTTTCCATGCATGTATGGAGAAATTGCGCAGTTCCGGAGGGAACCAGGCAACCTGTCGGCACATGCATTTGGATAGTAGCTGAGGGAATGTTTCTGCGCAATTCTTGGGTTGAGTGGCTCTGGATACCTCTCATGCTCTACATAGTTTCCCAGCTGAAGACAGGCTATTAGCTGGGTCTGCATAGTTCTGGAGCCGAAGCTCACTACTGGGTTGATCTCCATAATTCTTGAGAGCAAGGCTCATTGTTGGGTTGCTCTCCGATATTTCTGAGAGCAAGGTTAGCTGCCCTCTAAGATTGTGCAACTTTCCAAGGCAGTGCAAGAACCGGATCAGCCAAGTCATGGGGGTCAGCTTGTGGTTAGACAACAAATAAAATAAGAAAACACAAGTTGCAAAGCGACACATAAATTCAAATGAAAGCATAAGTACCTAAGCAGTACAATACAAGCTACTAAGATTTAAGGAGGGAGGCTCCAAAACAAAGCGAAGGAAAAAATTTGGAGGGTGGTTGTAGCTACTACAACAAAATGATAACACACAGTACTTCCATAGAATTTCCAACCACAAAAAAGCAATCAATATTATCTAGGCTATTGATAATAATAATATATCCAATGAATATGTTGCAATTGAGGGATGCAAATACTTTAAGCGGGTTTTCATTCAAGACTACAAATTACCATTTATGAAATTTTAAGGATTTCTAGTCTTTTTCCTAGTTTTCTTGATTGGGATGGAAATTATTCTTTGATGAACAAAGTTACAAAACATAAATTAGAAAAGGTTTTGCATGGTTTCCAAAAATGGAAAATCCCTAGGCCAAATGATCTTCCCATTTAATTTTATTAATGTTTTAATTTCCTTAGTGAAGATCTTCTTAGAGTAGAATTTTTTCTAGATCAAATAGGAAAATGTTGGCCTCTTCAATTCAACATTCATAGCCCTCATATCTAAATCCACCAACCCAACCTCTTTTGACCTTTCCAGGCCAATCTCCCTTTGTAATTCCATTTATAAGATTATTTCAAATCTTATTGCCACTCTCCTTAAACTATTTTATTTGATAATATCTCCCTTCACTTATTCAGGTTCCTGGAAGGTTGCCAAATCCATGAAGCAATTAGATTAAGCCAAGAGGGAATACACACCATCCATACAAGGAATCTCTCAACAATAATATACAAGGTGGAATTATCAAAAATATTTGATCAGGTTAATTAGTTTTATCTTATACTTTTAATTCTTCATTTGGGGTTCTATTATCCCTTTGTCTCTTGGGTTCTTAGCTATATCAACTCCTCATCCTTTTCTTTGTTGATCAATGGAGTTGGTCCCCCTCTCTTCAACCTAGAAAGAGGGTTCCAAAATGATGTCCTTTATCCCCTATTCTCTTCCTCCTTATGGTTGAATATATCGACCATCTTCTGTCATATGCAAAATAAAGGAACATGTTCAAGGATATCTCTATCAATCAACATTCTCCATCTCTCGCCTATTATTTTTGAATGACATATTAATCTTCTTGGATGGACACTTGGACCACGTACTCTCTTTAAAGGACATTGTGGAAACTTTTACTTCTTCCTCTAAAATGGCTATATATCATAACTAATCTTCATTGTACAAAAATGGTTTATCAAAGGCTGAAGTTTCAAGCTTGGAGAGCATCCTTTCTATACATCCTCACCAAATGGAAGGTGAGATAAAGTACCTGGGTTTCTTTCTTAAACCAAAAAATTACTCAAAATCCAACTAGGTTTGTCTCTTGGAAAATACTAAAAAGAGAATAAGGGGTTGGTGTAACAAATGACTCTTCTATGCAAAGAGACCTATTTTGTGCAAATCAATGATTGTGGCCATTTCAGTCTACAAGGATTTTCTCTCATTGATTCCCAAGGATATTATCCATAAATCAAAACAACTCTCCCCAAGATTTTTATGGGTATAAAAGAGAGAAGCATCCCTTTTCTCTTGTGGCATGGAATTTGATAGCCACTCCAAAAGTATTAGTAGGATGGGGATTAAAAAGTCTACACTAGTTCTCTATTTTGCTCATAGAAAAAGGTGTATGGAATCTCATCCATGGGTCTGGGATTTTGCCAGAAGTAATGTCTTCCCTTGAGCCATCTTGGAATAGATAAAATCACCATACAAATCTTCCAAAAATAACTCCACCATTTGGAAAAAAATTATTCAATATTTTCCTATTATTGGAAAAGGTCTTAGATGGAAAATGAGGAGAGGCACAAACATCCTCATTGGTAATGATATGTGGATTGAGAGCCTTTAAAATCATATCCTCTTAAACTCCCTAGTGTGATTTTTAAATGAGGATGGTATCCTCACCTTAAATTGAATCATTGTAGGGGCACCTAACTCTGCCCCAAAACGTTGGCTATCATCTGAAAATTTAAGCTTAGATGTGAATCATGTCTTGGAGTGGTAAGAAAACATCTAACATTGATAAAATCCAACGCTACACTCACAAATAATGAGTGAATTCTTAGCTAGGATCATAGCCCACATGGCTCATACTCCCCAAAGTATGGATATCTTAGTATGGCTCATTGAGAAAGCCCTCCAAAGCCACCATGAGAGGGGAAAGAAATTTGGAAGCTCATTTTCCCTCCAAAATCCAAACTCTTTATGTGGTTTCTTATTTGAAACAAAGCACCAACTTGGGATATCCTCTAGAAAATATCCTTAGGACCAAGTAGATGTCATCTATGTCTCTTAGAATCTAAAACAATATTCCATATATTCATACACTTCCCTTTTATTCAAATGGCATGGAAAGAAATAAAGAATTTAAAATTTCCCTCATATGTTTGAAAAGGAGTGACTATTAAAGATTGTCTTAAAAACTAGTTATCCACGACATGAAACATCCTTCACAAATCTCTCCCACTAGTGGTGGCTTGGGGTATATGGCTTGATAGGAATCAAGGAATATCTGAAAACGAGTGTGCTTTCTTCCTTAAATAGATTTACACAACCTATCTTTGCAAAACTCCTTGAAATCCAAACAAAAACCAATCCTTCTATCCCTTCTAGGGATCTTGAGATTAAATAAGATATTCCCTTGGTTTTCTTTGATGGTGCTACTTAATATAATCCCTCCTTGGGAGGGGCAGGAGGCATCATGTACACGGGAAATTTGCACTTCTTCTCTTTCTCTGCAAACATTGGACCAACCACAAATAATTATGCTGAGCTCTTTGCTCTCTATCTCATTATTTAGCTTGCTATCCATCTAAAGGTACACTCACTTCTTATATATGGGGACTCAGAGCCGATCATAAATTGGATGATTGGTCATGTCTGAAGGAGGAATTACACACTTTTTACTCTATCAAAAGATCATATAAAACATTCTTGTTTTCTCTCATATAACTTTTAACCATATATATACAATAGGGAACACACTTGCAAACACTATTTCCAAAGTTGTTCTATTCTTGGACAAAGGAACATGAAAGATCATTGAAGAGAAAGAAGGCCAACACTATAAAAAATTGTGCGTCCTTGGAGATAAATGAAAAGTTTCTATTTGACATAAGTCCCAAATTCCTAAGTTATCTATCTAGTCGATAATAATATTACATGTTTTTATTTTTCTGGTATTTTTGGTGAAGCACACAATTCTACTTTGGTTCGAGATGTTTGAGACACTCTTTGGGATAGTGCACAAACAATTTCTAGAAATAAATGGGTTTTTTGTTTTCTTGTTGGAAAGGAAAGATGAAAAAATATAATATCATTTAGATCTTTATAGTTGTTATGTCTTTTTCTAGTTTAGGAAACAAGCCACATGAATTCCCTTAGGCAGATGTGGATGAAGTTTTTTTTTTTTTTCAAATAAAATTTACATATTTTTTTCCCTTGGAAAAATAAAGAAGTATTATACAATCCCAAGGAAGTAAAGATGGCATTAGCTCCTCATGAAACATGTCAAGAAATTATATATTCAAATAGAGAGAATTATAGTACAATTCCACAAAGTACAAATCAAATGAAATTTTCAAGAATAAACAACAAAACACCTTAGCGTAAAAGAGTATTCTCCTAGCCAATTAAATATTAGTGATAGTTAATCAAGGTACCACATTGAATCATGACAAAATGGAATTTTTAGGATTAGGTTAGTTAGTTAAAGCTCAAATAAATCCCTTGAGGTGTATACTGAATGGATAGCATCAAAGTGTTAAAAGGACTGTGAAATGTACTAAATCCTAAGACCATGAAATTAAGACTTCATATAGAGAAACTTATGGAGTTGTGTCAATGGAATTGAAAGAAGCTATTGCCAAAGTACAACAAACACATAAAACCTTTTTCATGGATGATAATGGTAGTAATTCTTTCAAGTACTTCAAAATATAAACTAATTATATAACAACCCCAAAAGAGAAGAGGGAATAATCCCTAGTCCAACTTGAAGAAGGGTGCATCCACGATCAAAAGAGATTAAGTGGTACTGAGTGGGCAACATGATGATACAAGCCAATCTTTCTGTGGGTGAACAATGATAATTACTAAGTGATGGATAAATCATTAGGTCTTAACTGTGCCTTTGTATAAGTGGATTAAACATGATAGAAAACTCAAATAATGATGATCTAGTTTTTATGTGCTATTGGAAATGGCAGTCCTGGGATGTGTAATCAAAACATGTAAGTGATGTAACAACCATGAGTAATGATCAATAAAAATACAAGGCTGAAAAATAAATTTTATATTGATGATTTAAGGTCAAAAGAATACATGACTAGAGATTAAGGATCTAGATAATGGAAACCAACTTGGAAGTTAACAATGTATTTAGATGGGAGCATTATGATCTCTATTGAAAGAGGGACTATACCTACCCCATAAATTGTAAACTTCCCTGTAAACTGTCATCTTTCTTGAAAGATGAGGAAGTGATTATTGGAATGCAACTACTATCTTGGTGAGAACATGGGCACTCATAGTATTGATGATCTGGCCTAGGCTAGTAGACGTAACCAAAATAGATCTTAGGGATGTTTAATGATATTATTACATGAAATGAAATATGTAGGCTAATGAATTTGATTTTATTGATGAATCATGATAAGAATGCCCATGATGTTGTGTGGCTCTATATGTGATATGCATTGAGATGATTAATCATATATATGATGTCATGTTAACATGTGATTTCATTGATTATGTTGATGTAAAGTTATATCTTTGATAAAGATATGTTGATGTTATAATATTATCATGTTATTTCATGATGTGATGGCATGTAGTAATTGTATGTAGTTTTTATGATGAGATGTTAATGGTGGCATGCATGAGCATGTGATGTCCTACTATTCAAGATGTTGTGATAACAATGATGTACTGTTCTCGTGATGACGTGCAGAATTAAGAATGTGGACAATATTCTATGAGATTATGATGTTATGATTATAAAAATAATGCATTGGTTGTGTGTTGTGAAGTTGTGATTTGTAAGAGATCCAATAATGAGCATAGAGGGTCAGCTTATTTGATGATCTGGTGAAATTACATACCTACAAGGGAGAATATGTAACATCTTATAGGTTGGAGACAAATTCAATCAACTACTTATTCCAATGTTTCTTTTGCCTTATATAATTCTTGGTGGGATATGGCACCATTTTGAGATGGTTGAGTGCCAAATATTAGATTTGTGATGCCAAAGTCTAGAATAAGGGATGGAGTTTTGTGTGAGACTTTGGTGCCTAGGGTTGTACCTTAGTGAGTTGTAGTGGGAGTAGGTCAACCTTTCGAGATTCCTAGCGTATGTGAGCACCATATCGGAATCCCACCTTGTAGTAGATCAACTTTGAGCCTTGGGGCTCTAGTAAGTGTGATATACTTTCATCCTCGTTCCAAAAGTTGGCAAAGAACACCTTTAAAGTTCTTGCACTTACCCCAATGCTTTAATGTAATTTTCAATGCTTGTTATGGTTACTTGGGTAGCCTTTATACTAGTTACAATAAAGGGTGTGGTGTAGAAGATATGGGACTAAACAAATAAAATATAAGTTAAATGATTAAAATTGACTTTGAGACAAAGTTCCTTAAAGAAGAGGAGCATGTAATACCTCATATTATTATTAAATAATAATAATGATAATAATAAATATGAATAAATAAAGAAATAAAATTAATAAATAGAGTGAAATATCATAATAAATAAATGAATGAAGCTATTTTATTAACAAAAGTAAAAGAATAAAAATTAAGACAAGCTAAATTTAAAAAGCTAGGTTAAGAAAAGAATAAGATAAAAATCTTTAAAAAAATAAATGCATAATGACAAGTAGATTATGTACATGAAGTTTATCCTTCTCTTTGTGGAACAAAGGAGTTTTGTTTAATGGATGAAGAGAAGGATGTGAGGCACCCTTTTCCTATGGAGAACTATTGTGAAAGTAGGGATTAGTGACTGTTGGGGAAAATTAATTACTTAATAAAAACAACTAATCACTTGAACATTAATTATCAACCTGAGGAGCGTCTTTTTATTTGAAAGGAAATTGGAAAAATATATGCATAACAAATACCAACGGATAACATTGGTTCTATATGATTGTGTTCTGTACTATCAAGCTCATTCAACAATAAATGAAATGTAAGACTTGACTAATAAAACTAAAATTAAAAAGAAGAAAGTAAATGACAAGAAAAACAATTATGTTAATCACACAACTTGAATCATCGCTAAATTAAACCACACATTGTTGAAATGGAAATTTAATCTATTGCACCCAACATAATTCAAATGCTAATCTAGAGCAGTAAATTAAATGAAATCTAGAAATTGGATGAAATAACAAATCTGGAAAATGTAGCAAACAAAAAATTAGTTAAAAGAAAGGAAATCTACTTTAAGGAATGACAATTGAAATTCAAATAAACAAACACATAACTACACTAATTTACATGTTCAAGGCAGCACCTAGTCCAAATGGGCCCAACTGCCCAAGACTCAATTCTGTCTTGAGAAATAATTCAAATCAGATTACAAGTAACAGATGTAGAACTCAGTGGATAGCTTCCTTCATTAAAATATATGAGAGAAATAATTACAGTATAATGAAGCTCTTAGCTTTTACTCAAATTCAATAATTGTTCATCTCCCATCTCTCATCTCTTATATCTTCTCCTACATCCTATCTAATAATTGTCCATCTCCTATCTCCTAATTATCCCCCCCTTCTTTGATCTCTGTTTTCATTTAAATACACAGAGAGCAAAGGGAAGTTACAAAAAAGTTGATTACAAAATGATTTCGATTGCAATTTTGGATTGATTACATAATCTCAATAAACAAGATCAGATCTGAAAGATCTTCCCATCATTATTCAGCAGGAGCAAGTCGAATCTAGTATTGCAATTGGAAGAATTTGGAAAATGGTCACAACAGCGAATCTAAGAAAATCATCTTTGAAGAACCTTGTGTTTCTCTCAATACAAACCAAATTTTGGAAAACTGCTCATTGCAAAACTAATTTGATCCATTGTGCATAAAACCCATGTCTCGGATTTTTCATTTTCATCTCCATTTGTCCAAAATGGCCAACGCAAAACTGTCACTTCTTATCCCAATGAATTTCTAAGTTGGAATATTTGATTATGAGCTGGAAATCAAATTTGCAATCTGGAAAAGATCTTGGAGGCTAAAATCATGAGTGATACAAATTCATTAATCATTGGAAAAATAATGCATAATAATCTTCAATATATTAAAAATAAAGAAGAAAAATAGTATTTATCCATAAGAGCATAAATAATTATAAAATGGAGTTATATGATAAATTATGATAAATGATGTGATAAAGAATGGTAGAAATGGATGGCATAGACGTTAAAAAATGATAATAATAATGGCAAATTAGTGGCCCAACATACCCCCAAACTGAATATGTTACATGTCCTTATGCAACCCGAAGCCTCTGTATTAACCAAACTATAATACAAAAATGTTCATCGTAACTCATGAAATTGATGGAACAAATGACTTCTTCCTCAAATAATGAATATTCAATTTTAGCAATGTTGATGAAAGTGTAACAATTTTCACATGTATAGCAATATATGATACAAGTAAGGGCAAACTTCATTAACCATTTTCTCAAAACCTACAAACCAGATTTTGCTGAAATTTTGCAAGCAAATTTCTATTATGTTAATGCTTCTCTAATCCAAAAATCAGCTCATTTTGATGCACGTATCATGATATATAAGAAAAATTGTTGTAGGTGACAATACATGATTTCTGAAATTTTACAAACTAATTTATCTTGAAATTTTCTGGGTTTGTTTATTTTAATGGTACCTCTTTGCTATCCAAAAACCACAAGAATTCAGTTCATATGTTTTAAAGATATACGCGAATCAATTTCTTCACTGTATAAAAATGAAATTGTATGCCTTAAATGAGAAAGAAAGTAAAAAACATCCATCATGTGTAGAAATTCCTTCCACAAACTGGAGAATTAGCATGCCCTCATGCAGTACTAGAAAGCAAATTGAGGTGGTTGCTACAATCGTTGTTGAAATCTATGATTGGTGTAAAACAACATGGAATAAGGGAGGTTTTGAGAATGAATAAGGAGATCGATGGATGATGGCATGGTCATAATAAATAATTGAATGAAAGTAACACTCCCCCAAACTGAAAGCTTCTATGTCTTTAAAAAATGGGAAGTGGTAAAGATGTGGAATGAATGATGATAAATAATACTCAATGGATTTTCATGAAATTCTTCTAAATTTTTAATAAATCAGAAACTTATGCTATTTTACCTCAAGTTTTACCTCCGAAAAAATGTGAAATGACATGTATGGACTAGCATTTGTTGAAGTTGATGTAGGCTGAGCTGATGCTGAAAGTGATGCAAAAGGTGGAAGCCATGCAAACACATCCTGTCTGAATAATTGATCACGTTTACGAGTTGCTCGTGCCTCTTCTGTTAGTGCAATAGTGTGGGCTCACTACGAATAGAGTTCCCCCCCATACTTGATGTTCTCATGTAAACAATTCACTACTCTGCATGCAATTTTCTTGAATCCATAGTTTTAGTTTTGAACAACAATAGATAAGCCGCATGCAAAGATTTCAATCAGAAAAAACTTTTGTATAAATGCAATAATAATATTTTGTCAAATTAACAAGTTATGGTGGAGTTCGGTAATTATATCTTGTCATATCATCATAGTGCATGACCTTCCCCCTCCAATGAGAAAAGGGTGTCCTCGTCCTCAAAGCATGGGAAAATGAGAAGTACACACGACATCATTAATATGGCATGAAGCAGTCAGAGGAGTCTGATAGGTGAAGTGAAGTGAAATAATTATCAGTCGTACGAGTGGTTAGAAATGATCGTAAAAAGAATAAAGCATGTAAATAGTCATTATGAGAAATGATTTACCTTTTGAGATTAATAAAGCGAAATCTGACAAGGCACGATTAAGAATAATGACTGCTGGCGTCAACTGATTGGACAATGCTGAAGTGATTCATTCAATGGATTTTCAACAGTCATACCAGTTTTTAGAAGTATAAACACTACTCAACGGTGGTTTCTCCCTTTGGATTAATTGAATAGGAAGTATTAGCATACTGAATAGTTGGCAATTTAAAGTAATACTCCAATACCACATGCAGAGCCACTACTGCCAGCAGGCGTCTATAGCCTCGACAGGGTTGCCTCTTAAACCCGAAAATGAGCCAATATCCTCAACTTATGACTTTTTATTATTTACACATTCCTGCAAAGAGGCCACTGTGCTGGCATGGTAACCAGATAATCACAATGCCATTTACCAGGGCATAACAAAGTGAACAGGTCGGCTCGTGATGAGACCTCCTGTCCTTTGACATTTATAATGTCTGAAAGACCATTACCCTGGTGTGGTAGCCATAACAAGAATGTCACTTGTGTTAATTCCTTATAATCATGGTAGGCTGGCTCGTGATGAGACCCCCTATCCTCTTTGAGAAAAAATTATCATATCTCTAAATTTACATTGTAAGTTGAGGGAGGCTCACTAACTCGTTAAGAGTCAAGGATGGTGTAAGAAGTAAAAAGAATGCCACAAAAGATATGTCTTAGTTCCTTTCATTGTGTCGAAGGGAACCGCCATTTGAAAGTGTAAAAGAGAAAACCAGCATGATGTTGAGATAGGTGGTGAATCAAGTGATAGTATATCCAAAAAAGAAAATAATACAAGTAGTCATTTAACAGATGAACCATGTCAGATTTAAAATAAATATAATCAGCAAAAGGTTAAAGAAAATCACAATGTAATTAATATGAATGCTTTTTCTTTTTTTTTAAATTTCGATGCAAATTTCCAGCCAAAAGCATGACTGCATAGACAGAACGGCAAGCGGTTTATCGAAAAGACAACGAATTTTGCAAATAAAAACAATAGCTGAAATAAATGATCATGTTGTTATATCGCACAAGGAACAATGGTTGTTCTGTCGGAAACGGAACAACGGCTGTGAATTTAAAAAAAAAAATAGAACAACAATCACGCAATTGAGAATAGAACAGCAACCGATTTTTGAATGGAACATCCACTGTTCGTTTAATGGAACAGAAAATGTGCGTTTAACAGAATAGCAGTCACGCAATTGAGAATAGAACATCAATCAATATTTTAACAGAACAACAGTTGTTCGTTTAATGGAACAACAAATGTGTGTTTAACAGAACAACAATTGTTCTTTGAACGAAACAACAGTTGTTTTTTTAACGGAACAGCAACCATTAGTTTAACAGAAAAGCAACCGTTCTTTGAACGGAACAACAGTTGTTCATTTAACGGAGCAGCAATCATTCTTTGAATGGAACAACAACTGTTCATTTGACAAAACAACAACTGCGCATTCGCCAACGGAATGACAACTACAACTTTGAAGGAAGCAACACCTGAAACACAAAAACATAAGAGAAATCAGAAAAGAAACAACACTTTATTTAAAAACAGTAAATAAATAATTAATTAAGTTACAACAACTATGATGTTGTTTCCTAAGGGAACATCAATCTGTTTCCAGGAACAACAATTTGTCAATGGAAAAAAAATGATCTCTTGGAAAAATGTTTTGGCAACAGTGACATGAATCTTCAAATGGAAATCAATTCTCCATTTCTTCTATTATGAATCCGTTACGTAATGAATTGGATGAAATGTACTTGTTTCATTAACATTTATTTCAAGAATCGTTCGTTCATAAATTGACCTCTTTTATTCTCCTAGAACCTACAAAAAAATGAGTGTCTACCTGCAATAAAACATGAAATCGTGGAAGAAGAGAGGTGATCGGGCTCTCATAATCCAAGACATATGCAAAAAATAACAAGTAGTTACTCTGTAAAACAAATCCACAGAAAGATAAACAAAGAAAAATTTATTTGTCACCTGCAGGAGAGCAGTGGTCGACCATACTAACCAGCGGTGTTTTAATCATAACTCCTTTGTTTTTCGTCCGATTTGAGTGATTCCAAAGCCAAATGAGAGCTATTAAAAGTTATATCACCAATAGAAATAGGTTTTAAAAATTCCATAATATGATATGTCAATTTTACTTAGAACAACCTGCATAACAGAGTCATTTTCGATTTCCCAACTTAGACCAACAGTTGATATTTTAAGCATAATTTTTTTGTTTGATGACGGATTCAAATGATTCAAATTGGAAATTAAATTATATTAATTTATTTATCTCTAATAGAAACAGGTTTTGAAGACAAGAAGAATTGATGGGTCAAATACGCAAGTGAACAATTGGAAAAATAAAGTTTTAAAAGTGCAGATTTACGATAGACAGTCAGTATTTTGGTCATCATTTTCCCATACGATATCAAAATTGAGTGATTCAAATTTCCTTGTAAACTAGATTCATAGGAGAATATACCATTGAAACAGGTTTTAAAAATATAGTCATTTAGGCCTCAAAAAACTAACTATCCCAACTCTATTCCTGAGCTGCATACATGACATCATCTCAATGTTTTGGTTATAACGTTTTCATTTCAAATCCAAATTGAGTGATTCAAATTGGGTTGGAAAGTATACATAAGGGATAATTAGAATAGAAATAGGTTTTAAAAATATTCCCTTTTGATCCCTCAAAACATGACTATCCTGATTGTGTTTTCAGAATTTTGATCAAGCCCATAAGCCAAAAAATATTATATTCAAGCAATTTTTCCAAATTGGTGATAAAAATGAATATGAGTGTTTGTAGAAATATGATTTTTATATAAAATGTCTACATACACAAATAAATTCAAACATTTATCACCGATGTTGATTTCCACGGCGTGTTGCAACAAAAACAACTATTTTTACATAATAATAATAATAAATGTATTTATTTATGTCCTTATTTATTTTATTTTCTACACTAACCTACTCTGCTTTGAAAAATGAAAATGCTTACGTATAAGAATACTTCCAGTGGAGCCATTTTTGAAATAAGCTCTCAAGTATGTACATACTCAAATTTGAAAAATGCATGTTAATAAATAGTAGCGTATGAGAAGCCAACTTCCCTTGAAAAGATGGTGTCAAAAATTGTTGAAGTATGGAGTGATGTTGTAAACAAATGATGGAATGAAACCAATCTTCAATATATCCTTTACTTTCTTGATTTCCCATAGCTGTCATATCATGAAGTTCTTGAGTTTTTAAAACGGCTTATTGATGCAGACTAGAAGAAACCTCATTTTCTTCCATAACTTCTACAACTTTTGGATTTGAAACATTCCCAATCTCAATATAAGTTTTTTGCAATGGTGCAAGTGAGATAGAATGGGTGGGAAGGGTAGGTAAATTTTGCAGTTCAACATTGTAAGCATGTTGTACTAGTTTATTATGGTTAGGGTGTGGAATGAGTTGAGCAGGAAATTGTGTAAGGCATGGAGCATTTTGATGATGTAGTTGATTGGGTTGTATGGATGTTTTTGATAGACAATCAAGATGTTGTTGAAAATCTGGAAAAGAATATGGATGATATGTTTGTGCTACAAGATGTGGGAGAGTATCCATGTAATCATAAGATGAACCATGCCAAACTTGTAGACAAGATTGGTGGGGGGTATATTGAGATTGACATGGTTGCCCTAACAGAGGGGTATTCCATAATGGATTATGCAAGTAAGAAAATGGTGAGGAAGTGTCTTGAACCATACATGTAGGCCACGATTTCAATGGTTATGAAATTGTAGCAACTTCTTCATCTATTTGATATGATGCTTCCATCCTAGATAAGAAAGAACAACTATCTATAGGATGCTCCTTTTGGTAATGAGGGAAAAACACTTCTTCAATTTCTTGATTTTTCTGAACTTGCAAAACATCCAATTGTGAATTTAAATAGCTAATAAAATCAATTTTAAAATGTTAAAATAAATCATTATTTTCAACTCCTATATCTCCTATTCTTGTAGTAGATTTGGAAAAGAAAGAAGAAACTTCTCTAGAATTCTTACCAGCCTTGGAGATTCCTCTTGAATACCTTATGCATAATTCACAAACATCATCATATGATAACTAAAAAACATCACCTTTTCCCATTAGATTTAAGAGTTCTAAAAATTCATCTTTGATTCCTTTAAGAAGGAGTGTTTTTAAGATCTCTTTTTTCAAATGCTTATGCTTTGATTTTTGAAAGTTGTATTTAAATCACTCTACATAGTCCTCCAAGATTTCATATTTCCCTTGTATCATACTGAAAATATCTTCACTGGCCTTGCAATAGTCTTGGTACTTCTTCAAGAATACATTCTTCATGTCCTCCCATGTTTGGATGCAGTTCCCACCAAGGCTCATGAACCATCGGAGAGCTGCTCCTTTTAGAGTAAGAGGAAACACTTTCAACCTTTGATCATTAGTACAATAATCATATCCTCTACAAAGTAATTCAAACTCAAATAAGAATGTATCTAGGTCTTCATTTTCCAAACCATGAAAATTTGGTAGAGAAGATGGGGGAATTATGTGCATTTGTGTCACTCCTCCTAGATCTTTGATAGGGAATTCAAAAGTATAAATGTGAGCCATTTTTTACCATAATAGAAGATTTTCTTCATGTGTTGTTTTCAAGATCCTCCTTGAAATGTTCATGTCAATTGGTTAGTGGAATGGGTGGTGCTTACATCACCACTTAAGTGAAATGATAAAAAAATCCAAGTTCCTACCTCTAATGTTCCTACTTTTAATCATGCATGTTATATGACTCAAGCCTGACTACTGAGGGTAGATCCATCACTAGTTCCATAGGATGCATGCGTAGGTTCTTACCTTTCGTCTTCAATATCTAGCTCTCACGAAGTCAGGTATGCATCTCCAACCATATATTAGTGTGGTAGTGAAATTTGACTGTCTCCCCGGCAACAACGCCAAAATGTTGGGGAAAATTAATTGCTTAATAAAAACAACTAATCACTTGAACATTAATTATCAACCCGAGGAGCATCTTTTTATTTCAAGGCAATTGGAAAAATATGTGCATAAAAAATACCAACAGTTAACACTAGTTCTATATGATTGTGTTCTGTACTATCAAGTTCATTCAACAAGAAATAAAATATAAGACTTGAATAATAAAACTAAAATTAAAAAGAAGAAAGTAAATGATAGGAAAAACAATTATGCTAATCGCACAACTTGAATCATTGCTAAATTAAACCACACATTGTTGAATTGGAAATTTAATCTATTGCACCCAACATAATTCAAATGCTAATCTAGAGCAGTCAATTAAATGAAATCTAGAAATTGGATGAAATAACAAATCTGGAAAATGTAGCAAACAAAAAATTTGTTAAAAGAAAGGAAAGCTACTTTAAGGAATGACAATTGAAATTCAAATAAACAAATACATAACTACACTAATTTACATGTTCAAGGCAGCACCTCATCCAAGGTAGTGGGCCCAACTGCCCAAGACTCAATTCTGTCTTAAGAAATAATTCAGATCATATTACAAGTAACAGATGTAGAACTCAGTGGATAGCTTCCTTCATTAAAATATATGAGAGAAATAATTACAGCATAATGAAGCTCTTAGCTTTTCCTCAAATTCAACAATTGTTCATCTCCCATCTCTCATCTCTTATCTCTTCTCCTACATCTTATCTAATAATTGTCCATCTCTTATCTCCTAATTATCCCCCCCTTCTTTGATCTTTGTTTTCATTTAAATACACAGAGAGCAAAGGGAAGTTACAACAAAGTTTATTACAAAATGATTTCCATTACAATTTTGGATTGATTACATAATCTCAATAAACAAGATCAGATCTGAAAGATCTTCCCATCATCATTCAGCAGGAACAAGTCGAATCTGGTATTGCAATTGGAAGAATTTGGAAAATGGCCACAACAACAAATCTAAGAAACTCATCTTCGAAGAACCTTGCGTTTCTTATCCTAACCTAATTTTGGAAAACTACTCAATGTAAAACTAATTTGATCTGTTTTGCACAAAACCCATGTCTCGGATTTTTCATATTCATCTTCATTTGTCTGAAATGGCCAACGCAAAATTGTCACTTCTTATCCCAACGAATTTCTGAGTTGGAATATTTGATTATGAGCTAGAAATCAAATTTGCAATCTGGAAAAGATCTTGGAGGCTAAAATCATGAGTGATAAAAATTCATTAATAAATCATATTTGGAAAAATAATGCATAATAATCTTCAATATATTAAAAATAAAGAAGAAAAAATAGTATTTATCCATAAGAACACAAATCATTATAAAATGGAATTATATGATAAATGACGTGATAAAGAATGGTAGAAATGAATGAAATAGACGCTAAAAAGTGATAATAATAATGGAGAATTAGCGGCCCAACAGTGACTAGCAAAGGTAGTTCATAAATGACTCAAGGATGGCCATTTGCAAAAAAATATGGCGCAACTAAGTGTATGGTTGGGTGAAGAGTCATTCACCACACTTTAGTTGTGGTCAGTTATCAAAGTAGCACAACAATTTTGAAATCACAAGTAAGTTGATTTCTTCATGTAGGTTAGTTTCTCACCACACATTTCTCTTATGGACTCATACTTCTTACCTGAATATTCTTTATGGTTGTTAATTAATTGTCATGAATTTCTATAAGTATTTTTTATATAATTATGTTTGAAGTTTGGTTCATTACAATAACACAAATTTTCTAAGGAAGGTTTTAAAAAATAAAATTCATCAAGTTTTGAAATGTTGAAGTTGCATTAGTAAGTCCAAATGGCATAACCAAAACTTGTAATGACCTTCATGTGTTCTAAAGGTTGTTTTTAGAATGTCTTATTGCCTCATTCTGATTTGATGATATCTTGAATGGAGATAAAACTTAGTAAGGAAAAATGATCCATGCAATTCATCTAATAATTCATCAATGATAGGAATAAGAACCTTATATTTGATGGTCATTTTGTTGATTTTTTTTTACTTTGTACACTTATGCCATAAACGAACCCTTTTGTAACCATCACCGCTAGTGACGAGAAAACACTTTGGCTAGGTTGAATGATGTCAAACTCTAACATTTCTTACATCATGCACTCAATCTCAACCTTAAGTGCATATGGATACTTGCAAGGCCTAATGTTGGGTGGTGGATTTCCTGGTTGCAAATGTATTACATGGTCATAATATCAAGTAGGTGCAAGACCCTGAATCATCCCTTTTTGTAACCATCACCACTAGTGACAAGAAAGCACTTTGGCTTGGTTGAATGACGTAAACCACTAACATTTCTTGAATTATACACTCAATATCAATCTTAGGTGCATATGGATACTTTCAAGTCCTAATGTTAGGTGGTGTATTTCTTGGTTGCAAATAAATAGCATGGTCATAATATTGAGTAGGTGAAAGACCCTTAGGCATCACTCCAAATTCCTTGAAATGATTGTTGATAACTTTTTGGAGATCCACTAGAGCAAATAATATAAGTTTTTGAACATCTAGTGAGAAAAATTGTGTAATTACGCATGGTGTCCCTTTTGTTTTCACTTTTTCATGTTGTTAGGACTTATCATGTTACAAGGCTTCCCTTGGATACATCTAAGCTCAATTTCCTTGTTTTCTAAATAAAATCTCATGAAAACTTCTTGAAAATTAAGTGTCATTGTTCCTAGTTATTGTAACCATTTGACCCCTAATACAACATAGCACTACCCATTTGGATTGCAATAATGGGACTATCCAATTAATACTTCCACATATTGACTTTAATATTGTGGAAAGTCCTTGAACAATTTATTATTTCTATGTATAATCGTTACTTGAAACTCTAGTGTTGGAATTTCTCTTTTGTCATCCATTTGTTGAGGTGTCAACCTTGTCAATTAAGCAAGGTTAGGAGAGGGGGCATGTTTCTCTCTATAGTTGTTAGTGACCACTCTTCTAGTAGTCATATTTTTAGTTTCGACTTTCCTTTCTAGGTTGAAAGCATGCTCTGTGGATTTATGTCCAAAGAGACATAGTTCATGTCGGATTCTTTCCATTAAAGTTTCCATAAAGTGATCTAATATTTTATCCCATAAAAATGGACTAAGAGACAATATAATCCTTTTCTCATTCATAAATCCATTGATACCATACAAATTGATTATTTTCCAAACATTGCGATGCAATAGTCACCTTTTGAAAAGTTGTCACTTGGTGTAAATTAAAGAATTGCTCCATCTATAATATAAATGTTTTAGGATCTTTACCATCAAACTTTTCATATCAATTTTTGAAAGAAGTATTTCCTTGGTGTTGAATTCAAGTTCTAATGATGTGGATATTGGAGTGATGAGTAATCATAATTCTAGGACTCAATCTTTATTTCCTCCACATTTTCATGATTACCTTATGTCTTGATCTCCTTTAGATATCTCTCATCTGAGGTATGTATGATATAATTTTATAATTGTTGTATTATTCAATCCATGTTTTGATTCATGGAATATATCTTTCAATCCATCAAATTTTCCATTTTTTTTTAAGGTATTATCTGAGAACATGATAAATCCACTTGTTTCAACATACTACCACCCATTTCATAAACTTGGTTTTTTAATTAGGTTAACCTATTTTCTAAGTTTTTATTTTCTTCGTGTGTCAAGTTTGAGTTTTTATAAGGAGTACTAATAGTATTTCTTATATAACCCTTTTTCATATGAGAAAATAATGTTACTCCTTTTTGTTGCAAATTTTGGTTATCCTTCTTGGATGATCTCACTTGGAAAAAGTTACTAGAACCTGAGGAAAACTTAGTGTTGGATGTTATAACTGTCTGATATACATGTAGGGTCCAATAGTAGTACTTAGATCAATATCTTAGGGTGCTAACTAAGGAGGCTCAACCATGACTTTATCCATACTACTCGACTACCCAAGTGCTAGAGAGTGGTCTCCCTAACTGTTGTTCTTGGTGTACGATAGCAATATGATGATCAATTAGCCTAACTAAAGTCAATTTCATATATACATATGGACTTTATTTATACCTAAAGATACATGGAAATGATATTCCATATATAGGTATTGTATAATGCAGTACTACTTGAAGGGTGACTAGAAGGGATCATAGAGGTTTCCAACTAGGTAAAACCATGTGTATTTCTTGCATTTATTTTTCTCCTGCCACAGTTTTACCTATTGAAAAATATGTCATTATGTTATTTAAAGATGTATGAACATGTCTCTAAAAATATTAAAACATGATCTTTCTAACCCATTAAAAAACTATTAAAATCACTGTAACATAATTTATGCAAGGAAGAGTTTGATGTTGAAAATGTAAAATGATCATAACTTCTACTATAATTCTTATATTGGTTGTTTTAACCCTAATTATGAAATTCCAAACCTTCTCTAGCTATAATTATATTGGTGTAGTGTTGGACAAAAGATCACACTGAGAGGGGGGGTGAATCAGTGTGAGAGCAATTTAACCATTTCACAACTTTTCATTAATGAACAATTATGTTACAATGCATCATAACCATTTGCAACATATCAATGGGAAAAGCAATGCATCATGAAGTTATCATCACATAAGTAAGAATCCATCACATCAACACAAAGAGACACAAGCTTTTATGTGGAAGCCCATAAGGGAGAAAAACGCAAATTCTTCTTCTTATTATTCTTCAACTCATTACATAGATTTGTAGGCATTGACCTACTAGAGGCAACCACCCCCAAAATATGCAAGTTACTACTTGCGGTAGGCTACAACTTGATTGAGGCACAAACCTCGATAATGAGCAAGCTCCAACCTATCTGAGGACCAACCTCGATGATGAGAAATCTCTGACCTACTATAGGCTCCAACCTTAGTGGAGGAACCCACCTCCTTCTTCACCTCCTTGTGGACCTCTTTTCAAGATATTTCAAACTGGATCCACTGGCATAATCAATTAGTGAATCATAAGTAATATCACAATCTACAATCACAACCTACAAGCACTATCATTGTAAAACATGTCACAATATGCAATCATTGTCACTGAGACACCTACAACTCCTGTCACTACAATCTTTGTCATAATCTGCAACCACCTTCACAACCTACAATCATTGCCACATATTATCATATGAATCACCATCATTAGTTGTCATGTTGTTGTCCACACTCTGTCATACTCTGTCATAGCTCTACTTCAATCTATTCATCAATCTAGTGACATATAAATCATCTTGGAAACTATTCTTGCCATATATCCAAAACCACTCCAGCCTACTCGTAAACCCTAAAAAACATGAAATAGATATTCTAATCATCAAATATATGTCAAAATTATATTTCATGTGTTTGAATGCCTTCACCTTTGAACATTGATCGCTGGGAAAATTTTGGATTTCAATTTGTCTCAAGAATGAGCTCAAAAACTCAAAATAATGATTTAAAACTATACAATTAACTAACCATTATACCAAATACCCTTTTCCAGGCGCAGTATAAAAATTGGTCATACATTGTTTCCGACGCCAAAAAATGTATGTCGTTGATTGGTTAATCATTCGATAAAATGATTTTTAATAAATAAATAAAAATTCTGACCTGATTACCATGGGACTCGAACTAGGGTCTCGACCAATCCATTATCAATGCCCCATCAATTGAGCTACACAATGAACCTTGTAAACCAATACGTTCGTGTTGTAACAAATTTGACTCAGATATGAAGTGAGGGTGAAGACTCACCTTACATGTCAGCATATATTACACGGTGTTAGTCCTTATACAAGCATTGGTATGATATGTTAGGGGTCATGTGCTAACCATATACCACACAAGTCTAACATCGTGGAATTTATTGTATAAGCCAATAAAACCTCATACCTCAACCCCATCATAGTTGTAGATCGAACCAGTGAGAGAACCATGTAACATGAGATCAAATCATAATCAAAACAACTCCCGACAATATAACTTGTAACTGGATAAACCCTCAACAATTGACCGTCCAACCAACCATATGACAACTTGTTGTTATAACCATACAAAACTCAAACCTTCAAATATAATTATTCATAGTGTCAACTCCATAGTTATAACTACAAGAACTTGTTCATGAGAAACTGATTCACTTCACTAGAGACTCAAATTACATAGAGCTACAATTTTTTTTGCTTGATCACTTCTTACATTCGAAATTGGTAGCTGGGCATATATTCATAATGGTCTTGCAATCTCAGGCTTATGGAGGGTTGATCATAATCCTATGAATAATTCTTGTGTAATAGAGTCTACTCACATCAAAATTTGCACCATATATCTAGTGGTTATGCCATACCATTGTTGATTTTTTAGTACCTTGGTAGGTACTCCAAGCCCTAGGGTTTAGGGATTGGAGGACAAAGCGCCACAAGCGTCACTTGTGGGCTTGGAACCCAAGGTAGGGGTTTTTCACCCATTGGTATTTCGGCCAAAACCATGAGCACATTTCGACATGTGATGGATGAGGATCACAGCTCTCGGCGAGACGAATCTAACGCAATGAGAATCATCTAATTCCGAGTTGTAGAAATGGAGATATGAATTTTTGAAGTCAAAGTGTGGGTTTGCACAAGAAGGGTCTAGGTCAGCCTAATGTTATTTAGGCTTGTGACAACTTGTCAAGCCCTAGATTGACGTTGGAGGAGCCCTTCTATTGGTGTATAAATATAAGGAGACGGAGGAGTCATTTGGTGATCCATTGGTGCAACACACACTTGAAGAAAAGTTTGTTGGAGGAGAGATTATCTTTGATTTAGCCACATCAAGGAAGAGGCAGGACAACGAAGGAGGAGAGGGCCAATTTAGGCTTAGTTCAGGGATCTGAGGTTTGGAAGGAGGGTTGAGTACCCTTGCTAGAGAGCCAGAGCTTCAAGGGGTTGTTTGCAGACTGTTTGAGGGCTTAACGGTGGTCATAGAAGGTTGTTTTCGAGGGTTGTTAATGTGCCACAACAGACTGTGGTAGGCCATAGGTCTAGCCTCTCCAAAAGAGACCATCATGGTGGTGATAAGGGTTGCCACATGCCTAGAACAACAACCCATGAGGAGGTCACCTCACCTTGCCTAGGCCGCAGCTAAGAGGAGGTTGTTATATTGGTTTCTTAAGGGTTGTTACAGCATGCACAAGCCCTAATCATGGACAGAAGAATAACAGTGTTGCAGCAGTAGTATGTTGTGTGATGGGTTAATGTCTTAACCGGTTTTGGATCAGATTATTGAGCAGCCTGTGGGAGCCAAGTTGGAGACTTGATTGGGTGATTGATATCCTCCATAGATGAAGATATTACAGTGAAGGATTGGGCATCTTTGGATTGTTGGAGGACAGTGTGTGGATGTCCAAAGTAGCCCTAGACAAGCTATCTTGAAGTGACGAAGAAGAGCTGAAGGGTGGGTGAATTTTGGATCCTTATAAGTAGCTCTTTGATGGATGAATGAGGCCACTAGAAGGCATATTCGAGCTTCGGAATTGGCCAACCTAGATAGCAGATTGATGAGCCCGTGTACATGCAGCGGAAGTGACTTGCAACAATGTTGGGTGGCAGCCCTCCTAGAGTCTCGATGTGTTGTCCTCTGAAGGATTAAGGGGAAATTAGTGATCAGTATGGAAATGAAGGACCAGTAGGACAAGATACAACATAGAAGTTGCAACGAAGTTTTGCATTGTATCTTGTATACCATAGACTTTTGTATTATTCAGATTTGGTTTAACATATCGAAGATTTGGTTGTACATTATTGTACAATATTTGTTAAAAATTTTGTATACTTGTGCATATGGATTTACTGCTTTATATTTTCCATTGTTCAAAGTAGTTCTTCTTGATATTCTTGGTTTGGTAGCATCAAATATTTTAATATTCTAACCTAGACCCGAGATCATGGAAATTCAACATGGTATCAAAGTGTGTATGAACTACTTTGGAAGTTAGTGAATCAAACTTGTGCACAACGAAGTACAACTTAAGAGGGCGTTGGTCACATTGTAGGTGACAATGTCGAAGTTGTAGGCTGGTATCTGGTATAAGGATAGGTAGGAGGGGTTTTCCAACTATAGTCCATGGAAGGAAAGGATCAAGTTTGTCTTACAGGTCAACAGGATCTGGGAGTTCGTCGAGAAAGCCATCAAGAAGCCAATTGACCCAAAGGAGATGGAAGTTTATGAGGATTTGGATACGAGGGCAAGATTGATCATCCTTGATGGTGTGAAGGATGTCCTAATACCTCATTTGTCTAGGAAGAACACCGCACATGAGACATGGATGGCTCTTCAGAATTTGTTCCAGAATAAGAACAGGAACCGAGTATTGGTATTAAAGGATAAGTTGAAGTCCACTAAGATGATAAAGTTTGAAGCGTGACTTCGTATCTAATGATATTGTATCTAGTCAAATATGAGCTTGCTTCCATCGGTGTGACTATTTCAGATGGAGATATGGTGAGGATTTCCTTGAAAGGGTTCACCAAGGAATGGAAGCCCTTCATCAAAGGAATCGTTGCCAGAGAGAAGTTGCCAGACTAGAATAGGTTGTGGAACGACTTCATTCAGGAAGAGTTGTGAGATGAGGATCTTCATCCAAAGAAGAAGACTTTCGATGATGACGTGACACTTGCAGCGCGAATGAAGGGTAAGCAGAAGAAGGACTTGAGTAAGGTCAAGTGTTTCAACTATGGCGAGATGGGTCATTTTTCGTCGAGATGTCCGATGAAGAAGAAGGGATATGACGAGAAAAAGAAAGGAAAGCAAGTTGTTGGTGTTGCCACTTCTACTGAGATAGATGATTTCATCAAGAGGTTGGAAGAGGAGGACTTTCCTATGATCTCTCATTTCTCACAGGGTCCTATCGATGAGGATAGATGGTAAGTGGAAAGTGATACGACGAAACATATGACAGGGTCACAAGAGGTTTTTTAGACTCTAGTTGAATGGCACTCGAAGTTTCACATGGTGTTGGGTGACAAGAGTCAAAAGGAGATCCGAGGATCAAGAATTGTGCCATTTAGGATGGAGAAAGGACATGTGATGTGGGTCCAGGATGTATTATTTGTATTGGGACTAAGATATAGCATGATATTTGTCTCGATGGTCAAGAAGAAGGGGTTTGAGCTCTTTTTCTAGGATGGGAAGGAAAGACTCATGCCTAGAGGCTCTAGCTCCATGTAATATTCCTAATGGAAAATTTGTAGTGATAATAAAGAGATGTAATAAATTTCAAAGCAAAATGTATTCAACAATTTACACATATAACATGAATTTCTTCTCAAATGCCAAACTAGTGAATTTTCATTGATAAAATAGTTTGGATATAATAGAATATGGATGAGGTGCACCTGGTCTTGCACAAGGAAAAATACCCAACTGGTGTAAAAATGTTGCTCTCTAGAAAATTGTGTTGACCCTCCAATTCTATAATGTTAACTGACTTCAAGCTCTGATTTCCCCCCTCAAAACAACCCATAAAATTCTACAAAATTTGGAGTGTACTCCCTGCTAAAACCTAGAAAAACCCATAAAGGGTTTTCCCTAGTTTTGATCCTCCAAATTCAGCCTCCTAGAGCTTGGCCCTCCTCCAAACTAGAAATCTACACCTGTAGCTGGAACTATTTTTTTCTTTCTCCTAAAATGCCAATAAACCTCTTCAAATCATCCTCCCAACAAAATTCCAACACCCAACTCCTCTATCCACCGGGCAAGACTCCCTCCTAACAACCCACACTATTGACTATGTAGTCCTGGGTGAAGATGACACAGTCCCTTGAACCATAAATTTGACATGGGTGCTAGGATTCTCCTCCTACTGAAATATCACTCCTTTAAGATGGAAACTAGACAAGAATCACTCCGAAAATAGTTCTCACCCAATTCCCTACACCACTGCTCCACCAAAATAATGCAGCCTCTCCCACTGTGTCACAGTTGATCCCAATGTGTCCTTGTTGAGCCCATTGCGTCCCTACTGAGACAAGGCAGTGTAAATATCTGAAGGGATGTCACTCTCTCTATCGCCAAATGAAAGGGAAGACCTTCCTAGGGTGGCACTCGAGTTCCACTGAAGAAAGGGTGAGTTTCACTCCTTGGGAAGCTCTTGTGCTAAACAACACATTGTAGCTTAGTTGAACAGCCAAAGCAACAATGAATTCTCAAATCAACAAAAGGCCCCAAATGTTGCTCCTCTTCTCCTATTTATGCTTGCTCCATTGGGTCTCACGTGGGCCCCAACAATAATGTCGACCCCCACTTAGGAAAATTGAATTTCCTTCAAGATGTGCATATTATTTGTGGGTGAGTGGCTCCTACATTCCACTAAAATGCACATCAGCGCCATTTCACCTAGGTTTTTCCACCAAAATTGCATAAAACCAAAAATAACAAAATTGACAAAATTGTTTTTCTCTCCTTATGGAGAATAATTAGGAAGGGACATTATAGTCCTCCCCTCCTGGATGTTGCTTGTCCCCAAGAAACTACAAAATTGGATGCTGCAAAATTTGTTCACTCTCCCATGTGGCATCCTCTTCTGGAAAATCCTTCCATTTGACCAAGTGCTCCCTGATAACCCTATTTCTCAACCTCTTCTCTCAGGTCTCTAATATTAACTCAGGTGTCAAAACTAAGTGCCCCTCATCATCCAAGGGAGGCAACTCAGTTATTGTTGTAACATGCTGCCCCAACACCTTTTTTAGGCATCAGACGTGGAACACGTTGTGAATCTGGCTCTTCAAAGGTAGCTCTAGCTCATAGGCCACCTCTCCAACCCTTCTGGCCACCTTATACAGCCCATAAAATTGAGGTCGAAGCTTTTCCCGCCCCCTTATGCTTGAGTGAAGACTGTCTATATGGCTACAAGCATAGGTAGACCATGTCCCCTACCTTAAAATATCTCTCCACCCTGTGCTTATCGACGTAGATCTTTTGTTGATTCTGGGCCACCAGTAAGGTGTTCTTGAGAGCTCAGAGAATCTCCTGGCACTCTTGAACCCAATCCTTTGCCCTTGGGGCCCTGTTATCTCCAAACACGATGTCAGAAAAAGAAAGTGCATCATACCCATAGAGTGCTCAAAAAGGAGACATATTGATCGACATATCATAAGTGGTATTGTAGCAGAACTTTCCTAGATGAAGCCATTTGACCCATGCTCGTTGTTGGCCTGTCACATATTTGTGTAGGTACCCCTCTAGCCACCTGTTCGCAATCTCGGTCTACCCATCCATATGGGGGTGTAGCTAGTACTAGGTGTAAGCTTTGTGCCCACCAGTCAGAACAAATCTGACCAAAAATCCCCCATAAACTTATTGTCCCTATCACTAATGATGGTCTTGGGGAGACCATGCAATCAAAATACCTCCTAAAAGAATAACTCGACCACCTGGGAGGCTAAATATCTCAATGGGATGATGAAGAAATGGGCGAAATTGGTTAGCTTGTCAACCACCACATAAATGTAGTCTCACCCCTGTGCAGCTGGGAGCCCCGTGATAAAATCCATGGACACACTCTCCCACTTCCTCTCCGGAATAGGAAGTCGTTGCATTAAATCGATAGGATGTGACAGCTCCGCCTTGTTCCTCTGACAATATGCACTCATGCACGTGCCTCAACACATCTCCTTTGAGCCCCTACCATGAAAATCTCTCCCTGATGACACAATATGTCTTGAGGAAGCCTGAGTGTCCTGCTAGGGGGGAATTGTGAGAGGCCTACAAAATCCTCTCCTTAAGTTGAGATCCTGGTACCAAATATATTTGGCCTTTGTAGTAGATCATGTCATCCATCACCCATAACTTGTCATCCCTGTTGGTACCATCTAAAATCTCACAAGTTTTTCTGTCCTTGGAGTACTCAACCAAGATTTGAGCCTTCCAGTCATGCGTCAGATCCATCAGAGATAGTGTTGTGGGCCTCCTAGAGAGGGCATCCTCCACCACGTTGTGCTTTCCCTTCACATACTCGAACTCAAAATCGTAAGCCTCTGGAGCCTACTCACTCATATTTGTTGTCTCTCCTCTAATGCCTATTGCTCCAAGAAAAACCGAAGACCATTGTGATCATTCTTCACTTTGAATCGGTTTCCCACCAAGTACTGCCTGAATTTGGCCAAGCCATGCATTACATCCAACATCTCCTTGTTGTACACCGAGTATGACCGCTCATGTGGCAGCAACTTCCTACTCTCAAATGCAATAGAATGGCCTCCATGTGTCAACACGACCCCAACTCCCTCGCCTGAGCCATCACACTCTAGCACAAAATACCTCGTGAAATCTGATAAAGCCAAAACAGGATAGCTTCTCATGACCCTCTTTAGGTGCTCAAAGGCCTCCTCCGCCACCTGCGTCCAATCAAAAGCTCCCTTTTTTTTCAAATCAGTGAGGGGTGCTGCCAGCTGTGAGAATCTCCTCACAAATCTCCTATAATATGTGCAAATTCCCAGGAACCCCCTCAGCTCTATCACACTCCTAGGTGTTAGCTAATCCAGTATGGCCCTGATCTTCCCCTGGTGTACCTTTATTCTGTCATCCCTAATCACGTGCCCCAGATACAACATCTCTGTTAGCCCAAATTCACATTTGGACATCTTCACACACAACAATTTCTCCTCTAGTATGTGAAGCACTACCTCCAAGTGTTGAAGGTGCTCCTCCCAAGTCCGCCTATAAATGAGTATGTCATCAAAGAATACAAGGAAAAAACGCCTCAACTACCCATGAAACACCTGTTTCATATGGGACTGGAATGTAGCCAAAGCGTTGGTTATCACCAAGAACTCGAAATGTCCATAATGGCAATGAAAGGTAATCTTTGGGATATCTTGTTCCCTCACTCGGATCTAATGATATCCCAAATGCAGATCTATCTTAGAGAAGTATTTCGCCCCTCTAAGCTCATCCATCAACTTGTCAATGAGCGGAAAAGGATATATTTTCTTCAATGGTTTCTTATTGAGGGCCATGTAGTCAATACACATGTGTAGTTTCCCATCCTTCTTCTTCACCAGTACCACGGAAGAAGTGAAGGGACTCGAACTCGGCCTAATGTGACCCAACCTCAGAAACTCTTGGATGGCCCTCTCTATCTCGTCCTTATAAGCCTTAAGGTGCCTATATGGGGTGGTGAAGACTATGTTCACTCCATCCTCCAACTCAATGGTGTGATTAAACCCACGATCTGGTGGTCTGTCTAGTGGGATCTCCCTAAAGACCCCCTGATGCCTCTCCAACAAGGCCAATATGTATGGATGCACAGGTTATTTCGGAGCCCCTGTCTTTGAAATACTCAACTCAACTGCCCACTCTATGTCCCCATGTCGTAGATTTTCCTCCATCCGGTGAGTTGAAACTGCTTGTGGAGGGTAAGAGTGCATACCCCTCAATAACACCATCTTCCCATCTAGCCCCAAAAATTCCATCTCCAGCTTCTGCCAATCACTGGTGACCCTCCCCAATGAGTACAACCACTAGACACCCAACACCACATTGGTGTCTAGGACATCAACTACAAAGAAGTGATCAGTAGGTGAGTAGTTCCCCATCCTCGGAGTCAGCCAAGGAACATACTACGTGCACTACATGGTCCAATCTCATGGCACCAACATGGAGAACCCCTCAAATTTCTTTGTCTGGATTCCCCTACGCTCCACCATCTGAGCATCAATAAAGTTGTGGTTAGCCCCACTGTCCACTATGACTGACACTCGATGTGTTTATATTGTTCCCCTAATCCTGACTATCAAGTACTTCAGCACTCCCATAAGTGGAGCGAGGACTCCCCCAACTGGGGCAAACAGTCCTCCTCTCAGTGGTGGTGGTGGTGGCCCTCTTGACGTTTGTCCTTCCTCCTCTCTCTGCTCAGCTCCCACCTCGACCTCCTCATCGGGCTCACTGTTTAAATACACCTCAATAAAATGGGCCTTGCTCGTGGTGCACTTATGCCCAGGTGCCCAAGGCTCTTGGCACGTGAAGCACAACCTCCTCCTCTGAAGATATCTCTGGGTCTCATCGTCCAGCTAGCCATGTCCTCCATCCTTCTATCATGGCCTGGTGTCTCGGTTCCCTTGTGGCATTGTGGGTCTATAGGGAACAAAACCCTGGGTCTTGGGCACTACATCAATCATATCTCGGGTCCTAGAGATAACATTCAGAAGTGACATGGGTTTGTAAGCCCTGACCCAGCAATGCAAAGGCTCAGAAATCCCCTCCACAAATAGCATAATCAGTTGGGCCTCTGAAATGTTAGTCACCATCATTGCCAATCTCTAGAATTCCATAATGTAAGTCTCTGCGCTTCTAGTCTTCTTCAGATGTGCTAACTCCCTAAAATGCAACTCTGGGTCTTTCCTCTCAAACCTCTCCAGCAGCCTCTGGGTGAACTCTGTATAGGTGGTGATATGGATGTATCCCAACATGATCAACCTATAGAAAATCCTATGGCATCAGTGTCCTGCATGGGGTTCAAGTGGAAATATGTGTCTAGCTTCTGGATCCATGCCTTGACTAAACTCTTTGTTGACCCATCAAAGTTTGAAAGTGTAACCTTCCCTGCTAACTTCTAGACATCCTGGTTGGATGTTCCCCCTCAGTAGTGGGCTCTATCCCCTGTAGTGTTCCTCCCTTGAGGTGGATGTACTCCCCAAAATATATCACCCGCTTAATTTGGGCATCCAATCCCTCATATTCATCAATGCCTGATGCAACCAAATGGACCAAATCTACAACCGAATCTGGCTCCCTCTCTGGCTCAGCCTCCTCCACAAAGTGAGGTAAAGTAGGATGGCCTACCTGCCCATGCTGGGGAGTATGTGAGAGCTGATGAGTACAGTTACCTCCTCCTGCTCTAGAGCCCCCATCACCTTGAGGATTTCCCTTTGTCCTTCCACCCAACTACAGCTCCATCACCTACTACGCCATGTCCATCATGATTTTCCCTTATCTCATCATCTGTTGATTAGTCCTCAACACCTCTTCCAAAACTTGGTTCTAACCCATTAGCCTCGGTTGTTCGTTCTCCTCCTGATTATCCATCCCTCCTCTACGATTCTCCACCTCAGTGTCTGAAAATGGGTATGGGCCTTCGTCTCTACCTCGACCCCTACCTCTCCTTCTACCATGGCCTATCTAGAAGACTACCCCTTGGTATCATGGTGGCATCACCTGTTGTTGTTCCCCACCCTGACCAAGAACATGCTCTGATACTAGTGTAATATTCCTAATGGAAAATTTGCAGTGATAACAAAGACGTAATAAATTTCAAAGCAAAATGTATTCAACAATTTACACATATAACAAGAATTTCTTCTCAAATGCCAAACTGGCCAGTTTTCATTAATAAAACAGCTATGGTATAATAGAAGATGGATGAGATGCACCTGGTCTTGCACAAGGCAAGATACAAGCCTTAGGTGATCACTACAAAAATGCCCAACTGCTGTAAAAATGTTGCCCTCTAGAAAACTACGTTGGCCCTCCAATTCTGCATTGTTGGTTGACTTCAAGCTCTGATTTGCCCCCTCAAAACAGCCCAGAAAATTCTATAAAATTAGAAGTGTACTCCTTGCCAAAAAACCCAATCTTGAAAGGGTTTTCCCTAGTTTTGACCCTCCAAATTCAACCTCCTAGAGCTTGGCCCTCCTCCACACTAGAAATTTGCACCTGTAGCTAGAACTGATGTTTCTTGCTCCCAAAATGCCAAGAAACCTCCCCAAATCAGTGTCCCAACAAAATCCCAACACCCCAACTTCTCTATCGATCGGGCAAGGCTCCCTCCTAACAACCCACACTATTAACTACACAGTCCTAGGTAAAGATGACACAGTCCCTTGAACCAGAAATTTGATCTAGGTGCTAGGCTCCTCCTCTTACTGAAATATCGCTCCTCTAAGTTGGAAACTAGACCAGAATCACTCCAACAACACTTCTCACCCAATTCCCTACACCACTACTCCACCAAAATAATGTAACCTCTCCCACTGCATCCCTGTTGATCCCACTGTGTCCCTACTAAGCCAAGGCAACATAAATCTCTAAAGGGATGTCACTCTCTCTGTCTCTAAATGAAAGGGAAGTCCTTCCTAGGGTGGCACTCAAGGTCCACTAAATAAAGGGTGAGCTTCACTTCTTGGGAATATTTTGTGCTAAACAACACGTTGTAGCTTAGATGAACAACCAAAGAAATAATGAATTCTCAAATCAAAAAAAGGCCCCAAATGATGCTCCTCTTCTCTTATTTATGCCTTCTCCCTTGAGTCTCACATGGGCCCCAACAATAATTTCGACCCCCACTTAGGAAAATTGAAATGCCTTCAAGGGGTGTGTATTATTTGTGGGTGAGTGGCCCCCACATTCCATTAAAATGCATATCGACCCCCTTTCTCCTAAGTTTTTCCACCAAAATTGCACTAAGCCAAAAAAAAAAATGACAAAATTGTTTTTCTCTCCTTAGGGGGAATAATTAGGAAGGGACATTACACTTTGCTGGTATCGTGCTTGGATTTAGAGAGCATGGTCTATATAGGGTCACAGGAAAGCCTATGGATCATGAGAAGCAGGTGGAGCAAGTGCAAGTTCCAAAGAAGCGGATGCAGGTGCAGGCTTCAGAGGAGAAAGTACAGGTTCCCAAAAAGAAGGTTTTCCTTCCCGAAAATAAGGTCCAAATTTCACATACTCAGAGGGAGTCAAGTTCTATAGGGAGCTTGCAGATTCAGAGGGACACTTTGTAGTCCAAGAAGAGTGTGTGGTCAATAGGGATCAAAGGTGCTCCTACAACTGCCAAGAAGGAATCGTGGAGAGATTGGAAAGCGATAAAGGAAAAGAAGAAGAAACAGGGTGCTTCCAGCAATGACAATGACACTTCCGAGAGAGGCGTAGTTCATAGAATAGGGATTATTGCAATTGTGAGCGCCAAGAGTTGGGAAAGTGTTGTGAGTAGTGATGATGATGATGAGCTACTTCATAGTTTTGGAAGTACCTCCCTCGCTAAGAGGGAGTGTTGATTTTTGAGTAGCTTGGGAGGGATTAGAGGTCAAAGTGCCACAAGAGTCACTTGTGGGCTTGGAACCCAAGGTAGGGGTTTTGCACCCATCGGGATTTGGGGTAAAACCATGAGCACATTTTGACATGTGATGGATGAGGATGATTACTCTCGGCGAGATGAATCTAACGCAATGACAATCATCTAATTCTGAGTTGTAGAAATGGAGATATGAATTTTTGAAGTCAAAGTATGAGTTTGCACAAGAAGTGTCTAGGTCGGCCTAATGTTATTTAGGCTTGTGATAGCTTGTCAAGCCCTAGACTAACGTTGGAGGAGCCCTTTTATTGGTGTATAAATAAAAGGTGATGGAGGATTCATTTTATCATCCATTTGTGCAACACACACTTGAAGACAAGGTTGTTGGAGGAGAGATTATCTCTAATTTAGCGAAGTAAGGAAGAGGTAGGACATTGAAGAAAGAGAGGGCCAATTTAGGCCTAGTTCATGTGAAAATTTCTAAACATAAATTCTATTACTGCAGTAACTGATTTATTTCGCCTACTTATTATTCCCAATAAGTTATTTATGAAATCCCTTCAGTAACATTAAAATAAATGTTAGGTTGTGTTATATTCTTTCCTCGCGCCCCCCCTTTGTTGTGTAGCGGGAGGGTCATAAGGGGGGCGGCAGGCCCCCCTATCTGGGGGGTTTGAGGGGGGCGAGTAGCCCCCCTCTATGGGGTCTGGGGCAGCGCCCCGGGAAAAAAAAAATTGGACCCTATACTAGGTTGGGCGGACCTACCTATGGTTTCTTGGTCCATGGTTTTGGGCGCGATGGTTTTTGGTCCATGGTATTGGATGCTTCGGCATGTATAAATATGTATTGTCACGTTGAAAGGAATATAATGAAAAATCAAGCTGGTAGTCCTGGTTTTGGGATCCAGGGGAAATTTTTGTGTATATGTGTTTTATGTGTTATGCTCTCGCATTGTTTATTTTCTGTGTTTTATAATTCGTATACAGGTAATTTATGTACGAGGTTAAAACCTACAATAAATTCTACTGCAGATATCACATTATTATACAAAAATAAATATATACACAAGAATAAATCACGTCAACACAATTATTTTTGGACAACTGTCCCTGGAAAAACCTAATGTGGGAAAAACGGTACAGCAAAGGGGGGTTTTATTAATCTTCAGCAGCAATCGCTTTTACAAAAAAAATTACATAGACACTGGGAGAAAACACCTAAGACTTTTTTCTCTGAGACTTTTTGACAAACTCGAGAGATTCCTTTCTCTACTGCGTCAGCCCTGCATCATTCTGCGCAGCTCTGATCTCAGCCTCTCTGCGTCATCCCTGTGTCTCTTTGATCTATGTCTCCCTCTGCACTGTGTCTCAGAGTCCCTACATCACTTCTTTTGAGCTCCCTAAATGCTGCTAATCCCCCCTCTTCCTCCACCCTGCAACTCTCCCTCTGAAATCTATCTCCTTTTCTTTGAGAATCGATTTTCCTTGAGATATTGAGTATCTGCTGGTATGTCTCCAAATGACCCTTAAGTATTCTCTTATACTTTTCCTGTTGATGAATGAACAGCTGAGATTAAGTCTCTAGTCAACAACTAAGATTAAAATAGACTTAATCCTCATCTCTTAGAAGCTTCTCATCCTTAACTTTATTAATACCCATTAATATTTTTATTTTCCTAAGTTTAGACTTAGGAACCCATTAAAAATATTAATTATTTTAATAACTCCTCATCTGAATGGAATTTCTCAAAACAATTTCTGGGTCTTGGAGATCTCATGCGCCTTAGCCTCTCCACCAAGTTTCATGGCTAGATCACATCTGATGCTACCAAAAATCAACAGTTCAGGGATCTGAGAATTGGAAGGTGTTGGAAATAATACTGAGAGGGGGGTGAATCAGTATTATCAGATAATTATTTTATTTCCCAAACAGATTTATATACGCTACTTCAGTGAAGTGCACTAGCATGTACACGCGACTGTGCTTAAAGAAACCAGCGTATATGCAGAGAACTTGTGATTTAGATAGTTTATCATGTGTTGAGCTTAACCCAGTATATCAGAGATTTATTAGACAGTGCAATAAAAGCAGAATAAAGCATCACACATAAGCAACACACATGAACATCAAGATTTAAGGTGGAAACCCAATGTGGGAGAAAACCACCTGTTGTTGTCATCTCTGTCTTCTTTTAATAATAAAAAAAATTGTTTACAACATTGTACTGGTGCAGACTCATACCAGTACGCAGGCTTCTACCTGCAGAAGGTTACAACCCTCTCTCGTTCTCCAGCTTCTACTGGAAGGGAGCTACAACCCCCTAGCTCTTGTACTATCCGATATGTTTACTAGTACGTAGGCGCTGACCTACAGAAGGCTATGACCTTCTTTCTTCCTCCAGTTACCACGTTTCATAAATTTTCAGACTGGATGCTCCTAGTACACAACAATACACATGAAGGCCTCGTTTCATCCAATTTTCATACTAGGCCCATCAACAACATTGAAGCTTAGAATCAATCATCATTGCAATACAACCATCAACTACATCTGCATCAACCAATCACTGAAACTCAATCATCACTCTCTGAATCAACCAAACTTAATCAATCTTTGACAACCTCTGAACCTCTAACACAACTGAATCAACCATTCATTCATACTTAATCAACCTCAACAAATCCACTGAAACAGATAGATCATTGTAACCAGTACACAGATCTAAACCCAGAATACTGAATCATCATCTAGAACCAGTTGTAACCTCAAAAACATGCATCAGAGTGTATACGCAACTTGGAACAGTTGAACTAGCATGTATATCCAACTTCATCAAAGCGAACCAGCGTATAGATCTGCAAATACTTACTTATAACTTCGTTTCACTTCCCGACTTCAGACATACCCAGATCATCAAATATAAAGGATAAAACATGTGTTAGCAATCAGATCTAGTCCATCAGATCACATAATGATTAGTCATTATGATCCTAATCTGTCATTGGATCTCATCCATCATCACTAAAGCAAATCACAATCAATCAATCTAAACACTATCACCAGAATGCAGTCTCCAGAACATAAAGCAAAACCCGAAACTCTGCATCAACAACCAGAACCAATTGTAACTTCAAACATCATAGTTCATAAGGTATACGCTACTTCGATGTGTCGAACCAACATTTATACGTGCTTTTACCAAAGCGAAACAACATACATATCTGTAAATGCTAACTTAAAACTTCACAAACATTCCATACTTCAGTCATACTTAGATCATATCATTTACAAAATAAAACATGCATCAGTATTCAGATATAGACTGTCCATGATCAAACCACATAATGATAATACATTTAAGGCTTTATGATCCCAATCCATCAACCATCATCAACCACAAGGGTGCATCCTTAGATCAGATTAAGCAATGCATCAGAAGCTCATAACCCGCATATATGATCTAACACTTCAGAAGATATTCAATACTTGCACACTTTGGCCTAATGATCTTCTCCTCCTTATATACTCTTAGGCCTTTCTCAATACCTTGGACCAAAACCACTTAGGACCAATACCTTGGACCCAATACCTAGGGTCAATACCTTGGACCAAATGCCTTGGACCAATTACCTTGGACCAAAATACCTTGGATCAAATACCTTGGACCAAAAACTTGGTTTTCCAACATGTACACGCTTTTCCTCCTGTGAAAGTGTGTGTATACGTTATACACTACTTTTGTTCTGTTAAACCGTGTGTATACACGCCTTGGACAAAGTGAACCAGCGTATACCTCTCTTTCTTCATTCTTTGGAGTCTGATCTGTAATCCTTTGTTGTTGACCTACTACACTGTGAACTTTCATCTGAGTGAGTTTCCATCAAGGACAACACCTGTATCATAATGCCAATAATCTCCCCCTTTGGACTTGATGGTAACAACAACACCAAGACACTCTCTCCCTTTGACATCAAGGGCAAAGGGCGGACCAAGATATTCTCTCCGCTATGTTGTACATGCTCCCCCTGAGTACATGTTGAATTGTCTAATTGAGCTCCCCTTTGTACATTCTGAGATGCATTAAAAATGTCCATGCTCCTCCTGATCACAAGCAGAGTCTACAAAAGTATTCTCCAAAAGAGTAACATGACTCTATAACTCAGCTATGTGAGTATGACCTTCCTATCACCAATGACTCATACATACATTCATCTCCCAACCAAGTGAGGATATACCAAATTTGACTCATCCACCCAACCAAGTGGGGATATACCAATTGTTTATACATGACAGAAATATAATTACATCATCTATTTTATGCAAAGTGGGGATACAAATTACATCATTTGTCCAACAGGACTCATTCAAATGTATGAGAAGACATATCACATCCTAGACTTTTACATGACTTAAGCAATAAAAGGTATAAATATCTGAAGCCATAGCTGGACTCAGCAACCATAATGCCAAAAATGCAGAATGTGAGTGAAGGTTAATGCTCCCCCTAAACCTGTGCTACCTGTGCATTGTTAACAAGTCAATGATCAAGGCATCTTTGTCAGTTAGATAAAAATTAATGAACAAAGCATATCAATAGACTGTGATCATCAACATCAGACATAGCACCCATATCAGAGCCTACCCCACTATTTTTCTTGTCTAAAAAACATATACGCTCCTTGTCCCATAGAAACCCGCATGTGTACGCGACTCAACTTCATGAAACACACGTATAATAACCTTTCTCTGAAAAAAATTAGATTTAATAGCAGGATGATGCAGCAACTACTCCCAGCTTTTGTCTGAGATATTCAAATGTTTCTCTGGGCAGTGGTTTAGTGAATATATTGGCAACCTATTCTTTCGAGGGAACATACTCTAATTTGACTTTTTGTTCAAGCTCTTGTTCACGTAGAAAATGGTATTTGATGGGTATGTGCTTGGTCTTGGAGTGCATCACTGGATTCTTTGAAATAGCACTTGTATTATCACATAAAATGGAGATGGGTGGAGTATATGTGATCTGAATGTCTTGCAAGGTTTGCATCATCCAAAGCAGTTATGTGCAACAAGATGCAACAACCACATATTCTGCTTTAGTTGTAGATAAAGCAATTGAACTTTGTTTCTTGCTGAACCAAGACACTAACCTGGAACCCATATAGAATGCACCACCACTAGTGCTTTTTCTGTCATCAACACTTCCTGCCCAATCTGCATCTGTATATGCATGAAGAGTAAGATCTGCATCTCTAGGATACCATAAACCAAAGTCCTAAGTTCCTTGAAGATATTTGAAAATTCTTTTGACTGCCTGAAGGTGTGATTCCTTTGGATTTGCTTGGAATCTTCCAACTATTCCTATTGCATGCATGATGTCAGGTCGGGTACCTGTTAGATAAAGCAGACTGCCAATCATGGATCTGTAAGTTGGTTGATGTACTGCTGCTAATTCATCATTTGAGCTGAGACTGCATCCTGTTACCATTGGGGTACATACAGGTTTAGAATCTTCCATTCCGTACCTTTTCAAGATCTGTTTGAGATATTTGGTTTGTGAAAGAAAAATACCATCTTTATTTTGTTGAACTTGTAGACCAAGAAAATAGGTAAGTTCACCAAGCAAGGACATTTCAAATTCTTGCTGCATTACTGAAGCAAAATTCTGACTCATGGATTCTTCATTGCTACCAAAAATGATATCATCAACATAAACAATAATAATTAGCAATTTATCAATTTCAATCTTTGTATATAGATTGTTTTTTTTTTTTTTTTTTGCATGTGGTTCACGAGCACCCTGGTCAGTCAGTGATCGCTACGTCCACGGAAAAATGTGGGCGATAGCTAGGCTAAATTGCCCCTCGGCCTACTGCAAGACCTGACCCCAAGGGCTTCAGGTGGATTCGACCCTGTGACCTCCCGATGGCGAGGCACGGTTTTTGACCAACTGAGCTAACCCTTGGGGCTCTTTGTATATAGATTGTTATCTGTTGAACCTTTTGTAAAACCTTGTTGGTGTAGATATTTGTCAAGTCAGTAATGCCAGGCCCTTGGAGCCTGTTTCAGACCATAGAGGGCCTTTTTGAGTCTGCATACAAGTTTTGCATCATTTCCAAGAATGAATCCTTCTGGTTGTTCATATAAACTTCTTCTTCTAAATCTCCATTCAAGAAGGTTGATTTTACATCCATTTTGGTATACTTTGAATTTCTCAAAGCTAGAAATAGCAAGAAACATCCTTATGGCTTCAAGTCTAGCAACAGGTGCAAAAGTTTCTTCAAAATAAATACCTTCTTGTTGAGCATACCCTTTACAAACAAGTCTGCCTTATTTCTAATGACATCTCCATTTTCATTTAGCTTGTTTTTGAATATCCATTTAGTTCCTATAATATTTTTATCATGAGGTCTAGGAACTAATTCCCAAGCATCATTTTTTTCAATTTTCTCAAGTTCTTCATCCATGGCCTTGACCCAACATTCATCTTTGCATGCTTCTTTTACATTTTGAGGTTTGGTGGAGGATAGTAATGCTAGATAGCTTGAGGTCCCTGTAATAGTTCTTCTTGTCTGTACACCTGCCTCTTTTTCCCCTAAAATTTGAGTTTCTAGATTATTTTTCTGAACATACTAGGACGGAGTATTTTCTTCTACCATTATCTCTTATTCTGGTGCTTCATTGGTTTCTTCTTCAATATGATTTTGATTTGATGTGGGAAAATAATCCCCATCTTCTTCATTGTCATAATCTTCTGTTGATTTTATCTGTTTTGGATTTTTGCATGCTTCATCAACTACAACATCAATGCTTTCAACAATTTTTCCAAGTCTTTTATTATAACATTTATATCCTTTACTTCTGGAAGAATAACCAAGAAGAATACCTTCATCTACTTTGGGTTCAAACTTACCAAGTTTTTCATCAGTCCTTTTGATATAACATTTGCTTCCAAAAACTTTAAAGTATTTTACAGTAGGAGTCTTACCATACCAAAGTTCATGTGGAGTTTGAGTGTTGTTTACCTGAACATTTGCTTGGTTGAGAATAGTTACGACAACGAATGCAGCTTCACCCCAGAAGGTTGCAGGAGTTCCAGATTCATCTAGCATAGCTCGAGCTATTTGTTGAATTGTTATGTTTATTCTCTCAACCACACAATTTTGCTGAGGAGTCATTACCGTGGAGAATTTCCTTTTTATTCCATGTTGTTCACAAAAGTCAAAGAATTCATCCAAGGTAAATTCCCCTCCTCGATCAGATCTGAGGCATTTCATTTTTCGATCTGACTCATTTTCAACCAAAGCTTTGAAGGCTTGGAACTTTTCAAAAGCTTCATCTTTATGCTTGAGAAGACCTATCCAACACATTCTGGAAAAATCATCAATGAACAAAATAAAGTATTCTTCTCCACGAGGTGACGTTTTCCTTGATGGTCCACATAAATCAGTATGGACAAGTTCAAGAGGCTTACTAGTTGACCCTTCCTCTTCCATGAAGTGAACTCTGGTTTGCTTGCCGATTTGACATGGTTTGCATATTGTATTTTCTGGGATGCTGCTATCTAGAAGATCATGAACAACCTTGAATCTGCATGCTTTTCTTATTTGAGAAAAGCTTAGATGTCCCAATCTTCTATGACACAGCCAGTTTTCATCATTTTTGCTTAGAAAGCCTTGTTGTTGTCCTCCCTTGAGTATGTATAAGCTGTTTGGAGTTCTTGTACCTTTGATCACGGTCTCTCCTGTATCAAGCTTACGAACAACACATCCGTTTGATCGAAACACCACTTCATTTCCTTGATCACACATTTGAATGACAATCAAGAGATTATGCTTAAACCGTCTACATACATAAGATTTCCAGCTTTAACCTTTTCTTTCAAGAAAACAGAGCCTTTACCTTTTATGACAGCAAGAGTGTCGTTTCCAAATGAGACATTCTTTTCCTTTTCTAAGGCATTATATGAGTGAAGTTTTTCTTTGTCACATATCATGTGTTTTGAGCATCCATTGTCGATGTACCACTAATTTTCTTGCCCTTCTGCATACAAGGCTATACCACATCTTTTTGTTTGAGATTCTTTCCTTCTCCATATCTTGGGATTTAATTAAGGATGATTTTAGGGGCGAATGTTCGCCCTTTGGCGAAATTAAGGGGTTTTAAATTTTTAGTGGGCGAATATTTTGTATCATAGTACATTTTTACAAATCACCTCAAATAGCCCACCTTATTTTAAGGGAGAGGGTAAAAAAGGTAAATTTAGCCCTTGAAATTAGGACTTACAACCTTCCATTCGCCCATTTTCAAGAATAGGTTTTATTTAAGTGAATCCATTTGCCCATTTTCAAGAATAGGTTTTATTTAAGTGAATCCTATGGGCCAAATACCATATTTATAAAAGAGGCATGGTAAATTAATAAAAATATAAATAAATGAGAGGTATGGTAAATAAATAAAACATTTTTTATATTTACTCCATAAGTCACCTTATATACATGTAAGGGTGTAAACAAATAAAAATATAAGTAAAGTGGAGGTATAGTAAATAAATAAAACGTCTTTTTATACTTACTCAAAAGGTATGGTAAATAAATAAAAATATAAATAAACTAGACGTATCGTAAATAAATAAAACCTCTTTTTATATTTAGTCCATAACCCTCGTTCTATTTATGAAGGCTCAAGAAAGAGGTTTTATTTAAGTGAATCCTATGGGCCAAATACCATATTTGTAAAAGAGGTGTGGTAAATTAATAAAAATATAAATAAACGAGAGGTATGGTAAACAAATAAAACATTTTTTACATTTACTCCATAAGTCACCTTATATTTACGAACACTCAAAAAATGGGTTATATTTAGGTTAAACCTATGGCCAAAATACTATGGGACAAATACCATGGACTAGATTGTTATTAATACCATGCAAAAAACCAGTATTAACCCTAATATTAGAATTAATAAAAATAAAAATGGCACATGGCATTGACCCATGGTATTCACCTGGAATGTAGCCTATTTAAATGGGGGAATTAAACCAGCATGTAGCCTATGCTAAGATTCACTAGGACTTTACAAAGTTTTATTATTTAGTGAAAGACTCGCCAAGATCTTACAAGATTTTATAATTGAGTAAAATATTCGCCATGCCTGGTGAGAGATTCGCCAAAAAATTATATATACATATTATATTATTGATAAAATAGCCTTCCATTTTCCCTATATACCATGGAGATTCGCCCATTTATTATATTTATAAATTTGGGGGGGTTCTTAAAATTTTCCCTAGATTTAATGGATTTTTCTCCTTTTTAGATGTTTGCCGAAATTTTCTCCTGCATTTAGATTCTTTATGACCAAAGTTGTTACAGATTGAGCATTCTATTTCATTTTCAAGAAGAGAAAAGTTATTATAGGAACTTTTCTTGATCCCTGTTACATTCCTTTGATTTCGTGCTTCTCTAGTCATGACGGTTTTGTAAGCAACACATTGAGTAGCTTTGTGTCCAAAATTATGACATGGAAAACATTGCCCATTAAAGAAGTTCCTGCGACTATCAAATCTATTGACATGGTGATTGTAGTTTCTATTGATATTCATCTTTGGAGAAAATTGAGTATGATTTACCTGAGTTTGGTTGTGGCTTCTATTCATCCTTGGAGTAAATTGAGTCTGATTTACCTGGTGATCTGCTTTATGCCTTTGCTGATGATTGTCATATTATTCGCTGGTCTTTGCTGCGTCAAGATAGCCTTTGGTGGAGGTTAACGGATTTTGTGATTGATATGCTTCTTCAGTATATCCAAGACCTGTCTTTATCAGAGGAGAATGTTGAACTTTGATAATTTCATTTAAAGTTTTTGATCCTTTAGCAAATCTAAGATTGAGAGATTTCATTTTCTCAAGATCCTTTCTTAGACCCACAATTTCACATTCTAGTTTTTCATTGTGTTTTTCTTTTTCAGCAAGTTGGTATGTTAAGGTATCTATAATCATATTCTTTTATTTTAAGCAGATTTTGAGTTCTAATATTTCTTCATGAAGGTCTTCCTCTTCTAAAGCATCCCAAAAATTATCATCGTCATAAGCCATGAGAAGTCTGTAATCTTGTCCAGTTTCATCTTCATCACTATTAGATAAACCATCACTATCTTCATGAGTATAGTAACTCATTTTATTCACAACTTGTTTTCTATTCCCTTTTGCATATTCCTTTTCTTTTTCAAATTTATCTTTATGAGGACATCTGGTAGCATAATGACCGACTCTGCCATAAGAAAAGAATTTGAAGGGTAACTTACCTCTAAACCTTCCAGAACCCCGTTGAAGCTTTTTGACAAAGTTTACCTCATCTTCTTCTTCTGAAATATGCCCTGATTCATTATGTTCTTCCTTTCCTTTTGCTGAAGCTTTGAATGCAGCTTCTCTCATATTTGATAGTCCTCCTTTTCTCATCTCAAAGGCAATTAAGATTCCGTGAAGCTGCATCATAGTGATATTCTGCAAATCCTATTTTTCTTCTATGACAGACACTTTGAATTCAAATTTAGCAGACAAGGATCTCAAAACTTTCTCAACTAAGGTAACTTCCTTAATTCTTGACCCAGATTCTTCATACAATTGACAACCTCATCTATACATAGGAAGTAACTAGCTATGCTTTCATCACTATGCATCTTAAGAGCTTCATACTGAATTCTGAGAGTTTGAAGCTTAGCACATTTTAGCTGAGAGTCTCCTTCGTAGCTCAGAACGATTTTGTCCCATATTTCTTTAGTTGATTTGAGCTGCATGACTTTGATAAACTTTGATTGTGACAGACTTCCCAATAAAGTATTGACAGCTTTGGCATCGGTTTCATATTGCTTTTTAGCTGCCGTATCTGTAGGAATTTTTGTTGGAAATGTATATCCTCCTTCCACAATTTCCCAAACATCCATTCCAATCAATTGTAGATAGTCTGTGGTTCTTATTTTCCAATAAACAAAGTTGCTCCCATCGAAGATTGGCGGTCTGATGGATCCCATGCTTTCTTGATTATTCATGTTGATGGATCTCCCTTCAAGCGATCAAGCTTCTTCTGAAGGACCTGCTCTGATACCAATTGTTGGAAATAATACTGAGAGGGGGGTGAATCAGTATTATCAGATTAATTATTTTATTTCCCAAACATATTTATATACGCTACTTCAGTGAAGTGAACTAGCGTGTACACGCGACTGTGCTTAAAGAAACCAACGTATATGCAGAGAACTTTTGATTTAGACAGTTTATCATGTGTTGAGCTTAAACCAGTATATCAGAGATTTATTAAACAGTGCAGTAAAAGCAGAATAAAGCATCACACATAAGAAACACACATGAACATCAAGATTTAAGGTGGAAACCCAATGTGGGTGAAAACCACCCACTGTTGTCGTCTCTGTCTTCTTTTAATAATAAGAAAATTTGTTTACAACATTGTACTAGTCTAGACTCATACTAGTACGCAGGATTCTACCTGCAGAAGGTTACAACCTTCTCTCATTCTCCAGCTTCTACTGGAAGGGAGCTACAACCCCCTAGCTCTTGTAATAGCCGACATGTTTACTAGTACGTAGGTGCCGACCTACAGAAGGCTATGACCTTCTTTCTTCCTCCAGGGACCACGTTTCATAAATTTTTAGACTGGATGCTCCTGGTACACAACAATACACATGAAGACCTCGTTTCATCCAATTTTCATACTAGGCCCATCAACAACACTGAAGCTTAGAATCAATCATCATTGCAATACAACCATCAACTACATCTGCATCAACCAATCATTGAAACTCAATCATCGCTTTCTAAATCAACCAAACTTAATCAATCACTGACAACCTCTGAACCTCTGACACAACTGAATCAAACATTCATTCATACTTAATCAACTTCAACAAATCCACTGGAACAGATAGATCATTGTAACCAGTACACAGATCTGAACCCAGAATACTGCATCATCATTCAGAACCAGTTGTAACCTCAAAAACATGCATCAGAGTGTATACGCAACTTGGAACAGTCGAACTAGCATGTATACGCAACTTCATCAAAGCGAACCAGTGTATAGATCTGCAAATACTTACTTATAACTTCGCTGCACTTCCCGACTTCAAACATACCCAGATCATCAAATATAAAGGATAAAACATGTGTTAGCAATAAGATCTAGCCCATCAGATCACACAATGATTAGTCATTATGATCCTGATCCATCATTAGATCTCATCCATCATCACTGAAGCAAATCACAATCAAACAATCTGAACACTATCACCATAATGCAGTCACCAGAACACAAAGCAAAACCTAACTCTGCATCAACAACCAGAACCAACTATAACTTCAAACATCATAGTTCATAAGGTATACGCTACTTCGATGTGTCGAACCAACATGTATACGCGCTTTTACCAAAGCGAAACAGCGTACATATCTGCAAGTGCTAACTTAAAACTTCACAGACATTCCAGACTTCAGTCATACTCAGATCATATCATTTACAAAATAAAACATGTGTTAGTATTTAGATCTAGACTATCCATGATCAAACCACATAATGATAATACATTTAAGGCTTTATGATCTCGATCCATCAACCATCATCAACCACAAGGGTGCATCCTTAGATTAGATTGAGCAACACATCAGAAGCTCATAACCTGCATATATGATCTAACACTTCAGAAGATATTCAATACTTGCACACTTTGGCCTAATGATCTTCTCCTCCTTATATACTCTTAGGCCTTTCTCAATACCTTGGACCAAATGCCTCGAACCAATTACCTTGGACCAAAATACCTTGGATCAAACACCTTGGACCAAAAACTTGGTTTTCCATCATGTACGTGCTTTTCCTCCTGTGAAAGTGCATGTATACGTTATACGCTACTTTTATTCTGTTAAACCGTGTGTATACATTCCTTGGACAAAGTGAACCAGCGTATACCTCTCTTTCTTCATTCTTTGGAGTCTGATCTGTAATCCTTTGCTATTGACCTGATGCACTGTGAACTTTCATCTGAGTGAGTTGCCATCAAGGACAACACCTGTATCATAATGCCAACAAAAGGAGGGTCGAGTACCCTTGCTAGAGGATCGAAGCTTCAAGGGGTTGTTTGCGGACTATTTGAGGGTTGAACGGTGGTGAGGGAAAGTTGTTTTGGAGGGTTGTTAGGGCGTCGTAACAAACTGTGGTAGGTCGCATGTCTAGCCTCTCCAAAACAGGCTAGCGTGTTGGTTTTAAGGGTTTCCACATGCCCAGAACAACAACCCACAAGGAGTTCACCTCACCTTTCCTAGGCCGAAGCAAAGAGGAGGTTGTTAGATTGGTTTCATAAGGGTTGTTGCACCATGCATAATCCCTAATCATGGATAGAAGAACAATAGTATTGAAACAACAATATTTTGTGTGTTCGGTCATTGCTTTAACCAGATTTGGATTAGATTATTGAGCAGCTTGTGGGATCCAAGTTGGAGACTTGATTGGGTGATCGAGACCCTACATAGGTGCAGATATTGCAGTGAAGGATTGGGCATCTTTGGACTATTGGAGGGCAGTGTGTGGATGTCCAAAGTAGCCCTAGACAAGCTATCTTGAAGTGACGAAGAGGAGTTGAAGGTTGGGTGAAGTTTGGAGCCTTATGAGTAGCTCTTTAATGGATGAAAGAGGCTACTAGAAGGCATATTGGAGCTCGGGAATTGGCCAACCTAGAGAATATTGATGAGCCTATGTACATTCAATAGAAGTGACTCACAACAGTGTTAGGTGGAATCCCTCTTGGAGTCTCGATTTGTTGTCCTTTGAAGGAATAAGGGGTAGCTAGTGAGCATTTACGAAAGCGAAGGACCTACAAGTCAAGATATGACATAGAAGTTGCAGCGAAGTTTGTCATTGTATCTTGTATACCATAGACTATTGTATTATTCAGATTTGGTTTAATATAATGAAGATTGGGCTGTACATTATTGTACAATATTTGTTAAAAATTGTGTATGCTTGTGCATCGGTGATTTATTGCTTTACATTTTCTGTTGTGCAATGTAGTTCTTGTTGAGATATTTGGTTTGGTAGCATCAGAGATTTAAGATTCTAACCTAGACCCAAGATCATGGAAATTCAACAACCATGTGACCTTATATTTATTTAAATGCTTAGTTCCATGCTAGGTGTCATATAACCAGGAGTTAGCCCTTACTATGTGACCGTACTCTTCCTGATGCTCAACTCCGCTCCTTAAACTCAACACCTTGGTCCCATGTGATCAAGCTCTGTGACAGGGTCCCTAGGGATTCCTGGTCATCCACATGATGACATTAGCATGATGTCGTCATGCCATGTGGCAACCCATGAGGGGTGCCAAATGTCACCCATTTTCAACCTTTTTTCCAACCAAAATGTGACATTTGTCCCTACCACGTGGTAGCTCCCTACGATGCCATGTCACCTTGTTGACATCATCAGATGACATGTTGTGCCACATGTATTGGTAGCCTTTAATCTTATGCCACGTGTCAGGGTTTCCAAATCATCACATTGAGCCAATCAATGTGTGCCATGTCTCAATCAAAATGAGCCACTCTGATCTCACCATGTATCTTCCAAGTCTCCAAAATGAGCTACTCTATGCTCACCACATGTCTGCCAAGTCACCAAAATTAGCTACTTCGAGCTCATCATGTGTCTGCTAAGTTACTAGAATAAGTCAATTTGGTCTTGCCATGTGTCTACCCAGTCACCAAAATGAGCCACTCTAGGCTCGCCATGTGTCTTCCAAGTCACCAAAATGAGCCGCTTTGAGCTCACAATGTGTTTGTCTAATGGGATCACTATGGCGGGTTGGAGGTTGTATAACTACTATGCAAGTTATCATACTTTACACCAATCAGGTCTTTGCCTAGTTTTGGTATGCATTCAATCAATGCATAGCTTCACGTTGTTTAACATCATTAACAATCATGCATGTATGCCTTCTATTCATCATTGATCTGAGCCACTAAACCGTAGATCTATCATAAATATGCACACTTGTTAATGCATTACTATTTTGGGTTTTGCTCTAAAATATTTGGGTCCTTAATCATTATTGAACTTCAAATAGCCATAACTTCTCATCCAATAGGAGTTTGTTTAGAGTGGGATATACAGTTGGATAGGTATCAATGAGACCTACCCAACCATATTATTTGGACAATCATTAGGACATAATAATATGGTTAAAAAAATCAATAAAAATCAAACTCCTTTTAATTATTTGATGATGGTACATATGATATCCATTTGTCATATTGCTTCCTTTGCCTCATAAGTGATACAACTATTGTCTCAAAAATGTGCAACATTCTCCCCCTTTTTCATTGATGGAAACACCATCATACATTGATGCTCATTGATGTCAATCAAACCTAGATATGCACCAAAACTCCCCTTGACATAGTGTTGAAATCTCCCATTTTTCAAAGCCCACATTCTTTCTCCAGTTAATGTCTATATCAATTTATGTAATTTCCCCCCCTATGACATCAATGGAAAAGTGTTATGAATGTTTAACATTTTCATTTGTAAACATGATCCTATGGTGGCTCATTTTCTACCACAATGGCTTCATCTTCCAAGTATTTATCAAACCTCCATAAACTATTATTTTATGAAAAAGGTCTTTATAAGCATGTTGCCAAAGCTTCTTGAATTGTTCATGTTCATGTATGATCATATGGACTTGTGAGAACCATGTTGCATTTTTTCTACAACATAATCATGCTACCATGTGGATAGAGTCCCCCCCTAAGATCATATGCTTTCTTGTGGACTTGATTTAAGTCTCCTACTACCAATGTTGCTCATAAATTTGTGTGCACCTTCAAAGTCCCCCCTTGAGACCATGCTTCCTTAATTGATAAGTACCTGTCATGTATCCATTTTTTAATTGCCCCCGAATTTCCTTGTGGACTTGAAGTTTCCTTCATACATAAGTGCTTGCCATAAATTTCAAGTACACATGTGGATGTGATGAAATCTCCTCCTCTTTAGAACATGCCTGCTATCAACCTTACTTCTCATTGAATCTTTCCCTATTGCTTGTTCATATGCTTCCCTCAAATTTTTCCTTCCACCTACATACACTTGCTTCTTCAAGTTTTGATTCAAATGATACTCTTGAAAAAGCTTTCACCAAGGGATTAGATCTGAGGAGTCAGATTTAATCAAGGTCCTCTTAATCTCTTCTCCATCTTGTAGAATTAATCTTTGTATTTATAGGAAGTCCCTCTCTATTGTACCATCTTGAGTCAAGTCTGTAATAACGTGTTATATGACCTTCATTGTGACATATGTAACATTTAGCATTTGAATTCAATATTTGTGGAAATGGCCAGGGTAATCTCTTGATTTGATCCATATGCCTTCATAAAGGTTTTTGATCAAGTCCTTTATATCTCACAACATCATAGGTCCTACAATCATGTGCTTTGTGGCCAAACTTTGTGCATGCGAAACAATAACCAAAAAACCATGTTTTGATACCTGGATGTAAAGGGAGATCTTGACCTTCTAAATTCATTCCTTGGAGGAGCCATATTCATCTATGGATTTTCAAAACCTGCTTCATTTCTACTTGTGGATCCTTTGTGAAGATTCGTTGTCATGAGAGATCCTTTCTCTTCATTCTAGTTTCTTATACTCTGCTCCTTCCTAGAATTATCTTAAGAGTCATTGAAATGAGCATGCTTGACCTGGTTCATCACTTTCTTTGGACTTCAAGAGAGTTGGTGCTAGATGTTATAAATGTTTGGTTGAGCCTCGTGGAGTAATTTTTATTTGATAAGCTTGGGGAACCATTGTTCTTAGGCGACACAATTTTTTTGATAACTGATACCTGTTTTAATGAGAGGAGACCTTTGCATGTTGAGAATGTGATCTAGAGATTTAGTCCCTTTATGAAAATTTGATTTGAGATGCTCTAATTCTTCTCTCAAGAGGACAAATTCTTCCTCTAGTCTTTCACAAATTTGTTCCTTCTCACTTAGTTGTTTGGACAAAAATCCCTTTACCCTTTTTGCTTCTTCCAGTTTGACTTTGAGAGTAAGAATGGTGTATCCATTTAGGTTTTTGTTTTGAAGTTGTTGCATTAGTTGACTTTCCTTCTTTTTGGGATATTTGTTTACTTTAATGCACTTTTAACTTCTCCCTCACAGTCTATTTCTGCTTCAGTTTCTTTGGTCTTAGCAATGAATAATATTTCACTACTTTCTTCATCAATCACACTTTCATTACTTTCATTGTCACTTTGCTCTTTTGAATAGTTCTTCTTCTTATTAGCTTGTTTCTTCTTTTGTTGTTTGGACTTGAATCTTGACTCATCATCGTTATCATTCATCTTAGCATAAGGACATTTAGATGCATAATGACCTATCCTTCCACATTCAAAGCACTTGAAAGGGAGCTCACAAGTTAACTTTTGGATAAACTTGGCTTCTTCTTCATTAGGACTTGTAGCGGTATTGTCTACATGAAGAAAGTGAGAGACAATATTATTTTCTTTCATATTTCCATCAATTCTTCTCTTAGTTTTTTATTCTTCAAGTTTTTTTTTTTATATATATATATATATAATCAAATCTTATAGCTGTTGCTACCAATTTAACTGTAATTTTGATTTGATGAGATTGGGGAACCATTGTTCTTAGGCGACACAGTTTTTTTGATAACTGTGACCTGTTTTAATGAGAGGAGACCTCTGCATGTTGAGAATGTGATCTAGAGATTTAGTCCCTTTATGCAAAATTGATTTGAGATGCTCTTATTCTTATCTCAAGAGGACAAGATCTCCCTCCCTCTAGTCTTTCACATATTTGTTCCTTCTCGCTTAGTTGTTTGGACAAAATTATCTTTACCCTTTTTGCTTCTTCTAGTTTGACTTTGAGAGTAAGAATGGTGTATCCATTTAGGTTTTCGTCTTGAAGTTGTTGCATTAGTTGACTTTCCTTGTTTCTGGGGATCTTTATTTCCTTTAATGCACTTTTAACTTCTCCCTCATAGTCTATTTCTACTTCAGTTTCTTCGGTCTTAGCAATGAGTAATATTTCACTACTTTCTTCATCGCTCACACTTTCATTGCTTTCACTGTCACTTTTCTCTTTTGAATAGTTCTTCTTCTTCTTATTGGCTTGTTTCTTCTTTTGATGTTTGGACTTGAATCTTGACTCATCATCATTATCATTCATCTTAGCATAAGGACATTTAGATGCATAATGACCTATCCTTCCACATTCAAAGCACTTGAAATGGAGCTCACAAGTTAACTTTTTGATAAACTTGGCTTCTTCTTCATTAGGACCTGTAGCGATATTGTCTACTTGAAGAAAGTGAGAGACAAAATTATCTTCTTTCATATTTCCATCAATGCTTCTCTCATTTTTTTATTCATCAAGTATAATATATATATATATATATATATATATATATATATATATATATATATATATATAATCAGTTGTTATAGCTTTTGCTACTAATTTACCTATATCTGACTTTCAGATATCACACCATTTGGAGTTGAATATGACATCAAAACCTTTATCTCATATCTAACTGACACTCAAAATATTATGCTTTAATCCTTCTATATACAGGACACCATGGGTTTTGGTTCTTCCATTATCAATGATAACGATGTGTTTTCCAATGATTCATGTGGATACGTTGTTTCTAAAATTTAATTTTTCTCCATTTATTTCTCTTTTGCTTATAAGCTTTCTTTGATCCCCTAAAATGTGTCTTAAGTAGCCAATATCAATATACCACTTATCTCTTTGCCTTTGAGCATATGAGGCCACAATTTTCTTCCTTCTCTTTCCATATCTCAGGTGTACGCCTTTCCTCTTCTTGAGGGACTTTACAATTCATGGTCTTATATTTAAAATAATGGCATAGAGAATGATTACAGGTAATTTCCTTATAACCAAATGTATGACATAGAAAACAATATAAGGGTGTGTGCTACCTAGGGTATTGCTTCTTGCTACTTATCATAGCTCAAACATCTTCGTGAATTACCTTAGTTGACTACCTTGTTATATCTACTTCTCCCTTGAAATGGATAATTAAGTCATTCCTCTCCTTTAGTTTCTTTTCTATTTCTCCGAGATGTGTCTTAACTTACTTCATCAAGTTGCTTTATCATGATTTCACATTTTACTTTAAACTCTTCCAACTCAAGTTCCAAGATCATAACAGAGTTTGCATCTGAATCCATGTTGCCACAATTCCTTGGATTCACCTTCCAATAATAAATTGTTTCTGAAGATGACCTACTCCATTATGACTTATTAGACCAAATATCACACTTGGGGGGGAAGGGGTTGAATCAATGTGAGAGCAATTTAACCACTTCACAACTTTTCATCAATGAACATTTATGTACTAATGCATCATAACCATTTGCAACATATCGATAAACAAAGCAATGCATCATGAATCTATCATCACATAAGTAAGAAGCCATCGTAACAACACAAAGAGACACAAGATTTTACGTGGAAAACCATAAGGGAGAAAACCACAAATTATTATTCTTATTATTCTTCAATTCATTACATAGATTTGTAAGCATCGAACAGTTGGAGGCACCCACCCCAAAAAATATGCAAGCTTCTACTTGAGGTAGGATACAACATGATTGAGGCACCAAGCTCGATAATGAGCAAGCTCCAACCTACTCTAAGCTCCAGCTTGATTGAGGCATCGACCTCGATGATGAGAAAGCTCCAACCTGCTCTAGGCTCCAACCTTAGTGGAGGCATCCACCTCCTTCTTCAACTCCTCGCAGACCTCTTTTCAAAATATTTCAAGTTAGATCCACTGCCATCATCAATTAGTGAATCATAAGTAATCTCACAATATGTAATCACAACCTACAAGTATTGTCATTGCAAAACCTATCACAATATGCAATCATTGTCACTACACCACTTGCAACCCCTGTCACTACAATCTCTGTCATAACTTGCAACCACCGTCACAACCTACAATCGTTGTTACAAACTTTCATATAAATCACTATCACTAGACTCCATGCTATTTTCCACACTCTACCATACCTAGTCACAACTATGCTTCAATCTGGTCACATACCACTCATCTCAAAAACTATTCTTGGCATATATCGAAAACCACTTCTGCCTGCTCATAAACCCTCAAATACATGAAATAGAGATTCTAACCATAAAATATGTGTCAAAAAGTTATTTAATTCCTTTGGATGCATTCACCTTAAAACATTTATCGTTGCAAAACTTTTAGATTTCAACTTTGTTTAAGAATGATCTCAAAAACTCAAAATAACCATCTAGAACTATATAATTAATTAACCATTATACAAAATTCCCTTTTTCTAGGTGCATTATAAAATTGGTCATATTCTAGCTCCAACGCTACATAATGTATGTTGTTGATTCGTTAATAATTCAACAAAATGATTTTCAATAAATAAATAAAATTATCTGACTTAAATATGATCGAGACTCGAAGCAGGGTCCTGGCCAATCGACTACCGATGCCCCACCAAATGATTTACACGATGAAACTTATAAACTAATGCTTCTGACACTGTAATAAATTTTACTTAGATATGCAGCGAGGGTGTGGACCCACCTTACGTGCCAATGTATATTACACCATGTCAATCCTTATGCAAACTTTGGTCCAATATGTTAGGGGTTGTGTGCCAAACATATACCACACAAGCTTGAGGTCATGGAATTTGTCGTATAAAACAATCAAACATGGTTATGTGTCATACCTCGGCCACAACATAGTTACATATTGAACTAGGGACAAAACTATATAACACGAGATCGAACCATAGTCAAAACTTGCAACCATATAACTTGTAACTAGATCAACCCTCAACAATCAACTATCCAACCAACCATATTACGAGGTGTTGTTATAACCATACAAAACTCAAGCTTTAAGTGTGATTCGTCATAGCATCGTTGCCATAGTTATAACTACAAGAACTTGTTCATGATAAATTGGTTTGCTTCAACAAAGACTCGAATTACACAGAGCTACAAATGGTTTTTGTTAAACACTTCCTGCATTCAAAACGAGTATATGGGCATATTCTTATAATGGTCTTATGGTCTTGAGCTTATGGAGGGTTGACCATAGACCCGTCAATCCTACCTGTGCAACAAAGTTGACTCACATTAATATTTGTGCCATACATATGCCATATATCTAGGGGCTAGGCCTTATCATGTGACCTTATCTTTATTTAATTGCTTAGTTCCATGCTAGGCACCATATGGTTTGGATTTGGACATTACCATGTGACCATACTCTTCCTAATGCTCAACTTTACTCCTTAAACTCAGCACCTTGGTCCCATGTGACCAAGCTCTGTGACCAGGTCCCTAGTCATCTACATGATGACTTCAGCATGATGTCATCATGCCACATGGAAGCCCATGAGGTGTGCCACATATCACCCATTTTTTACCTTTCTGCTAACCAAAATGTGTCATTTGTCCCTACCACGTGGGAACTCCTAGTGACACCATGTCACCTTGTTGATGTCATCATATGACGTGTCATGCAACATGTACAGGCAACCTGTAATCTTCTGCCACGTGTCTAGGTTGCCAAATCATCAAGCCGAGACAATCAACGTCTACCATGTATCAATCAAAATGAGCCACTTTAAGTTTGCCATGTGTCTACGAAGTCACCAAAATGAGCTACTATGAGCTTTCCACGTGTTTGCCAAGTCACCAAAATGAGCTACTCTGAGTTTGCCACAAGTCTACCAAGTTCCCAGAATAAGACATTCCAGGCTTGCCATGTGTCTGCCCAGTTAGCAAAATGAGCCACTCTAGGCTTGCCATGTGTTTGCCTAGTCACCAAAGGAAGCCACTCTGATCTTGCCTTATGTTTGTTTGGTGTGATCGTTGTGGCAATTTAGAGATTGTTTAACTATCACGTAGGTTATCATACTTTACATCGATCATGTCTTTGTCTAGTTGTGGCATGCATCTGATTAATGCAGAGTTGCACATTATTTTGGAATGAATTCATAGAATCCAGGTTTTGGAATGTCATACCACAACATAAAATTCATAGAGGCTTTCATTTCTATAGACATTCCAAAACCTATAGCCAAAAGCCATAAAACAAAATTCTTAGAGGCCTTCATGTGTATAGAAGGCAAGTTTTGGAATGTCCTCTTCAAGTATTATTGTCTGATAATAACCAAATTTTAAGATCTAGTTTTGAGAAATACTTAGCTCCATGGAATTCGTCTAATAGTTCATCCATGACTAAAATGGGAAACTTGTCTTTGATGGTGATTTTATTCAATGCACAATAATCAATACAAAGTATACAAGAGCCATTCATTTTTCCCCACCAATATGATTGATGTTAAATACATGATTTTGCTTTAGCTTGTTATACCCCAGTCTAATAATTCTTGAACCAAAACTCAATTTCATTTTTATGTGGATGAGATTGCATGCAAGATTTTCTCCTAATGAGAGTTGATCCTAAATGAGCTCTATGATATGATCTGTTAAGTATATTGGAGGAAGGCTACAAGGTAAGTCTTGGAAGATAATATCATATTTTTCAAGTATTTTGTTGAGACCATCATGATGTTTCTTTCTATCATAAATTCCGTTCATTGTACAATAATGTAAAAGATAGGCTTAGAATCCCTTCAGAATTATTTTCTTCATTTCGCTAGATGAGACTATTTGATAAGGCAGGTTGTTGATTCCCTGGAATTTATTTTTATGGTTTCATAGAATTTTAGTATTTGTTTTGAAGATTCAATCTTACTAAATTCTGATGGAGGCCGACCATTAGGATTGTAGTACAATATCCACTCCTTCGATTATCATGGCACACATTAAAGATATTAAATTCTAATCCTCAATAAACAATTATACTTTATTACATTTACCATTGCAAGTAGTTCTATCCCCCAAAATTGTGATTTGAGAGTTAGATGTAGGGTCAATAAATAGGTTTAATTTCCTTGCAGTAGTTGTTCCTATAAGATTGTGCAAGCTTTCACTATCTATAAGTATTGTTACCTTAGTTTCTTAATATATCCAAATACCTTGAGAGTTTGGGGATGGGTGATACTTGTAAATGCAACTATAGATAGTGTTGGCATGGTATTCAATTTGTTAGATTCTTCGTTGCTCATACTTTCATTAGGAGAAGATGAATTCTCAACTTCTTGTTTGTCGCTATCACTAACGTTATTATTGTTTTATTCACATAGAAAGAATGTTATCCTTACATGTGTGCCTTAGATGCCAATTGGGTGCAACATGTGAAGCATTGATTCTTGTCCTTTATTTTATATGATGGTGAATCTCTTAAATGAGGGGGAATGTACTTTAAATTTGATTTTGTAGGTTGGGGGTTAAGAAATTGGTGAATAAATGAGATATTTTCTTCAATAATTTTGGCTTTTTGCTAAACTTTAATATTCATGGGATCTAGTAATTTGAGTTGATTTTGTATTTCTATGGCAATATGCAATAGACTTTTAGATGACAAACCTTTGACACATGTAAATAATACATAAAGTTCATTAAAATATCTACTATGCCTTTTTGGATTTTGTTAAACTTCCTTAATATTTGTGGGATCTAGTAATTTGAGTTGATTTTGTATTTATATGGCAATATGTAATATACTTTTTGATGACAAGCCTTTGACACATAGATAATACATAAAGTTCATTAAAATATCTACTATGCCTTTTTGTTGCAAACAAGAGAGTTCCCTAAAAAATTCATGTTCTTCTATATTTTTGGAAATTGTTTTAAAAAAAAATTGAACATGTCCCAATATCTAGATAGACCTTTTCCATAAGAACCTATCACAAGATAATTTATCTAAGTGCATTGAAGCAATGCTATTATTTTCTTCATCATAAAAAATGTTATGATAATTGAAATAACTTTTTAATTTTGTTAACCCATCTCATGCCCTCTCGATCATCTTCTTTTTTTTTGTTTTTTGTTGACAGGGGAATCGGCAACTGGGACAGCCTCGCAACTCGCATAACACGGGGTCGATTCTGGCCGCCACCACTATAACCCCTAGGAACTGCGCCTACCCGCTATAACACAGCTCTAGGTAAGTCCGGGGATTTGAACTCGTGACCTCAAATACGGAGTCCGCTTTACAGACGAACTACACCGCAACGCGATTACCAACTCGCCTACCCCATGGGGCTATCATCTTCATCATCAAACCTAGGAAATAATATTTTCACTGTTTGTATAGAAATATTAAATGAGATTGCATTAAATGATTAGTGTGGTCACTAATTTGATGAGTGAGAATTAGAGCTCGTGAACCCTTAGCTACCATTTTTTAATGTATTTATATTAGCCTTAAGTTGTTGAATCTCTAAATCCTTCTCATTAAGGCTCGCTTTAGGTTTTACATCCAAATTTTGCATTAAATGATTGGTGTGGTCACTTATTTCATGAGTGAGAATTAGAGCTCTTGAACCCTTATCTACCATTTTTTAATGTATTGATATTAGCCTTAAGTTGTTGAATCTCTAAGTCCTTCTCGTTAAGGCTCGCTTTAGGTTTTACATCCAAATTATCTTTGAATTTGAAATCTCACCAGTGCTTGAAGTTTTCCTTGAATCCTTATGAATTATGACCAGTTTCTCTACCAACTCTTAGCTTGAATTGGAATGAATCAAATAGTGTAAAAAATATTTTTTTAATGGCCAGTAAAAAATTAGTTTTATAGAGTTGGTAAAAATATTTACCGAGTCTAGTAAAAAAAATTAATAGAATTGGTTAAAAAAATTACAAGTTAATTTTTTTTACAAGGTTGGAAATACCATTTGTCGAGAAATCCATGGACTAACCTAGTTGAATACTACTTATAGGCAAACTACACATGCGCACACACACATATACATATACATACATACATGTGTGTGTGCATATTGTTAAACCTTATACATGCCTCATGTTAACCCTAAAACCCCTTATAAAGACCTAGATATTGATTTATTACATTTATGTTGTAATATTGTTATGTAGGCCAAAAATTTTGTCTCATATATATATATTCTAAGGAGACCTAGTCTTACGATCAACATATCTTGTATTGTATTTTATCCATTGTAAAATGAAGTTCCACCATTGAAGTGGATTGTATTCATTGACTTCTTATCATTTTTAAGGGAAAAGGTTCATAACATTTGGTATCAATACATACGAACCTAGGGTTTCGCTGCTTCAAACCAGTCAATGTGGAATTTTTGTTGTCAATTATTTTCTAGGAAGCTTTAAATCGTGATAGTTGAGGAGAGACCGTGAAGTACAATTTTAAAAATTTCAAATTATAGTTCATTGTACTTTCATAGATATACCCTATGGAAGTTAAGACTTGTGAATGGTCCTAAAACTAGTATCAAATGAGTAATTGTGGATATTTTGATATTTTTTGTGGGACACTTCAAACAATGAAATTTTGAGACTATTGATTATAGATCATGAAGTATGTCTGATCAAAACATTAGATTCTATTTCATTATACTTTTGTAGATATTCCTTATGGAAGTTAGGGTTTATGAATGGTCCTAAATCAATTTCAAATGAATGATCTTGGAATTTTTGTTATAAACTTTTTTTGGGAAAATAATAATTCAAATGAGGGAACTTGGAATTTTTGTTGTAACTTTCTCTTAGTGAAGTTTTAGATTATGAATTTTTTTATGTATTTAAGGATACATACAAAGGTATCTTAGGTAAAAATTTCATAATCATATTTGAAAAATTGGACACAAACATTCTATACAAGTTTGTTATTGGGAAGAGACAAAAAATCAACAAGTTTTGGGAAAATTACCATAACTTTCACTTGGCACATAAAGTTTGGCTATACCCATGGAATTATAGAGAAGACATATCAAAGTAATATAGGCTAAAATTTCTAATTCCAAAGGGCTAAATTTTAGAGATATATTAGGACAAACATCAGCCATCCATATAGTCTAAAAATTAGGGTTTTGAAAAGTATGTAACTTATAATTGGCATAACTTTTTATTGGGGGATCTATTTTTGGTGATTCAAAATTTGTGATAAAGAGGAAAAAGAAGAACATTATTATTTACACGCATGGATCCTAAGGGTGCCTCAAACGTTACCTCAACACTTACACCTCCAAAAAGCTCATATGTTACTCATGAAGAAATATAAGATGTCCAATATTGAGTGTCCAAGTTGGTAAGTCCATTGTCACAAGTGTAAGGATCAATAAAAAGTATGGAAAAACTTCTCTCAAAGAGGACTCCAAAAAAGATATGGAGATAACAATAAATCATGAAGGGGTGGTAGGAGCAGGAGGGGTTATCATTTGCCTCGATGAAAAAAACGATATCCAATATGCTTGTGGTCTAGGTGTTGTAACCAAACACCAAACTAAATTTCTAACTCTTTAGAAAGACGTAAAACTAATAATTGCAAGGAAAATCCTTAAAATTATGGTATTTGGAGACTCATTGATTGTAATTCAGCGAGTATCGGAATCAAAAAGATTACATAACAATAGTCTCTCCCCCATATTTCCCAAGATTGTTATTCAACTTAAACAATTCGAAAAATTTGAATTCTTCCATGTTCTGAGGCATATAAATCCTAAAGCGCATGCACTGGATAACAATGGGACTAGACTGGACCAAGGGTCCTTAGAATTGAACAATAGACCTCCAATAATTTCCCAATTCCATGATCCACCCATATGACATAGAAATATTAAATAAAGGCACAAAATGTCGTTCAAGTGAATTTGATTATGAGAAGACAAATGTGTGGGTGTATATTTGGAATGTGAAGGGTCAACCCATCTATCGACGAATACATTCATGGATTAATGGAAAATAATAACTTTCCAACTTTAGAAATTATCAACTTAGTACAATTGTCCAAATCACAATTATAAGGCACATAATCCTTGCTCAACATGCAAATGAGTGTCCAGATCAATGTTGCACGAAGCGGGAGCGAAGCGGAAGCGCGGAGCGCGGAAGCGTCATTTTCCAAAAATCTAGGAAGCGAAGCGTCCGCGGAAGCGTCTGCTATATATATATATATTTTTATATTTTTTTGCATTTATACTCAAAACAAACATCCCAAATACCAAATTAATTGTAGAAGACATGAAAACATGCATATTTTTGCATAAATCAAGATAGATATGGCATCCATGATTCCATTGTAGTTACTAGTATGTACAACAATCATCTATATTCTAGCTATTACAAACATACATCAAATTTTTAAGCGGATATACGAATCTCTGTGGCACATTTTGGTTAAAAAACCGAAGTTTGCACTTAACACTTCGCTTTGGTGCAACCATATACTACATATGGTATAACAAAGACCTGACAGTGACAAGGCCTTGTGGCATCAGATATGATATAGTCGTAACCATATGATAAACATAAGCTCAATTGAACCGACAGATGATATGTTTGAGTTCCGCATGGCATATATTTGATAACTTTGGCATATGCATTATAACCAAAGTCCGACGGTGCGCCATCCATGATTGGATATGACAATTATAAAAAATGTAACCTTGGCATATGAGCGCATGAACTCCGATAGTTATGTAACTCCCCTCAGTGGTGTGGCAAACATTGACGGTGTAATATTACTCCGACCCGTGGCATATATCAAATATAACCAAAGTTTGACATAGCTCCCTGCGGAATATTCGTGATATACGATTTGACTTTGGAATATGGTGTTGCCGTAAAATTTCTCCACGCCGAGTTTGGTGGAGATTCCTGTGATATTTGGAGTGTTGCTAACCAACTCCGGAATGCCAAATATAATGAACCAGCGGACATATAAACCAAAGTTTAGACATACTCCGCCATATTGACTTCGCGCTGAGTTGCTGCTATCCATGAGTTTCAAGCATTGATAACATTGTCTAATGGTTTAGCGGGGCTGCTAGGTTGGCGGGGCTCCACCAATCCTTACCCCCATTAGCATTACAACAAAACTTTAAATAAGACTTGTGCGTCACCATAAATAAAATAAACTCATAGCGGATGGTAAGCGGATATTCCAGGAATCGTTTCAAAAAATAGGAATCGCGCTTCAGAAAAACCGGAATCGCGCTTTGCCTGGAGGTTCCGGCACGCTTCCGTACGGGACGCGATTCCGGCTTAGGATCCGGGGGGGGGGTGATTCCTGCAACTATGGTCCAGATCTTTTAACAATTTACAATGACAAGTGGAATTTTGAAGTGTTGATAATAGTGATATTCAGACCTCATTCAACTCATCTTAGGTTGGCATTAATCCTTCTCCGTCTCCGTATCAATCCACAATCTTTGAAAGCAAACTGAAGCATATCTGGAATGGACTTTGCGATTTTGCAATGAAAAATTATAAGGAGGTTTTGACGGTGTTGGACCTGCCAACATGTTAGGGGATCTCCCTGGTAAGAAGTACCAACTAGACCTCAAACCGTTTAGTGTAGGAGTCCCAGAAGTGGGTCGTACGGTATAGCCTTAATCGCGATGGTGCGCAAAGGTAAGTAAGATGTCCTTGTTGGTAGCAAGGGTGTGACATATGCAGTAAGTCAAGGAAGGTGCATGAATGGTTCTAACACATGGGGGGTGAGGTGAGTGCGCCCCTTGGAAACCTGTGAAAGAACGGAGTTAAGAAGGGAACACACGAGCAAAGATGCATCACAAACTGGAAAGAAAGTGAGCTAGCAATCCAAAGTGATGGTTAAACCAACAACACATTTTAGTAAGATTCATACATACTTATATAGGAAATCCATACATGCATACGTAAGCAAACAGATACATATATTGTTAGAGTAGACAAGTTAGCTGAAATGTAATAACAACATATGCATGAAATGTGTTGGTTTTATTATATTAAGAAGTGTAAGTTCCAGCCATATAATACAACCATGACCAACCACTAGTTCCGACAACGGAACATTACAATCATTGTCACCTACTCCTCCAAAGAGATATACTAGCTCTGCATAGTGGAGAAGCCAAGGCTCGTTACAATACATGCAAGCTCTCTCTAAGATACTCCTATCGGAATCTTGGCTCACCAAAAGCCTCTACAATGACTTATGAGGTTCTATTTATTGCAAAGGGTGGGGTGACCCTTGACATTCCCCTTTGTGACTGTTCATCTACCCTCGTGACTCTTCATCTACTCTATGACTGTTACATCCAACTATTGACACTTTAACTTCCACTTGACAAGGCGTTACATAAAATCTCCACGTGTACCCATGTGAGACAAAATGGCTTGAGCAAGCCATGCAAGACATCATTGACACTCAGACCGTTATGATGAGACCAACTCTTTGACATCCTTGTGATGGTCGATGGTAACGAACTAATTCCAAGCTTGGTCATCTGTGATGGTGTCTGTGCGCTCAATGGTGACATCTTGCTGAAAGTGAACTCTTGACTCCATTGCATCTGGGTACACCGATATGGATCCTCCGTCCAACTCATCTGATATCATGTGCATGGTCGTCCTGGGTGCAGCTGGATTGGAAAAATATTGATGCATAGTGTCTGCGTTGATCTCCAAGCATGTGCTGGTGCTCGTGCACATCAACTTGTCGGAATACATGTTCAGCTCCAGTCGAACTTGCTTCTTGTCTTCACCTCGGTGAGTGTACCAAAAGGGTGGGATCGCATGCATGCACGCAATGACATGCATGCTGCTGAATTCCCTTGCATGTGATCAACATCACCGCTCACCTTATCTGCTCCGTTCTAGCTGCTGGGATGGATCTATAACTTGTACGGGTGCAGTTTCATCCCTTTGTGCATGTTGCGCCCCCTGCTATACTTGTTCCTACTGTAACTCATTATCTTGTCTATGAAGCTCTTGTTCTTCCTTGAGTTGTCGCTTCAGCACATGCAACTCCTTCTCCGTTTCTCTCTCTGACTTTGTGTAATCTTTGTGTCGTGTCATCACTTCATAGCTTCAATCTCCAAAGCTGATTTCGTCACAAGTGGATTTTCTTTGAACTCGCAGCTTTGCTCCGCCTCTATGTTGTCAACAACTTTCCTCTTGCATTCGTCGAATGCGAGTGTACTGCCTTTTGTTGTTGCTGACGGTGCTGCTCATTGTGATGATGTTGCCATATTATCTTGATGTCCTTGTCTACAAACAACTAGATGTCTTCATAGATAGGAAAGTTCATAGACACTTGATCGACTGCATCCCCAAGTGTGCTCTAAACAATGTCTTCGACTTTTCTCTCCTGGAAGCCATTATACCTGTGCTAATGATAGGCAGACGAACACTTGTGATACCTGGAGACATTGCAACACTCATGACAAGCAATCTGTCAGTTAAAAACTAAAACAAACTAGAGGACTGACAAGCAACATACCTATGTGACTGTCTGTGAAGATTGCACAATTCTCACCAGGAGGCTGGGAGATTGACTGCCAAAATTGCGCAAGGCACAGTCTGGGTTGTTAGGAGGCTAACTGACTACTGGAACTATGCAATGCACAGTCCAACCTGGCCTGTTGGGGATCGAAACTGCGCAATGCACAATTTCAGTCAGCAACGACATGTAACCAGCAAACTGCATTACACAGTTTGTGGTACCAGCAGGACACTACCTCCAAGAATTGCGGAATGCAAGTCTGGAGGTCAGTGCTGGGCCAGACTTGCGCAATTTTTGGAGGGAAGGCAGAGCCTTCGCTTCCGGAAATGCATAGTGCTAGCCAAGCAAAGCATAGTCTGGGCCAAGGAAGCCCAGACCGGCCGATGAGTGACTGAAAACATGAGAAGTTTGAATGCATGACGAGATGAGTGCAAACAAGAGCGAGTGATTATGCATGCAAACAGTAAGTGCAGGACTCAGAAACAGGAAAGCATGCATGTGTGTGAAACGAGTCGACGCAACGATGACCATCAGTGCAAAACAGTGCCATGCATGCGACAGTAGTGAGATGCGAACAAAAACTAAAATGGTGATTGTACAAGTTAACATGCATGCAAACGGCAACAAGCGTTCACAAAAATCAAGCAGACAACATTCACACGAGACGAAACACAAAAAGCGACAGAAACGTCACACGAGACATGCGAAGCAAGCTTACCCCGAAACAGTTAAGTTGAATGTGCCAATGACTCCTAGATGCGATGTGGGATGTCAAAGCTGCAAGATCAATGTGAGGAATGAGCTCTGCAACATTTGGTTCATAAATTTTTATAAAGTTGAGGTTATGACGCGCATGCCACAAATCTAGAAAAAGCAACACTTGGCGGGAGGTTTCTAAAGTGATCCATGCATGTAACCTCCAGCTGCTAAAAATAAATCCCTAAATCTAGGGATGCCTTTGCATTATTCCTTGGGAAAAGCAGTCCATGCATGCAAATTAGTTTTGCTCTGTCCCGGAGGGAACCGGTCAAGCTGAAGGCATATGCATCGGCCTGCGAGCCTGGGAGAGGGATTTGTGTAGTTTCTGGGATGAACAAAGATGGTTGTCCCAGAGGGATTGTGTAATTTTTGGGAGGAACAGGTGACTATCTCCCATGATTGCACAATTTCTGAGCTGAGTAGCTGTCCTTAGTTAGAATGCGAAATTTTCTCAAGGAAGCTTGTCTGACTACATTGCGCAATTTCTGAACCCAACAGGCTGCCTAGCTGATTTGCACAATTTATGCTAGCTGTTGGGCTGGCTGTCCTAAAGGGATTACGCAATTTCTCGGAGTAGCAGGTGACTTTCTCATAGGATTGTGTAATTTCTAGGCTGAGCAATTGTCCTGGGATGAATTGCGTAGTTTTTTAGAGGAAGACTGTCAGGAAGAATTGTGCAATTCTGGAGCCTAGCTGGGTGTTCAACTCGGTTTGCACAATTTCTGGATGGAAGGTTGGTTCCCCTCCAGAATTCCACAATTCCAAAAGGGATCTGCTCAACCAGTAACTGACACTAAGTCCGGAAATCATCCTGTGAAGGAGGTGGAATAAACTTGCATGCACAGGCTGACAAGCCTCTATGAAACAACTGAAGCTGATGTGCTTAACAATGCAAGAAATGCTACTGAGGATGGTCAGTAGGGAGGCTCCAAAACTAAGCTAAGGAAAAATTTTGGAGGGTGGTTGTATCCGCTACAACACTTGGCGACACACTGGTACAACTCTAGTGCTCTGAATGGACCTTGTTAGTGAGAAGCAAGTCTAACACCTCCGAAAGTATTGTTCAGTTCTTTGTTCGTCTTGTTTTCCACACTTGCTTGATTGTAAGATGTAACATCTTCTAGACTCTTGTTTGATCAACACACATTCCAAGCCAAGCCAACACAGTTGTTTCGAATGGGGATGGGGGGTATATTGGTGCACATGTCATATGATCGTTAGAGTTTTACTTTCATCTCTAGTGTTGCTCCACTGCTAGCAGGCATGGACAGTACCCCGTAGGAGTCACGCAGGAACACAAGCATCGCTCCACTGCTAGTGAGCCTGGTCAGTACCCAAGCGGAGTTACTTGCATCACCTCTCTATGCAGGATTCTTTCATCTTGTTCATTTTCATTTTTTCATTTTTTCATAACTGTGCATAGCACTTATTCATTTCAGAGGCAGAAGAGGGATCCTCAAAGATTACGTATTTTCCATTGATGTATCATGGACTGAAGACAACAAGTTATTACATAAGAGGCAGGACAACATATAACCAAGTATTGATAGATGTACAAGTACTCTTGCATTTCCCCCAGCTTGTTTCAAGAGTCATACACGGTCCATGCGAAACTAACCTACAGAAATAAACAAGCAAACAAACCAAAAAGCAAAGCAAGAAGCAGAAGCAAATGCGTATGCAAAGTGAGTAAGCAAACAAACAAGCAAGCAAACAAACACACAAAGAAAGAAGCAAACATTCATGCAAGTAAACAACTCAAAGCAAATGATACTCCTACTGCTAGCTAACAGTGCATGGGTCGTTTCACGTGAAGTGATACTTCCAATGCAGCCATCGATGCATTGGTCGACCCATGTTGGTGAAGGCATGGTTTGCAAACATCGCATTTGCACAAACCAGCAAGCATGAAAGATATAACGATGAAGACGGACACACTTCGAACTTACAAGCATCCACAAAACAAAAATGAGTGAAAGTGCATAACATGCACTCTATGGACTTGCCATGGTGTTGTTCTACACTGCGTGCAGATGTTGAGTGTATGCATTCCCTTGACCCTGACAAGTAAGCAAACATGAGAAAGGTAGACCACTTACATTGCACAAGTGTGCTTGTTGTGTAAGATTCCTCCAATGCATGACTGATGGGATCATGTAGTTCGAGTGGAGGAAATAAAATCTGAGTGTTAGATTGATCTTCAATGCATACAAATGAGTGATGAGGAGCCTTGCATGTTTGATCAACTTCCTGATCAGAAGCGAAACCAACCTCAGGACAGTAAGGGCCTGACATAACCATCAGCTCAGCTGAAGTGCCTCACCGACAGATAGATCATTGTAGACCAATGGCTTAGACAGATTAACAATGAGTGAATCAACATCATGATCGGATGAAAAAGTAGAGAGATCACGACAACCAAGATCAGAAAATCCAGAATGTTTGTCGACATCCTCATGATTTGATGAGTCGTGTAGAGGGGTATATGAGAAGCAAGGATGTTCACCCTCTGTGTTTTCAGGGATGACAGATGACACATTAGACAGCCTTCTGGAGGAAGACGTGTCCTCTCCACAATGTAATGACATACTGACATCCGACGTGTCCTGTGAACGATAGAAAGTACAAACATCTAGAAATGAGTTTTCAGAGGGGAAATCAATAGTGGCAGAATCACAAGGGATGTCAGGATAGAGCGAGTGAGGTGCGGATGCAAGGGAGTCATCCTTCACTGCAGGTCCTTCTTTAGATTCCCACACACACTCGTCATGAATGATGGTGCAAGCTAGCTACATAACAACAACTCCGTCGACAACTTGATCCTCGTTCACAGTAGGTGAGGAGTCCGGAATGGAAGAACACAAGATAGTAGAATGCGAAGGATCAACAGAACGCAGGGATGAAGGTTGAGGGAACGAATCCACGTGACATCCAACAGGCTTGCAAGCCAAATCTACGCATATATCAAGAGAAGGTGGGGTGGGAGGATGTGACAGTTCAACAAATGTGTGTGCATGTTCTCCCACATCACTCTGCGATGGTGGAGCTATTTGATCAGATGAAGGCGGACAATCACTTGTGACAGCAACTGTGCCTGCCTGTGATTGTGCAGCTCCATCACCAGAGTATGAGCAGGGTTCGAGTGACTTCAAGAATTGCGGATTTTCGGATATGTGAAGAAGATACTCAAATCTTCCATCAATAAATTCCCAATCAATTTCATCTTTGGGAAATTGGTATGCAAGATTATAAAAGTGTGTGTTAAACTGTTCAACGAATTTAGCGGGTGCTTTTCATAATTCCATAATTTATTTGTCAAGTGCTTTGCGGTTAAAGTAATTGAAAGCACGATCTATCTCTGCAACCAGATGAGCAAGAGAATGAATAGATTTTTCAGGCAGCATGGCACACTAGTTCATTGGGTGCCCTCGAAGAGTGTAGACGAAAAGCACGCAGGTCATGTATTCTTCAAAGATTCCATGTCTTTCGCATGAGCCTACAATGCCGAGCACGTGCCTAACCAAGGCTATGTAGCCTCCACCATCATATGTTTTATGTGACAAGTTATCGGAGAGCTCTTTCGAGATTTCGAAGTTGTTTCCATAAGACATACACTCCAGAAGACAACTCTGTAGTTAGTCATGATAGATATGCAGTGATTCAAAACAGGTTGTGAGGACTCATTTTGTCATCTCGCCCTCCTTCTAGCGCCAAAATGTTGACAGTGCTGGACTCGCCAACATGTCAGGGGATCTCCTCGGTAAGGAGTCCCAACTAGACCTCAGACTATTTGGTGTAGGAGTCCCAGCAGTGGGTCGTACAGTGTTACCTTGACCACGACACGATGGTGCGCAAAGGCAAGTAAGATGTCCCTATTAGTAGAAAGGGTGTGACATATGCAATAAGTCAAGGAAGGTGCATGAGCAGTTCTAACACATGGGGGATGAGGTGAGTGTGCCCCTTGGAAACTTGTGAAAGCACGGAGTTAAGAGGAGAACACACGAGCAAAGATGCCTCACAAATTGGAAATCAAGTGAGCTAGCAATCCAAAGTTTTGGTTAAACCAACAACGCATTTCAGTAAGATTCATACATGCTTATATAGGAAAGCCATACATGCATGCGTAAGCAAACAGATACATATATTATTAGAGTAGAGAAGTTAGCTGAAATGCTATAACAACATATGCATGAAACGTGTTGGCTCTGTTATATTAAGAAGTGTAAGTTGCAGGCATACAATACAACCATGACCAACCACTAGTTCCGACAACAGAATGTTACAGTCACTCTCTCCTACTCCTCCAAAGAGATATACTAGCTCTACACAGTGGAGAAGCCAAGGCTCGTTACAATATTGTGCAAGCTCTCTTTAAGATACTCCTATCGGAAGCTTGGCTGACCAAAAGCCTCTACAATGAGTTATGAGGTTCTATTTATCACAAAGGGTGTGGAGACCCTTGACATTCCCCTTTGTGACTGTTCATCTACCCTCACGACTCTTCATCTACTCTATGACTTTTACGTCCAACTATCGACGCTTGAACTTCCACTTGACAAAACGTTACATACAATCTGCACATGTACCCATGCGAGACAAATTGGCTTGAGCAAGCCATGCAAGACATCACTAAAACTTGGACCGTTGTGGTGAGACCAAGAATTTGAGATCCTTGTGATGGTCGATGGTGACGAACTAATGCCAAGCTTGGTTGTCCGTGATGGTGTCCGTGCGCTCAATCGTGACATCCTGCTGAAAGTGAACTCTTGCCTCCATTGTATCCAGGTACACTGATATGGCTCCTCTCTCCAACTCATCTGATAGCATGCGCATGATCATCCTGGGTGCGGTTGGACTAGCAAAATATTGATGCACAGTGTCTGTGCTGATCTCCAATCATGTGTTGGTGGTCGTGCGCATCAACTTGTCAGAATACATGTTCAGCTCTAGTCGAACCTGCTGCTTGTCTTCGCCTCGGTGAGTGTGCCAAAAGGGTGGGATCGCATGCTTGCGCACAATGACATGCATGTTGTTGAATTCCCTTGCATGCGATCGACAACACTGCTCACCTTGTCTACTCTGTGCCAGCTACTGGGATGGATCTATAACTTGTACAGGTAGTTTCATTTGTTTGTGCATGTTGCACCCCCTATTGTACCTATTCCTGCTGTAACTCATTCTCTTGTATGTGAAGCTCCTGTTCTTCCTTGAGTTGTCACTTTAGCGCATGCAACTCCTTCTATGTTTCTATCTCTGCCTTCACGCATTTTTGTGTCGTGCCATCACCTCATAGCTTCAATCTCCAAATTTGCTTTTGACACGAGTGGATTTGCTTTGAACTCGTAGCTTTGCTCCGCCTCTATGTTGTCAACAAACTTCCTCTTGCATTCGTCACATGCGGGTGGGCTGTCTCCTATTGCTGCTGATGGTGCTACTCGTCGTGATGCTACTGCCATATTATCTTGATGTCCTTCTCTATGAACAACTTGATGTCTTCATAGATAGGCAATTTCATAGATATTTGATCAACTGCATCCCCAAGTGTGCTTTGAAAGGTGTCTTTGACTGTGCTCTCCTGGAAGCCATTGTACCTGTGCTGCTAAGAGGCGGACGAACACCTGTGATACCTGGAGACATAGAAACACTCATGACAAGCAATATGTCAATCGAAAACCAAAACAAACTAGAGAACTAACATGCAACATACTTATGTGAGTGTCTGTGAACATTGCGTAATTCTCACCAGGAGGTTGGGAGACTGACTGCCAAAACTACACAAGGCACAGTCCGAGCTGTCAGGAGGCTAGCTGAATGCTGGAACTACACAATGTATAGTCCAGCCTGGCCTGCTCAGGACCGAAACTGTGCAATGCGCAATTTCAGTCAGCAACGACATGCAACCAGCAAACTACATTGCGCGGTTTCAGGGGCCAGCGAGACACTGCTTCCAAGAATTACGCAATGCAAGCTTGGAGGTCAGTGCTGGGCTAGACTTGCATAATTTCTGGAGGGAAGGCAAAGCCTTCGCTTCCGAAAATGCGCAGTGCTAGCTGGGCAAGGCACGGTCCGGGCCAGGCAACCCAAACAGACGAATGGGTGATTGAAAACATGAGAAGTCTGAATGCATGTTGAGATGAGTGCAAACAAGAGTGAGTGATTATGCATGCAAACAGTAAGTGCAAGACTCTGAAACGGGAAAGCATGCATGTGTGTAAAGTGAGTCGCTACAACGATGACCGTCTGTGAAAAAATAGTATCATGCATGCGACAGTAGTGAGATGCGAACGAAAACTAAAACGACACTTGTATAAGCTAATATGCATGCAAACGATAACAAGCGTTCATAGAAATCAAGAAGACAACATTCACACGAGCTGAAACACAAAAAGAGACAAACGTCGTGCAAGAAATGCGAAGTGGGCTTACCCTGAAACAACTGAGCTGAATGTGCCGACGACTCCTAGATGCAATGTGGGATGTGAGAGTTGCAAGATCGATGCGAGGAATGAGCTCTGTAGCTTTCGATTCATAAGTTTTGATAAATTTGAGGTTACGACGTGCATGCCACAAATCTAGGAAAAACGACACTTGGCGAGAGGTTTCTAAAGTGATCCATGCATGTAACCTCCAGCTGCTAAAAATAGATCCCTAAATATAGGGATGTCTTTGCATGCTGCCTTGGGAAAAGTAGTCCATGCATGCAAATCAGTTTTGCTTGGTCCTGGAGGGAATCGGTCAACCTGAAGGCACATGCATCGGTCTGCGAGCCTGGGAGAGGGATTTTCGTAGTTTCTGGGTTGAGCAGAGATGGTTGTCCCAGAGGGATTGCACAATTTCAGGTAGGAACAGGTGACTGTCTCACAGGATTGCGCAATTTCTGGGTTGAGCAGCTGTCCTGGGTCAAACTTCGCAATTTTCTCAAGGAAGCATGTCTGACTGCATTGCACAATTTCTGAACCCAGCAGGTTTCCTAGCTGATTTGCATAATTTCTGCTAGTTGTTGGGCTGGCTGTCCCAGAGGGATTGTGCAATTTCTGGGAGCAGCAAGTGACTGTCTCCCAGGATTCTGCAATTTCTAGGCTGAGCAACTGTCCTAGGATGAATTGCATAATTTTTTAGAGGAAGACTGTCAGGAAGAATCGTGCAATTTTGGAGCCCTGTTAGGTGTCCAACTAGGTTTGCATAATTTTTGGAGGGAAGGTTGGTTCCCCTCCAGAATTGCACAATTCCTAGAGGAATCTGCTCAACTAGTAATTGACACTAAGTCCGGAAATTAGCCTGTGAAGGAGGTGGAACAAACTTGCATGCACACATTGACAAGACTCTATGAAATAGCTGAAGCTGATGTGCTTAAAAGTGCAAGAAATGTTGTTGAGGATGGTCAGTAGGGAGGCTCCAAAACGAAGCTAAGGAAAAATTTTGGAGGGTGGTTGTAGTCGCTACAACACTTGGCGACACACTGGTAGAACTCCAACGCTCTGAATGGACCTTGTTCATGAAAAGCGACTCTAACACCTCCGAAAGTATTGTTCAGTTCTTTGTTCGTCTTGGTTTCCACACTTGCTTGATTGTAAGATGTAGCATCTTCCAGACTGTTGGTCGGTCGACACACATTCCAAGCCAAGCCAACACAGTTGTTTCGATTGGGGATGAGGGGTATATTGGTGCACAAGTCATATGATCGTTAGAGTTTTACTTTCATCTCTGGTGTTTCTCCACTGCCAGCAGGCGTGGATAGTACCTCGTCGGAGTCACACAGGAACACAAGCATCGCTCCACTGCCAGCGAGCCTAGTCAGTACCCAGGCGGAGTTACTTGCATCACCTCTCTGTGCATGAAGCCTTTCTCTTCTTTCGCCTTGTTCATTTTCATTTTTCTTTTTCATATTTTCATATTTTTTCATAGTTGTGCATAACACTTAATTCATTTCAAAGGAAAAAAATGTTGTTCCTTCAGAGAAGTAGTTTGTATATACCTCTGTCGTGCTTGTTAAGGTTTTCCCCCTCACCTTATTCTACTTGACTGAGCTGACAAGGATTAACCCAAAAACAATCGACTAGAGTAGGTGATACCAGTTCGCACGCAAGCGTTGTGTTTTTGCCAAGATTCACTTCAAAGAGTGCGTATTTTCCATTGATGTATCATGGACGGAAGACAACAAGTTCTTACATGAGAGGTAGGACGACATATAACCAAGTATTGATAGTTGTACAAGTCCTCTTGCACTTTTCCCAGCTTGTTTCAAGAGTCACGCATTGTCCATGCGAACCTATGGACATAAACAAGCAGACAAACCAAAAAGCAAAGCAAGAAGCAGAAGCAAATGCGTATGCAAAGCAAGTAAGCAAACAAACAAGCAAGCAAGCAAACACACAAATAAATAAGCAAACATGCATGCAAGCAAACAAGTCAAAGCAAATACTACTCCTACTCCTAAGCTAATAGTGCATGGGTTGTCTCACGTGAAGTGATACTTCCAATGCAGCCACCGACGCATTGGTCGACCCATGTTGGCGAAGGCATGGTGTGCGAACATTGCAGTTGTGCAAACTAGCAAGCATGAAAGATATAACGATGAAGATGGACACACATCGAGCTTACAAGCATCCACAGAACAAAAATGAGTGAAAATGCATGACATGCACTTTGTGGACTTTCCATGGTGTTGTGCTACACTGCGTGCAGATGTTGAGTGCATGCAATCCCTTGACCGTGACATGCAAGAAAACGTGAGAAAGGTAGACCACTTACGTTGCACAAGTGTGCTTGCTGTGTAAGATTCCTCCAATGCATGAGCGATGGGATCGTGTAGTTCGAGTGGAGGAAGTGAAATCTGAGTGTTAGATTGATCTTCAATGCATACATATGAGTGATGAGGAGCCTTGCATGTTTGATCAACTTCCTGATCAGAAGTGAAACCAACCTCAGGATAGTGAGGGCCTGACATAACCATCAGCTCAGGCTGAAGTGCCTCGACAGTCTGTAGGGTCTTGACTTCATTGACATATAGATCATCCTAGACTAGTGGCTTAGATAGATTAACAACGAGTGAATCAACATCATGATTGGATGAAGAAGTAGAGAGATCACGACAACGAAGATCAGAAAATCCAGGATGTTTATCGGCATCCTCATGATTTGATGAATCATGTAGAGAGGTATATGAGAAGCAAGGATGTTCACCCTTTGTGTTTCTAGGGATGACAGATGACAAATTGACGGATTTCCAGAGGAAGATGTGTCATCTCCGCAATGTAATGACACACTGACATCCGACGTGTCCTGTGAATGATCGGAAGTAGAAACATCTGAAAATGAGTTTTCACAAGGGAAATCAACAGTGGTAGAATCACAAGGGATGTCAAGATAGAGCAGGTGAGGCGCAGATGGAAGGGAGTCATCCTTCACTGCGGGTTCTTCTCCCGCACACATTCATCATGAATGATGGGGTAGTTTGGCTGCATAACACCAACTCCGTCAACAACTTGATCCTCATTCACAGCAGGTGAGGGGTCCAGAATGGAAGAACACAAGAGAGTACCATCCAGAGGATTAACAAAACGCGGGGACGAAGGTTGAGGGAGCGAATACATGTGACAACCAACAAGCTTGCAAGCCAAATTTTCGTAGATATCAAGAGCAAGTGGGGTGGGAGGATGTGACAGTTCAACAGATGTGTGTGCATGTTCTCCCACATCACTCTGCGGTGGTGGAGTTGTTTGATTAGGTGAAGGCAGACAATCACTTGTGACAACAACTTTGACTACCTGTGATTATTCAACTCCATCACCGGAGTATGAGCGGGATTCGAGTGACTTCAAGAATTGCGGATTTTCAGATATGTGAAGAAGATACTCAAATATTCCATCGAGAAATTTCCAATCAATTTCATCTTCGGGAAATCGATATGCAAGATTACAAAAGTGTTTGTGAAACTGTTTAATGGATTCATCAGGTGCTCTCCGTAATTCCTGAATTTCTTTGTTTAGTGCTTTACGGTTAAAGTGATTGAAAGCACAATCTATCTATGCGACCAGATGAGCAAGAGAATGAATAGATTTTTTAAGCAGCGTGGCACACCAGTGCATTAGGTGCCCTCGAAGCATGTAGGTGAACAATGCACAAGTCATGTATTCTTCAAAGATTCCATGTCTTTCACATGAGCCTACAACGCCAATCGCACGCCTAACCAAGGCTACGTAGCCTCCACTATCATATGTTTTATGTGACAAGTTATCCGAGAGCTCTTTCGAGATTTCGAAGTCATTTCCATAAGACATACACTCCAGAAGAGAAACTCTGTAGTTAGTCATGATAGCTATGTAGAGATTCAAAACAGATTACGAGGATTCAGCTTGTCATCTAGCCCTCCTTCTAGTGCCAAAATGTTGACGGTGTTGGACCCGCCAAAATGTCAGGGGATCTCCCCGGTATCCTAACTAGACCTCAAATTGTTTGGTGTAGGAATCCCAGCAGTGGGTCGTACGGTATCACCTTGAACGCGATGGTGTGCAGAGGCAAGTAAGATGTCCCTGTTGGTAGCAAGGGTGTGTCATATGCAGTAAGTCAAGGAAGGTGCAAGAGCGGTTCTAACACACAGGGAGTGAGGTGAGTGCGCCCCTTGGAAACTTGTGAAAGCACGAAGTTAAGAAGGGAACACACGAGCAAAGATGCATCACAAACTGGAAAGCAAGTGAGCTAGCAACCTGAAGTGATGGTTAAACCAACAACACATTTCAGTAATATTCATACATACTTATATAAGAAAGCCATACATGCATGCGTAAGCAAATAGATACATATATTATTAGAGTAGACAAGTTAGCCGAAATACAATAACAACATATGCATGAAACGTGTTGGCTCTGTTATATTGAGAAGTGTAAGTTCCAGTCATAAAATACAACCATGACCAACCACTAGTTCCGACAGCGGAACGTTACAGTCACTGCCGCTTGCTCCTCCAAAGAGATATACTAGCTCTGCACAGTGGAGAAGCCAAGGCTCGTTACAATATTGTCCAAGCTCTCTCTAAGATACTCCTATTGGAAGCTTGGCTGACCAAAAGCCTCTACAATGAGTTATGAGGTCCTATTTATAGCAAAGGGTGGGGTGACCCTTGGCGTTCCCCTTTGTGATTGTTCATCTACCCTCATGACTCTTCATCTACTCTATGATTGTTATATCCAACTATCGACACTTGAACTTCCACTTGACAAAACGTTACATACAATTTGCACATGTACCCATGTGAGACAAAATGGCTTGAGCAAGCCATGGAAGACATCATTGACACTCGGACCATTGTGGTGAGACCAACTCTTTGACATCCTTGTGATGGTTGATGGTGACGAACTGATGCCAAGCTTGGTCATTCGTGATGGTGTCTGTGCGCTCAATCGTGACGTCTTGCTGAAAGCAAACTCTTGCCTCCGTTGCATCTGGGTACACTGATATGGCACCTTTATCCAACTCGTTTGATAGCATGCGCATGGTCGTTATGGGTGCAGCCGGACCGACAACATACTGATGCATAGTGTCTGCACTGATCTCCAAGCATGTGCTAGTGGTCGTGTGCATCAACTTGTCGGAATACATGTTTAGTTCTAGTCGGACTTGCTTCTTGTCTTTGCCTCAGTGAAGGTGCCAAAAGGGTGGGATCACATGCGTGTGCACAATGACATGCATGCTGCTGAATTCCCTTGCATGCGGTCGACAACGCTACTCACCTTGTCTCCTCTGTGCCAACTGTTGGGATGGATCTATAACTTGTACGAGCACAGTTTCATTTGTTTGTGCATGTTGTGCCCCCTGATGTACCTGTTCCTGTTGTAACTCATTCTCTTGTCTGTGCAGCTCTTGTTCTTCCTTGATTTGCCGCTTCAGCACATGCAACTCCTTCTCTATTTCTCTCTCTTCCTTCACGCGATCTTCGTGTCACGCCGTCACCTCATAGCTTCAATCTCCATAGCTGCTTTCGTCACGAGCGGATTTTCTTTGAACTCACAGCTTTGCTCCGCCTCTGTGTTGTCAACAACCTTCCTCTTACATTCATCGCGTGCAGGTGTGCTGCCTTCTGCTACTGCTGATGGTGCTACTCGCTATGATGTTATTGCCATATTACCTTGATGTCCTTGTCTACGAACAACTTGATGTCTTCATAGATAGGAAATTTCATAAACACTTGATCGACTACATCCCCAAGTGTGCTTTGAAAGGTGTCTTTGACTCTGCTCTGCTAGAAGCCATTGTACCTGTGCTGTTGATCCAGTTTTAAACAGGAACGCAACAAATTACAGAGATAACCATAAACACAAAGATGCAGCGGAAATAATACTTCATTTCATTAATGTAAAATACTGAAATATGCTTACAAACAGAAATGGAAATAAACCAGCTAGGGCGATGGTAGCTTATCTCTGAGAAGAGATGTGGCGGCTACATGCCTCTGAACTGCCTTACAATGAGGCTCAAGAGCCTTTTTATTATTAAACAATAAGAGGAAACCCTAAACAACCAAAACCCTAACCTGAGGAGATGTAACACCAAGAGTTTACGGGCCTCGTTGGGGTGAGTTGGACAACCAATTTCCTGGGGTTGCAACTTGGTCATGTTATCTCCGTTTGATGCACATGTTAACCTATTGGAAAGATCTCTCCGAGGCCTATGACGGAAAAGACATTTAGACAAAAAATCGCTGCCTGTAGATTTCCAAAAAAACGTCGTTTTGGGCCTCAAAACATCTCCGGAAGTTTAGGACCCGAAAAATTACTAAAAATTGTAAACTGTGCTACAATTAAGGAAACTAAAAAACTGAAAGAAGCAATGGTGGGGGTCTAAGTGGAATTGGCGAGTGGCCACCAATATCCACCTGGATCAGCTACTGAGAGGCAGATGAACACTTGTGATACCTGGAGACATAACAACACTCATGACAAGCAATATGTCAGTTGAAAACCAAAACAAACTAGAGGAATGACATGCAACATACCTGTGTGACTGTCTGCGAAGATTGCGCAATTCTCACCGGGAGGCTGGGAGACTGACTGCCAAAACTACGCAAGGCACAGTTTGGGCTATCAGGAGGTTTACTGACTGCTGAAACTGCACAACGCACTGTCTAGCCTGGCCTCCTGGGGACCGAAACTGCACAATGCACAATTTTAGTCAGCAGCGACATGCAACCAGCAAACTGCATTGTGCAATTTATGGGGCCAGCGGGACACTGCCTCTAAGAATTGCACAATGCAAGCCTGGATGTCAGTTTTGGGCCAGACTTGTGCAATTTCTGTAGGGAAGGCAAAGCCTTCACTTCTAAAAATGTGTAGTGCTAGCTGGGCAAGGCACGGTCCGGGCGAAGGCAACCCAAACTAGCCGACGAGTGACTGAAAACATGAGAAGTTTGAAAGCATGACGAGATGAGTGCAAACAAGAGTGAGTGATTATGCATGCAAACAGTGAGTGCGGGACTCAAAAATGGGAAAGCATGAATGTGTGTGAAGAGAATCGCCGCAATGATGACCGTTAGTGCAAAAATAGTGTCATGCATGCGACAACAGTGAGATGCGAACGAAAACTGAAATGACGCTTGTACAAGCTAACATGCATGCAAACGACAACAAGCGTTCATAGAAATAAAGCAGACAACATTCACACAAGACGAAACACAAAAAGAGATAAAAACGTCGTGCAAGACATGCGAAGCGGGCTTAGCCCGAAACAGTTGAGCTGAATGTGCCGACAACTCCTAGATGCAATGTGGGATGTCAGAGCTACAAGATCAATGCGAGGAATGAGCTCTGTAGCATCTGGTTCATAAGTTTTGATAAAGTCGAGGTTATGATGAGCATGCCACAAATCTAAGGAAAAGGACACTTGGCGGGAGGTTTCTAAAGTGATCCATGCATGTAACCTCCAACTGCTAAAAATAGATCCCTAAATCTAGGGATGCCTTTGCATGCTACCTTGGGAAAAGTATTCCATGCATGCAAATCAGTTTTGCTCGGTCCCGGAGGGAACCAGTCAACCTGAAGGCACATACATCGATCTGCGAGCCTGGGAGAGGGATTCACACAATTTATGGGATGATCAAAGATGGTTGTCCCAGAGGGATCGCGCAATTTCTAGGAGGAACAAGTAACTGTCTCCCAGGATTGCACAATTTCTGGGCTGAGCAGCTATCCTGGGTCAGATTGCGCAATTTTCTCAAGGAAGCCTGTCTAACTGCATTGCGCAATTTTTGAACCCAGCAGGCTTCCTAGTTGATTTGCACAATTTCTAGGCTGGGCAGTTGCCCTGGGATGAATTGCGAAATTTTTGAGAGGAACATTGTCAGGAAGAATTGTGCAATTCTGGAGCCCAGCTGGGTGTCCAACTAAGTTTGTGAAATTTCTAGAGGGAAGGCGAGTTCCCCTCCAGAATTGCGCAATTCTGAGAGGGAGCTTCTCAACCAGTAACTGACACTAAGTCCTGAAATTAGCCTGTGAAGGAGGTGGAACAAATTTGCATGTACAGGCTGGCAAGACTCTATGAAACAACTGAAGCTGATGTGCTTAACAGTGCAAGACATGCTGCTGAGGATGGTTTGTAGGGAGGCTTGAAAACGAAGCTAAGGAAAAATTTTGGAGGGTGGTTGTAGCCGCTACAATAGGAGGATGAACAATGGTCGAGGCAGATATGATAGGCTCGACATCAGGCTCATTAGGGTTTATATACTGATGGGTAACCAAAATTTTGTCCTATGAAGGGAAATGACCAAAGGAGGGTGTCAAGCCAACATTGCCCCAATTTTAAGAACCTGCATCTATGTGTTGAGAATAACTCTCTCACCTAGGTGTCGAGTTCCATCGTTGTGCAACCCCTCCATAGAGAATATAGGCTCTTCATTCCATAGAAATGAGCAATATCATATGATCAAACTTCTAGACAATCTCTTAGAAGTTATGGAAGGTCTACTGTGTGCAATGAATCAAAGGAATGAAGGAGAGAAGAGGGAGAAAAAATCTTTCCAGTTGCTCATAAACACCAAACTTGAGCTGATGCAAAGCAAAATTTATAAGTTCCAAGGAGAATTTATGATAGAAATGACAATTATGAATTATAAATTGGCTAATATGGAAGAAAACTATGCTAGTGGAGTAAAAATTGTGTCAGCAAAGGTCAAAGCCAGCGAAGGTCCAACGAGGAAAAAATATAAGAAAGTTCAAGGTTCGGAGTGGCAAGTCTGATTTGATGAAACTACGCTTGAAGGAGAGCCTAAAGTAGTAGGCTAGTCAATCATCTATTAAACCTCCCTTGTTAAGTTTGTCTGATGCTATGTAGGTTTATTTTTCTTTTAGTAGTCTTTTACAGAGAATATGACAAACATATTTTCATATTAGTGGCTAAAAAATGGCATAAGCATAGGCTCTTAATTTTTTGGAGATTTGAAAGTAGAATCATTGTGGAACTGGACGAAATATGTAAGGGTTCTCTCCTGAAAACTAGTCTCTCTTTTTAATAAAAAAATCTTAACCATTCCTTTGAAAAAAAGACAACAGATCATGAAAATGAGGAAAATAATTGTGTTGAAACTCAATTGCATATGAAGAGTATTTTACCACAATTAGAGAGTGAAAATATTGAATTGCCAAACCATAATCATGATTTGTCAATCCATGATCCACATCATCAAGGCTTCAAGTCAACCCCAAGGAACTACTTCACTCCAAAGATCGATATGAGAAAGTTTGATAGTTTCAATCCTATATTATGAATATTCTAGATGGAGCAATAATTTGATCTACACTAGGTGAAAATTGATTGCATCCATGTGTTTAGAGCAAGATCAATTTGTATGGTATCAATGGATTTGTGAAAGGAAAAATAAGTCTATTGTATCTTGGTTCATTTTTACAAAGGATTTGATAGCACATTATGGGGATATTAAGAACAATACATTCTTTAGTTAATTGGTAAATCTTTGGCAAATAGGTCCATTTGCAAAGCACATTCAACAATTCAAAATTTGAGTCTCAAGGTAAAGAACATTTTTATGGGAACTTTAAAGGAAACCATCCAACACGAGGTGGTCTTTTTGAACCTAAATCCCTAGAGCATGCTTTTAGTCTGGCAAGGAAAGTTAAAAGTAAAAATATGGCTACTAGAAGAGTTATCACTAACAACTATGAGGAATATCATGCTCCATGTCCTAACCTCCTCAATCAACCAACAAGGTTGACACCTCAACAAATGAATGAAAGGAGAAAATGACTATGTTTCAATTGTGATAGCAAGTATAGTAAGGGGCATAAATGCGGTGAGAATAAATTATTCTACATAGATCATGAAGATAAAGATGATCAACAATTGGAACCGTCATAATATCTAGAGCTAGAAGGGACCACTCCAACAATAATTGTCATGCATCGGTTAGCATTAGTACTCCAAAACCCCTCAAGATAGAAGAATATATCAAAAAGAAAAATTTAATAGTGTTGTCTGATTTTGGTACTACCCATAACTTCATTAATTACAAATTGGCAAAACTTTTTAATCGCTTTGTATTTCTAGCACCAAAATTTCAAGTAATGGTTGCAAATGGAGGTACCCTAAGTTGTTTAGGGAAGTGCTAATATGGGGTAATAGTTATTGAATAGTCCGATGACTGTAATCCGAAAGGGTGGTGTCAATGCCGTGTTATGGGTCAAATTGTTACAATCATAGCAATGGCCCTTAATTTTCAAGATCAAAGTGTCCTTAGAAGGTAATGAAATTGAGCTTATAAGTATCTAATGGAAACCCTCTAAAGTGCTAAGCTTTAATAACATGACAAAAGTACTCAAAGAGGGCTACCATGGTTGATTGCACAATTGTTCTCATTATATTTTCAAACATAGATATGCTCAACTCCAATGGATCTCTGAAAAATTATAAACAATCATTCCAAGGTATTTGGAGAGTTGCTTGAAGGTCTTCCACTTGCTCAAGATCATGACCATTCTATTCATTTGCAACTTGGAAGTATACCACCTAACATTAAGCCTTACAAGCATCCATGTGCACATAAGAGATAAATTAAGCATCTAATTCAAGAAATGTTAGATATTGGCATCATTTAACATAGCCAAAGTGCTTTCTCTTCACCAATGATGATTTTTATAAAAAAAGATGGTTTTTGGCACATGTTTCTAGAAAATCAACACTGAGGTATTATGTCCCTTGTAAGGTGTTGTAGAGCATTGGTAGTATGCCTCACAAATTTGAGTGTACTCCATCTTCAGGTGTACATCCAATCTTCCATGTTTTTTCTTAAATAAGGTAATTGGTGATAATATCCTAGTCCATGCTATTTTACCAAAGATTAATGAAGAAGGGAAAATAATACTAGAGCCATAAATAATCCTTGAAACAAGGATTAAGTAGCTCAAAAATCAAGTAATTATTGAGTACCTCATCAAATGGAAGAACCTACCAGAGGAAGCGATGTCATGGAAAGATGATATATTCATATAGAAACATCTATATTTAGTCAATTATCGAAGACAATACTTGTTTGAGAGGGAGGGGCATGTTAAGTCTAGACAAGCCCCATGTTGACCTTGAAACCCCTTATTGAGCCCTAGATATTGAAATATTACATTTCTATGGTTATATCGTTATGTCAATTAGAACATTCATTGTACCCTTTGTCTCCTTTATATGTACCAAGGAGACCTAGTCTGAAGATCATCATATCTTGTCTTGTCTTGTATTCATTGTAAAAGGAGATTCCACCCTTGAAGTGGATTGCATTCATTGACATCTTATCATTTTGAAGGTGCAAGATTCATACATACATAGATATAGACACACGCACACACATATGATCTTTACAATGGTCTATGGCAATATTATATGCTTTGCTTAACATTGGGATGTGACCCTTCATGTGGTATGTCTACCTGAGAGACTACAAACATTATCTTATATCATTATATTTGGTTTGTTACTTACAATCATTATTATATAATTATGATTGGTTTATTACATTCTTAATAATGACCTTGTTAAGGGCCCTATAATTTGTTCAAGTATGCCACTCCTATTGCTCATGGGAAGCACCAAAGCCATACATGATCCATAAGGGAAAGTGTTAGGGCTAAGCTTTCAAAACTCCAAGAGTTGTGTGATTTGTTGCTTAATATCTACGCTCTTTTTAATGGAGGTGTGACATGAAAGAAAATTGGGCAAGCAACAACAAGAAACCAAATGAATAGAATGTTGTGTGTTTCAAAGAGGGGGATTTCCCTTGGGTTATTTAAGTACATCCATGTATGATTCAATGATTATTTATATGTAAAAGGCATGGAGTTTTTCTTTGTTGTCTTCCTTGACTTGACAAATAACATACAATAACTTGAATCTGTAAAGAGTGACTTGTTTGATTGTCAAGTTGCTAAAAGTTATAGGTGAGACAATAAAGAAGTGGAAATGAGTTGGTGCATATTACCATATTTGTGTAGCATATAGGTTTTTAAGCAATAATCGTATTGTGCGTACTTGGAAAAATGATATGGCATACTTAGAATCAAATTGGAACAACTAAGAGGAGTGATACACACTCCATTGTGTGATCTATGGGTCCAATGATAAATGAAATGAAGCACCTTCAAGTATGTGATATGTTGTCCATACTCCTTGACCCATTTAAGCTACTATAGAGTGGGGTTAGGAATAATTCGAAATTGCAAGCTTGCTAACAACTATTAGGATCTCATGTTTTTATTGCTACCATTGTCCATGCTTATATAAGCCATTTTTACTTGATTTCATAGTTTTGGGTGAACACAACTTCCTTGTCATTTCCTATGTAGTTATTTGCCTTTAGAACCAAGTGTGGATATATTATATATTGGTTGGTGACATCTATATTGGAACTTTTAGATTTCCATTATGTAAGTGAGGAGGGACCAAGTCTCCTTAACAATCTTACCATAAAGTACCCTGCATTATTCATCAGAGTGTTCACATTTCCTATGATAGGTGTGCCACTTATTTTTCTTTAGTGTCTTGATAATAAGTGTTATAATAGGAGGTGCTAAATTCTATTGGCTACTATTTCAATGATCCATGGAAGTGGTAAGGAGTTGAGAAGAGAAAATTGACTACTTTTGTCTAATAAAATTTGTTTTAGCCAACTTTACCTCTACTTTGGAAGCAAGCTAGAGGGTATAGGGAAGTAATAACGAAGAGTTCTAGCTCCTTCAGTAAATGTTGTAACAACCCATTAATGAAATTAACATTGAAAGCATCTTTAGATTATTTTACCTTCATCCTAATGGAAACTTTGTTGAAGACTTGAATAAACTATGGGACAAACTATCCTAGATTTTGTTGAAGTTGTCACCACTTGCTCAACAAAACATCATTTCACTCTATTGAGTAGAACCACTTCCACATGGAACCCTTGAAGTCTCCCCAAGTGCAAATTCTATGTTGATTACTAGTTTTCAAATGATAGGTATGAGTTTGCCACCAAAATCTTGTAGACCTCTATCAAGTTCAACTAGGTTTTGAAATAAAATTCCATGTTGTGTATCTGAAAATCAGGGTTATCACCATTAAGAGCCCAATCAAATTTAGGCATCAATAATTTAGTATCCAACTTCCAATTTTTTTAAACAACGATAATTTTTTGTTGAATAGTAGGTTAAGGTTGAGGTTGTGGATATAATTATTGTTGACGAGTGACGAGTTTTGAAACATACTCATCACATTATGCATCATTATAACTTAAAACTCATATTGTTGTTTGGGTTGTTATTTTGTTAAGTCACAAGGGTTTCAAATAATAGGCATTGTTGCTCTTTCATTTGTTTGGTCGAAGCATGAACACAACCAAAGTTCCAAGAGTTGCTCCATCCAATAGTGATTTTGTAGGGAGCCATCTTAGGTCAAGGATCAACCAACAATTTGTGTTCCATTTATTTTGAAGGCACTATCCCAAATCCTACCCTATACTAATGTAGTGACATTGCATGAGGGATATCATGCCTTGATGCTCACTATATAGATCAAAGGTCACTAAAAGTGTGCTTTTTAGCCTTATAGAGAGTTGTCTAAGGATAATACAATAAAGATGAAGCTAATAAAAAATAGTATATTCCATAGACATTTTTATAGCACTACTTAAAGTGGATATGGTGTAAAGGTGATGAAGAAACTAAAAATTGAGTATTCCCCATAACAAGTGAGAGAGGGTATTGATTATTTTAAATGCATAATTGCATAAACTTGAATTTGTTGGATATCGTAGATCTAGTGGGGTGTAAGAGGTGGAAACCCTCAAGGATTTAAGGCCTTGATTAGAAGAAGATGTTGACACAGTCAAAGTGCCCCCTATCAACTTTGTAGGCTCACTTACTACAAGGGCCCAATTAGACCTTCTTTCATTGAAATGGTAAACCCTATAGTTATGGCCCAACTGTTGTGATCCAACTTTGATAAATAAAATGACATGCACCTTAAAATGCAAATGTGATAATGCAAAATGAGATGTAACTAACTAGATCCTAGCTAAGGCCTCTAAAGAATAGGTTGACATGAAACAATATTTAAACACAAACAACCGGGGGAATAGTCCACCAACTATATTTTATACACAACCAATGAATCTTTAAGTGATTCAGAATAGTCTGAAAGTCATCAAGAGATAACTTATTTCATATCAAGTGTTAACAATGAAAAGATAACTAAGAACAAAGATCACAAGCATGAGAATAGTCTATAACTTGAAAGGTCTATGCCCAAAAGTATCAAGAAAACCATCAAAGGAGGGAAAATCAACCATCTAATCATAGTTTGCAAGAGCATTCACATAAGAGCTAACAATAATCTCTTCTTAACACACCAAGATAGCTTATAATGCAAAGAAGAAAATCCCATTCTTAAATATAATGGTTCTATTTATAAATTTACTCATGCCCCTTAGCACTCTAATTGTTTGACTCTTTGATTACTCTAGACTCTTCAATTACTTTTGGCTCTCAAGCCTTAAATTTTTTGATTAGTACTAAACTATAGTTTAAAGACTGAAATAGAAAATTGAAATTAATCCAACTCAAAATAGTAAAATGTAGCAAGTCAGAGATTAGTATTTAGCATCAAGACTCAAAAGTCAAATTTGAAAATGAATAATGGACATTGAACCAATGTTATTAGAACTAGACTTGTCATCGAATTGATTGACCCAAAACTAGGAATTAGGAAAAAACTAAGCCAAAAAATTGGTTGACCAAAATACGTAAATATTCATGTGAATCCATAGAAATCTAAACTATTATACACAAATATGCAAAGTTTCTCATATATATAACAAGGGTGCATATAACTAAAATAACATTTAGGGCAACCCAACTTTGGACCAAAAATATATCAACAAAGAGGCTCTAAATAGATTTTATAGTAAAAAAAAATCATGTTACAACAAATACCTATGTATCATCAAAATCATTGCATATATTGGGATCCTCATCATTGATATCACCCTCTAAACATTAAAATAAGATAGAAAAAGCTTGACATCTCAAATCAAGATTTTGCTCGAGTGATAAAGACAACTTTACTGGGGTCATGATAGAGGAGTTCAACAATCAACGCCACCAACATCTAGGTACATAGAAGGATTGGTGCTCTTGATTAAATATTAGTTCCATACCTTCATACATGATAGAATCCAATGAAGAATCCTAAAAACTGTTAAGTCTACTAGAATTTGAGTGGGATATGAAATTCTCCTTTTTGTTTATGAAATCCAATGAAAGTGATATTCTCCTTTATTTTTCATTTTCTTCCTTTTACTTTAAGAATTTAACATTACCATTAATTATATTGCATTAGTAGGGCCTAGTGTCGAATATTAAGCTTCTCCACTTACAAATTATTGTTTTATAATTCCTTTTTTGAGGGGATGCTCATAAACACCTCTTTTGAGGAAACATGTCCCCCACATTGGAGAAACTTTTCTCTCTGCGTCTTCCCAAGTTTCCCAAAAACAGATGTGAGAAACATTTTCCAACCGTCCCCATCATGGAAATATAGAAAATGCGGGGGAACCTACACCCTTGTGTACACGCAGGGTTGGAATTTCAAAACGGACCCACTTGTCAAATTTGACGGTTTTCTTACCTCCCTAACTCATCTTCACAGTTTCAAGAAATGATCTTGACAATTTTGTAAATTTTAAACTATTTTTGATGGGCAAATCAACAATTTTACCATCAATTTCCATCCTTAAATGCGTGTACCATGGTGGAAGACGGTCTTCAACGCAACAATTTTTTTTAATTTACATGTGACAATAGTATTTAAAATGAGTGTTTTAATTTTTTTTAGGTCACATCTATCCATTACATGTTAGCACAAAACCATTTTTGTAATCCTCGTGAAATAAACGTACTTTAAAACAATTTGTTTTTTTATAAGCTTAGTAGGACCTTTCAGTCATTCATTTTCAAAGCAGGTTACATCCATAAAAGACATTCCATGGCCTCAACCTACCCATTGGGAAACCAAGTCTGTTGGCCATCAGAACGCATTATAAACCATCCAAAATTCAAGGTTCTTAAGTCTATTATACTTAGCCTTATAGGCATGAATGTATAGAAACCAGTTCACCCTTAACATGCTAACAAAAGTACTACTAATCGACATATACATCATCAAAATTTAACAAAAAGGAAACTACTAAATACTAGTCATTTGAAGACTCCACCAAAGCTGGGTCCTTTGCACTGGAACTTGGTAATTCTGATTGAGGAAGGCACAAAATGTGCTTCTCAATACGACCCAGACGGACATTCTGCTGTTGAATTTGAAATTGAACAAGTTGGAATTCCTTATGAATTTCCTCAAATTAGGGATCAGATTTAATGGAACTTGTTGCGTTCATAATAACTCTGCCTACTATGCTCTTTATCATCTAATAAAGATGGATTGACTGCTTGCACTGAGTGAGCCTGCCACGGGTGTGGCTTGGATCAGGGACCAACAAATGCCATTCCTCCATCTGTATCTCCTGCTCAACCCATTGATTGAGGTCGGCCTCCCAGCCCGCAATCATCTTCCTCCCCTGCTTAGGAATGCCTGTTGTATATGCTTGGGTTGCAGTGCTAATATGCTGAGCATCCGATTTTCATCCGCTCCTCCTCGGCGGCTGCGACGAGGATGCTCCTCGTCCACCTCGGGACCCATTCTTTCGGCTTCGCCCAAGACCCCCAGTGCCTAACGGGCCTGTGACGAGGATGCTCCTCGTCCACCTCGGGACCCATTCTTTCGGCTTCGCCCAAGACCCCCAGTGCCTAACGGGCCTGTGCCCATGGATGGCCTAACCATTTTCGTCAACCTCCATTGTAGTGCAATATACTCATCTAGCCAAACCACCGATCGAACAGAGACCCACAACTCGTAGACTAAGCGGTCTCTCAAGTTAGTAGAACCTGATACATTTATAGATCACAAGAGTAGGAAGCAAATAACATTAGACCCAAGCCATGTGAAAGCATAACAGGTTGAGACGACCAACCTCCATTGACGCCTTCTTCGAATTACCAGCGCCTTGTGCTCAGACATCGTACGAAACAGATATAAGCCAAAGAGGGTCTATCTCCACCAGAGGGAAGAGCTGAGCTACCCACCGACTCCTCAAACCGCTTCCCATATAAAAATACATCAACACATTGTAAAACCAACAACGACGACATGCAAAGTATATTCAAAAGCCATTTTAACCAAATATAGAAGCAACCAAGCGTGAAATCCTTCCCGAACAGACAAGGAGCCCAAATTATACCATACATTCCCATTCGGAGCAGTAATATACCATAAAAAACGGATACCGGCTTAGAAACAACAATTTCAAGATAAAATTGAGCCACACAGACATGCTCGTCAGACGAACAAACATTACCAAGTCGCACAGTGACCCATTCACAAGAGGGCGCAGAAATCTTACATGCAACATTCACAATAACAGTTTGTCGCGGGTAGGGATGAATGAGAAGAAACGAGACATGTCCTGTTACCAACGCCATGAAGCTGATGCGAATGTCCTCTCACAAACAAAGCCTCCCTGCCAAACTTGCCACTAGAAGGGAACCCAAATGCCTCCTCTTCGCAGCTCTCGAGACCACACTATACCACAACGCAACTGCATGAAGTGAGGTACAAGCATACACCACCTGGAGGTTTATCGCTCAACAAAAATTGGCTCCCTCCTTAATCTCTCCCACACCTCCTCCATCACATCACATCAACCTCAACCTGATCACACATACCCTACATTTGCAAGCCACCCTTTCACATTATCTCCTATCTAATCACCATTAACGAAATTGGCAAGTGAAATGGTCAACTCGCAAACACTTTTTGAGAAAAAAATAAGAGGATTTTTACTTTAGAAAAGAAGGGACTTCTGTTAACTTTTAATTCGGAGATATAGAAGCAATTAGAAATAGAACATAAACAAAATGTCCCATTACCGGTCATCCATTTCTGTTTGGTTTATTTGAAAGGATCTCCTCTTTCGTAAAGGCTGTACGTTCTCCGTGTAGCTCGATATCGCGGACTTGTATATATGCGCTCAACCTTCTGGTAGCAATCACGGCGGAAGGATACGGAGGAATAACCGAACAATTTCTGAGGCGCCGCGTTCAATCGGACCGAATTTGACAGCCATTGTTTGAGAGAGGGTTTGATGGAAAAGGTTCCAATTTCATCATACGAAGCCACAGATTTGTCTTCCTCTGTACAGCGGTTATCGATTGATCCCGGGCCTCCTCTTTCAAATTCATCTCGAGTCACACGTTCCACATCAATCGCTTCATTTTCAAGTAAGTCATTCAGTTCTTGTTGACGTTACTTCCTCCTAGTTAGGTCTAAATGTCTTCCACAATACAATTACATTAAAAAATCTGGCATAGAATTTGCTGTTTTAGATATTCTCTTTTCTGAAACTTACCTCTATATGTCGTTATTTATTTAAATTATCCAATTCGCGGTGATTATTTTTGAATGTACTGCAATACATCATTGCTCTGCTAATTGGAATGCCATTTTTATCAATTGACAGACAGCTATAGTATCTGTATATAAGGATTATGTATATTTGGCCCTTTATGGAGATGGGCATTTAAATCTTTGTTTTCCATGAAGTGTGGCGTGGAAATTTCATTGGAATGTTGGACGCATCGTGGTTTGATTATTTGTTGTTACTGAACTGGTACAGGGAATTACGTCCATAATGTTTGATTCCAACATTTTTGGGTGGCATCCTTGCCTATCATTCTCATTATTTCCCTAATGATTGGTGACGATTTTAACCAAAACGTGAGAATAAAAAATCATGGATGCAGTTGATCATCAAGTGGATTCAACATGTCAAGGAACTGTGAAAGCCTAATAACTTAATATTTGTCAGTAGCCAGCGTCAAGTCTATTAGAAGAGGCATACAGTTTTATCTCCTCGTTATTTACAAATTGATGACTTGGGCAAACTTTTAATGAACAGTAATCATAAGTTGAACACTAGATTGTTACAAGCTTCCGAGAGAATATATCATGCACCAGACCAAGTTTAACATCCAATATATTCATAAATAAAAGGATAAACTTTGGGGGCTCAGGAAAAATTTGATCATTAAATGAATATTCCATTGACGAGTTGGATTTCAGCATATTTTGGTTTTAATGCGTTTATGAAAATTCGGAAGAAATTTCAAAACTTTGGAGCCAAGCCAATCCGATCCCAAATTCATGTTCTTGATCACAGAAAAAGCTCTTCAAAGATATTTAAGGGCCTTTATGCATTAAAACAAGTAGCATTAAGGAATCAGTAGTCACCTCAATTGTTAAATGATAAAAATGGACCAGGTTGAGAATGGACAGAATGAACATGCCATGCAAGGGTTCAAATTTTGCGATGGCCCACATCTTCAAATTTTTGCCAAAGAGGCATAGAAAATCTTGGTAAAGAATCTGTAACTTTTTTGATTTCTAAGGGAAGACTGAACAGCTGTCTGTTTGAAATTTGTCCCCATGAGGTTCCACATCCTCAATCATAGTGGGTTTAAAAGAATCGTTTGGCACCCCTGTAACTTGCTTTAAGGTTAGTAAGAGCTTCGAAGCAGCATGAATCAACTACTTAGCTGTAGGTGGGAGCATCTTCTCATATATCTAGATAGTATCATCTCATCCTCTGGTAAGTTAATGATTGTGAATCTGCAATGGTAATACGGATTACCTATACTAGCCCTCACTGGGGAAGGTGAGGAAAGGAGGAAAGAAAAGTAGGATCTGGGCAGGGTTAGAAGACGGAAGATTTCAGGTCTTCCAACTAGTGGAAGAAGGATTTGGGTCATATCATGTGCTTCAAGTACAACAAGCAAGGCCACTATGCTTCTTAGTAGTCTGAGAGGAAGGGGAAGGCTAGATAGCAGCAACAACAGAAACTGTGTGCAGGAAGTGCAAAAAATTTAGACGTGGACAAGTTGACTACCAGGCTTGACACTACCTTTGCCATGGTGTCATGCATTTCCACTAACACAATTTCAAGTGTTGGGTGGTACATTGATAGTGGAGCATCTTGATATATAACAATGAATAGATTGACCTTCTTCAGGTTAGAGGGACAAGATATGAGGATGTAGGTGGAGCTTGGTGATGATGGCAAATGCCTAATGCTGGGGTTGGGTTCTATCACATTCCACATGCCAACAAGAGAAATTAAGGAACTCCATGAGGTACTGTATGTTCTTGATATGACAAAAAAACATGCTGTCAATTTCTTAACATATTTGAAGTATGGGACTGAGTTTGATGATTAGGGACTAATCATCAGAAATCATAGCCTTGATCTTGATCGAGTCTTGGCTAGAGGAGTCGGAGAGGGCAGACTCTATAGGTGGCTAACTCCTATTAGCTAGAGAGCCTTGTTCACTAGCAATGCCTATCTATGTGAGCTTTGGCACATAGGATTTGATCACCTAAACTATGGATCTTTGCCTCTTCAGAATGATATGGTGGTTGAATTTATGGAGTTTGAGGTGGAGTGGAGAGGAGTGTGCAAGAGATGGACAGTTTTTATGCAATTTTGCATGTTGTCGCTTTTCATTTTGCTAGCGAATGTTTAATGCATGTTGAATCTTTTAGCATTAGCTCATCTCTACTTGAATGCATGCTTGTAGTTACTATCCCAATCAAGCTCAATTTTTCTTCAAGATTAAGGTCTGTTTGCTCGAGTTTGTGGAGTGCAGGTTTGTAGTGGCACAAGTTTGGTTTTTGGTTGCCACCCTTATAGTGGAGAGTGGTTGGATTTATTGGTGGGAGGAAGCTATTCTCCGCATAATGAAGTTCCTTTGGGGTTGTGCTAAGATAGTTGTGCATCTTTATAAGGGTCATGAAAACTAAGTTCAAACTTTCTTTTATCTTGCTTGACAAGAGTTAGAGTAGGCCCCCTTTAATGAGTGGTGCAAGTGGGAAGTTAGAGGAGATGAATTTGTAGATACAAGGTTTGAAGAGTAAGGTCAAAAGGGGCTAGGATCAAGGGGCATATACTCTTGTCGGCTGAGGGTGATTTGCCTACCAAACTTTATTCCGTTATTTAAAATGCATTCACAATTTGAGTGGATCCGATGATAGTGGTAACCTTACAAAAGATGAGGTGGAGATCTAACGATTTTTTCAACATCATATTTAGTGCATTTTCACTTTTGTAGGTTTTGACCTTATTGTCGCTTAGATTCTACAGGAACAGCGACAATGACTCAGGTCGGGGGTTGTCACTTTGATCCCCAACCTCTCCATTTTAGCTGTCTCCAAACAACGGGCTATGGGGGGTAGTCCCTATGGAAATGTGAAGATGAAAGACAAGTTGACAACCAACAAGTCCGGGAGACACGATTGAATGGCCTAACTATTTGGTTAAATTTAGCAAGATTAAAAGATTAGATTAGATTGAATTGTGAGACCAGTATCTTGTGGAGTCAACTTCTTGCTTCTTGTCAATTAAATGCCAAGTAACTTGATGGACAATTGCTGCTTAAATGCTTCACTAACCTAAATGAAATGCAAAACCTAACAACTAGGTGAAAATGCAAAATATTGGTTAATTTTAAGTTAGATGCCTATTTTAAGTGTAACCTTCCTCTTAACTGTTTTGGAATCAGTCTCTAGAATAAGTTGTGGGATGGAAGCCAATGGGAAGCAAGCAAAGGCTTGATTAATGATACCTCCCCCTGTGTTCCAACCACCCAATGCCTCCGGTGCTGCGGAGACTGTGGCTCTGACTCCTGCAAGGTCACCATGTTAACCACAAAAGAGAGTCCAAATTCCTCAAGCTAAATTTGAGAAAGGGTGGTCCTAAATGTCTATCAAGCAAGCTTATGCTTGGAGGTAAGTTATTAGTGCAACTAGACTTAGAATGCAATGCAATAATTATGAGTGTCTCCTGGGTTAAGATTGCTTAAGGTTCTGAGGACTTTAGTTATGATTAGCTTTTATGACAAGAGTATTTAACTATAGATGGAAAGACAATCTTAACAGCATTCATGACAAGAGTATTTTAGAATAGATGGAAAGACAATCTTAACAGCAAGAACGTGCCAAATTGTCAAGTGCCAATACTAAACAATAGATTTCATCAATCCAAGGATAAAATTATCTTCCTCAAGATGCTTGACCAATGTAAATCATAGAAATTCAGAGCACTTATCCACTTCAATGATTCAATAATGACAGTTACTTGAGACGATTTGAAATCTTCCAAAATATTTCAACAAAGTAAATGCCTATGCCAATATTACTTAATGCCAACAATCAAGAGATGCTCCTTAAAATGATTCACCACTATAGATATTTCACAATCAATAATTCTCAAGATGCCAATGCTTAAGTAGACAATAGAATTATCAATGCTTCTTAAGATATGACAATAAGTCAAGGATTCACAATAACAATAGACCAATGATTCATTTTGAGATTGGCAATCTTCTTCAGACAATTAGATGCTCAACACAATAATGCCAATTAGATGCCAAAGTATTTAAGAGAGCAAGATAGTAAGATACTTCAATGTTAAATAGATTTCAATGTCCAAGGTAACTTAAACCGTTCAACAAAATTAAGAGATTGGAGCTTAGATGTGTAAGTGCTTTATGGGTGAATCTAGTGCAAATAGAGATTTTTTAGAGCTTACACAAAACAAGCAAAAGTTAGATCCCAGTGTTCAGCAATCCTCCTTCACAATAGCATTTAAAACAATGATTATAACTTGCATTTTCAATTAATGAGCAATTATTAACCCTTTAGGACAACAGTAAGATTATATATGACAACAATAGATAACTAATGAAAATAGTGAGCTACTAGTATGTCAAAATATACGAAAAAGTTTCTAGATGCCAAACCAAACTTGCCAGTATGAATTTATGAGTTGATTAGCCCTCTTATGATGTAGTTTTCAGAAGTATATCAGATCTGATCACACTTTTATGCAGAGATATCAGTCATGAAAACTTGAAGATTTATGCCAAAATATTAATGCCCAAGTTGCTTAGATGATGTGAAAATGTGCTAGATATTTTACCAATCAATTTTATGACTCTTAAATCTGTTTATCAGTGATATATCAGATCCGATTACTCTCATTACAGTCAACTACAAAACATAAAACAAACTTAATGATGAATGCCCAACTTAAGCAATTGACTCCTTAGTAGGCTAGACAATCTATGAACTTGTTTTAAGCCAATTAAATGAAATTTTACCACTGTTATGAAGTAATTATGACTGCTGTAGTAAAACAGAGATGAGAGGATAAGGGTTAGAGGTCAAACCAAAGGCCTTAGGCCTAGAAAGATTTTGCCAAACTTGCTCAAATGTTTCCAAGGGCTGGAACACCTGCAAACATCAAAATCTCCTGCAAAACCCACTAATATTCAGTCCAGAAATCAATTGACCAACTAGAAGATGAATGTGGGCAAACTAGCGTTGAGAAGAGGGCAAGAGGTAAGGGAAAAGGCCTAAAAAGGCCTGCAGCTAGGGTTTGGAGGCCCAAGAGGACACAAGGGTAGAAAAGGCAAGAGAGGAGTGTCGAGGAGCAAGGGAAGGGAGGCCGAGGGAAGGACAAGGCTTAAAAAGGCCTGTGACCAGGCCTTAGAGGCCTAGATGGGCCCACGACAAGCCTAAAAGTTTGCCGTCTAGGTGCAGGGAGGGAGGCTGAAGCCTTAAAGGCTTACGGCCAGGCCTAAAAAGGCCTTTAAAGTCCATGACTGGGGGAAAAAGGGAGGCCAAGGCCTCTAAGGGCCCACGACTAGCCCTAAAAGGCTGAAAAAGGTTGACGTAGGGGGGGAAGGGGTTGGAGGGCTGGGAGAAAGGAGGACGTTGGGCCTAGGAAGCGTGAAAAACTCGAAACCCTTGCCACAAAAAAATATCTGGCTTCAAATTTTCTATTTATGCAAGATTTTTCAGTTGCTGACCGTGATTTTTTTTTGTAGAGGCTAGATTTTACCCTCAAGGGCCTAGATCTAGCTCTAATCTAGCAATTGTCCTTTGATCTCACCTGCACAAATAAATTTACAATTGCCCAAAACCCCAATATTTACACAAATTTCAAAATCCCAAAACCCCAGAAAACCCCAGCTGCGAAACAAGGGTTAGAAAATATAATAATTTACAAATTTATTATACAAAATACATTTACAAAATATACAAGTGTACAATGCTTAGAAGAATTTTTAAGAAGATTTTTTTTGTAAATCTTGACAATGGATAAATGAATTTCGAAAAATAAATGCCAAACCATAGCTTTAGTGAAGTTAGACAATCATATAAAATATTCAGAATCCAAACATAGTCAGCCTGTGCCCACAATTTGTGAACTTGGAGTGCAAGTGCTGGGGAACTTGCAAACACTATATATATTCTCAAGAATAAACTATCAGAACAAACAACGAACTAGATCACCTAAGATAAGCCCAAAAATTACCATTAGAATGTTCCTATCATTTACAATGAAATAACGATTCAATAAAATTTTAAAGCACAATATAGGAATGCCCATACCCAACACATACCACAGATTAGCAAGACAAAGACACCATGAATTGCACCCCAAAGTTTTTTATTATGATTATCAAAATGTTCCTAGTGGGACAATGGCTTTACAGCTTCTACAAAGTTACATTAGCCAAAGATCAATTGGCTTGAGACACAAATGGCCTCTAATTTATAGATAAATCCTCCATGTGGAAAATAATGGCTAGTTGGCTAGATCCCTGTCAAAATAATCTCGACATTCGATAGATACTTGATCAACTTTTAATCTCTGACGTCGAAAATGCTTATTTTTGAGAAATGTTCGAATTTCTCATTAAACCCATTTTTTATTAGCTCAAAAATAATTATTTTGAGCTAATTTCCTCAAAAAATTGACTTTGACTTAACTACCAAGGCCCAAGGGTCTATTTTTTCTTGGAATTTCCAATATTCCCTTGGCGGGGGACTTCTAAAATTTAATTTCTTCAAGACCAACGAATTTTTCCACTTGGGGAATTTAATTTCTCTAACATTTTAATTTTTGACTCTAATTAATTAATTTTCTGAATTATGATTAATTTTATTTTTGCATTAATTGACACTTGAAGGGATCAATTATTTTTCTACCCTCAAATATTTTAGCTACGGTGTTTAAGTATGAGGGACCATGTACTAAAATATGGAATACCTGTATGTTATAGACCCTCAAAATACACACCTAATGCTGTGACACAATATGATCTAGTAGACCAAGTGACTTGTAATAAAATAATTTAGTCAATTAGCTTAAATTACTCCGAAATCACTTTTACAAAAGACTTGACTAAAACACTAGGGCTCACCTAAGACTTTGACGATAAATTCCACCCTAGCTTTGGGTTGACACTGGAGGGAAAAACTTTGTTGATCATCTGTGTTTAGAAACACATATAATCAGTGAGACGAAAAACTTCCTAGGATGAAATTCGTCGCCCAAATAATAGGTTTACCTAGTTTGTTACATACCTACATGACCTTACTAGCATCATTTACATTACAAATTTGTAGAATGGGTTTACAATGACTCAAAAAGTTGATCGCTGATGATCTTGATCCTTGGAAAAATTTAGTACAACTGCTTGTTTGGAACTTTGACAAAATGTGTGCAACAAACCATGGGAAGCTACCGAGTTTCTATTATGTTGTTCCTTGACGAATGGAGGCCCTTACCTTTCTCTCTAGAGAGCTTATGTTGGATGAATTAGAGACTATCATGGAGGATCTCAAGAATGAGAAATCCTATGGTCTTGATGGATTCATACTCAAATTTTATAAACATATGTGGCATGGCGGGCCTTGCTTGTTTGAAGATGTTCTTGGAAGCTATTAAGGGGGGTGGTATGGGAAGTTGGTTAACACTAGGATCAACAAGCTCATTTATAAAGGTTTTAAATGGGATTTGGTGGGTGGTTGGTGGTCCAAACCTTGCTAAATGTCTACTTTAAAATACTTGCTAAAGACCTTGCCATGTAGATTCGGTTGTTGGCGACTAGGATTGTTTGCAATGATGTGATAAGTTTCATAAAGGATAGATCTATTTTAGATAATTTTATCAATACCTGGGAAGGCCTTGAGTGGCTATCCAATTAGGCAAATGGGTCTCTTTTTAAAGGTTGATTTTGATAAAACCTATTATAAAGTTGAATGGAGTTTCATCCACATGTTGGATTGGTTGGGATTTGGTTTTGTTTATCATCAGTCTATAACAACTTTGTTCTTGTGTACTTCTACATGTGCTAGTGTGAATGGTGTGATTTTAGTTCTTATTGTGTTGCAACTCACCATTTGACAAGGATGTCCTTTGGTGTTGTATCTCTATGCCATCACAATTGATACTCTGAAATGCTTATTAGACGCAATACAAATGTAAGGGAAAATTAGAGGTATCTACTTGTTAACAATAATAGTTGGTTCTAACACATGAATTGACCCAACATTTTATGGAGGCAATGATGTTATGTTTGGATACTTTTGTGGAAGTTGTTGGGGAAGTCATTAGTGAGGAGGAAGGAAATGTTTTCTTTAATTGGCCATGAGGATCTCTCGCCACTAGTTGAATTTGATGTCAAAAATATGTTACACCTAGGTGATCATTTGGTATTGGGGCATCCCCTTTTGGCATAGAGGTTTCTCTTGCGAATCAATGGAGGTGGATTGTGGACAAATTTTAAAAGAAGCTTCTTGGTTGGTCTCTTCTTGGCTTGCCACGTGTTGGGTGCATTACAATTGTGGAGATAAGTTTAGCAATAGGTCATTTGTATTATTCCTCATGCTTCTTTCCTTCCAAAGCAACTTATGAATGCTTAGAACTTATGCTTTCGAGAAGCTTATCCTTTGCTCAAGGGGATTTGGGCCTTATAGGCAAGTGGATGATACATGCAGTGCAAGGGGATGCTTCTTGGTAGCATTTAATGCATCATCAAATTGAACTGACTCATCATATTGGAGGGACTAGGTTGTTTTCAGCTATGACATTAGTGGTAATGTGAAGGTCTTTGTGATCCTAGGTTTGGTTTTTCTCAAGAGGGTGTGCACGAATTAGCAGATAGTCTCTAGGCTTTGTAGTCGCAAGTGTAAATATCCCTAGGATGCTTGGGACATAGCATCCCAATAAATCTTGACATTCCAGTTGTCCTGGTTTGAGCATGGGTTCTGTCCAAGGTACGGCGATAAAAGTTTCGCTGGAAATACCTTTTCTTTGAAAGGACTTATGGAATTCAAGCATTGTGGAGGACTCTTAAGTGTGCTCAAAAGCTTTGTAGTGTGGACAAGTTTGTTCTTGCAAGTCTTGTTATATGATTCCATAGAGTTGTTTTTTATAAAATGCAAATGCAAGGGGAAGGCCCTTTCTTGAGGATAGGATATGGCAAAGTGGCCTGTTTATACCTATGAGTTGAAGAACATTTACTCATTGGTGTGATACTTTGACATAGGGATCTGCTTGAAGAGGCTTGGAGATCTGGTAGATAGATGGTTGCGATGATGTCAAACAATTTGGAAGTTTTATGCCTACTAAACATAAAGCTTGGGGCTGGTTATTACATCATCACAGATTGGGCGCATTACAATTGTGGAGATAAGTTTAGCAATAGGTCATTTGTATTATTCCTCATGCTTCTTTCCTTCCAAAGCAACTTATGAATGTTTAGAACTTGTGCTTTCGGCAAGCTTACCCTTTGCTTGCAAGTCTTGTTATATGATTCCATAGAGTTGTTTTTTATAAAATGCAAATGCAAGGGGAAGGTCTTATCTGGAGGATAGGATATGGCAAAGTGGCCTGTTTATACCTATGAGTTGAAGAACATTTATGCATTGGTGTGATACTTTGACATAGGGATCTGCTTGAAGAGGCTTGGAGATCTGGTAGATAGATGGTTGCGGTGATGTCAATCAATTTGGAAGGTTTATGCCTACTAAACATAAATCTTGGGGCTGGTTATTACTTCATCACAGATTGGGTGCATTACAATTGTGGAGATAAGTTTAGCAATAGGTCATTTGTATTATTCCTCATGCTTCTTTCCTTCCAAAGCAACTTATGAATGTTTAGAACTTGTGCTTTTGAGAAGCTTATCCTTTGCTCACAAGTCTTGTTATATGATTCCACAGAGTTTGCTTTTATAAAATGCAAATGCAAGGGGAAGGTCCTTTCTGGAGGATAGGATATGGCAAAGTGGCCTGTTTATACCTATGAGTTGAAGAACATTTATGCGTTGGTGTGATACTTTGACATAGGGATCTACTTGAAGAGGCTTGGAGATCTGGTAGATAGATGGTTGCGATGATGTCAATCAATTTGGAAGGTTTATGCCTACTAAACATAAAGCTTGGGGTTGGTTATTACTTCATCACAGATTGGGTGCATTACAATTGTGGAGATAAGTTTAGCAATAGGTCATTTGTATTATTCCTCATGCTTCTTTCCTTCCAAAGTGTTGGCTTGATGGGCCCTGACCTAGGTTCAGCGTTAGGCAGCCAAGCAAATCCCTACACTACTGGCCCTTTCGGCATCAGTCCGCGGAGCGCGGACCGAAGTCTCACTCGAAACAGTATGGGGGGATGCAGGAACCAAGTTTCCGTCCTTGAGATGGTTGTGATGTCGGTTTTCTACCTCAATCCCTGCCTTCGCGCAGATTGATAAGCCTTTTAGGGCTTATCGATGTATTTCCTCTTCTGTCTTTTAGAACCTCTGCGAAGGTATCTGATTGTCCTTCGCACAACCTTAAACAATGATTCAGGCACTTACGCGCCCCTGTGACTATGTTACTATTCCGTTCCCTAATTATCTTAGTGGTTAGCCAACTTTATCATGCAATTAAGATTACCCTCGCGTAAACATACATTATTACTTGCGTTCAAATAACAGATAGAAATAGATACATTTGCGCATCAATTTGACATTATAATGTAAACCTAGAACTTAACATATCATAATCGCATGCAATAATCAGAGACAGAAAATACAGTTATTCCAGAATACTTCTCTTTATTTATGATTCAAGTTCCCAGTACAGACTCTATCCGCCTTGCGCACACAGTTGCAGGGGTCCACGCACTCAGTTTCGGACTTCCACCCTAGGCCTCTGCGCACTCAGCTGCAGGGCCTTTTCCTACGCTAAGACTCTTGCTCTTAGCTCTCCCAAAACTTACTACTTTTCTAACTTACTTACTTTCCTCCCTTTTTATACAATCCCATGGTCCACAGACCATGGGTAGATCTCAAAACCGACACAACTTATCTAAACCAAGGGCGGAAAACCCTTTTAACTTTAGATATATTTCGCGCTTCACTACCACAAAATGCGGAGACTTTACATTTCTTTACACAAAATTCGGGCCTTCTGCCCCAAAACTTGGGTGTTTAACCCAAAATTGACCCCCAGGGGACCCGTTCCCAACAGGCCCCCAACATAAACATGGTGACTCGCCCTCGAGTCACTCGGTTGGTGCAGAGATCTTGTCGCGCAGACCTCCTAGCTCGACCTGAACAACTGCTACCTCAGCGGTGCACTGCGTTGCTGCCTGCTTCAGCTTTTCAACCAACTGTTCTGTAGCTTCTGCTGAGTCTCCTGCAGACTGGCCAACTTTCCTTCAATGGTGGTCGTGATCTCATAGGCCTCATCTAACCAAGGCTTCAAGCGAGCCTTCAACACGACTTCCTTGTGCTACGCTGTGTCTACCTGTTCCTTCAGTGCCTTGGCCTCCTGCAGCTTCGCGAGCCTTTGCGTGATGACAATAGTTTGCGCTGTTGCCTTAACCTCGTCGTAGCGCTGCTGTAGTTCCCGCGCTTTTGTCTCCAGCCTCTGTACATTGGGGTCCTCTTGTAGGCTGGTGAGGACCTCGAGCGACTGCTCAAAAAGTGTTGTGCAGTTTGTCACTGCACTTGCTACCGCTGCTACCGCATCTTCCATAGCAGTTACGCACTGCTCCCTGACATTTGGCGGCGTCGAAGGTTGGGCCTTCAACTACAACTCTGCGATCTTGAGATTTAGCTCCAGCTGAACCTTGGCTAACTCTGTGCGTGCATTGCACACTCCCACAACGAGTTTTTGAACTCGCACATCGACTGGCTCAACCTTGGGGATGTCCAACTCCGGGACAGTCCGACATGCTTCATCTACAACCTTAGTGAGGCACTGGTTCTTATCTGTGAGGTCGGTTACAAGGTTGACAACGGAGTTGCGCTATACTGCCATCTGAGCATTATTCACCTTTTGCTTGCTGATCACCTGCAAAGCGTGTTGATCGTGAGCCCGAAGCTAGGCGATCACACCATCCTGCAAAAGATAAAGCACTTCGCTAGGAAGCACTGCCAAATTAAGGCCCATGCCCTTTAGGGCGCTGACAGCGGGTCTGTCAGCATCAGTCGTCGTTGTCAATGCTCCGTCTGGCAGTATTATGGCTCGGGGGTCCTTAACACGCAGCATCTCTGCGGCTTCGGAGGTGCTAATGGCCACACTGGTGGATGCCACGCCGGTGGATGCCACGCCGGTCTACATCTGTGAAGCGTGGATCTGTAGCTCGTGCAGACCCGTCTGAATAGCGCCCAACGCTTGCTGTTGCTACTGCTCGAACTGTTGCAGCAGTTCTGCGGTGGCATCCCGTACCGTACCCCCTATATTGTTTAGATCCCCGTCTGTCAGGGTGATCGGTTCCAAAGACATCTTGCTCGCTTTGGACTTCTTCCGCAGTCCTAGCTTTTCTGGATCCCTGGTGCGCTTGATACAAAACATAGTCGTTTCCAGGTCCGCTCCTCCTTGCTCTTTCGGTTCATCCGCTTCTTCCTCTGTCTCTGGTGAGGGCGATTTCTCTTTGTCAGAGCCGTGCTCCTCTCCTCCTGCCTGTCTTGCCTGTCCTCCTGCCTCCTGCGCGGCAGCGTGCTCTGCCTTAGCCTTAACATCGGCCTCCTTTTTCCGTTTCGCGGCCAGTTGCTCCATCTTCAACTTGGCTTCTTCCTTCTTCCGCTGCGCGGCAGTCTTGCTAGATACCACAGTCAAGTCTGAGGTAGTGCGCCATTCTGCCGACTAGTTGTCAAGGACCGCTTCGATTGCGTCATCCGTCACTAAGTAGGGCAAGTCGTGCCACTTCTACTTGGGGTCCTTCCGCGCCCTTATTGATACGTGGTGGAAATCAGCCTTGAATTTTGTGTACTCCTGCAATCTGTCAAAGTTGGTAGGCGACAACCGCGGCTTGCGGTTGATGGCCATGTGCATGTTCATCTCCATCAGGGTCCAAAAGATTTTTCTGTCCTTTACCCGCTGAGGATCCTTGGTTGCCCACAGCGAAGTGTACTTCACGACCTCTGGTAGGTCCGGTGCGACCGAAGGGAACTGACTGTCTTTGGGTAGCTCCCATGCTACCAACACTATGGACAACAAGAGCCATGCATAGTGAAATGTCTTGCTGAGATCCTACGCCTTGCAGTAGTTTGCGAGGAACTCACCGCAGAGCTAGCGCGCCCAGTTAAATGAACACCTTCCGCGCATTGGGCTGCCAAAGCTAAGACAGGTGCCGACACTGCGCCTGCGCGACACTTTCGCATGACCTTCCCTGCTAAGAGTTGCATGGCTACTTTGACCACCGGGTCACAGATGCTCGAGATGGCGTAGCCGCGCGACTTCTTCACTAACTTGAATTTTTCCTTCATGGCCTCTGCGAGGATATGTTCGCCGGTCTTTTTGCCAAACGCCATGGCCGGATTTTCCCCTGTGTATGGTAGCCGCGTGATCCTATGGATCAGTCTATTAGTGATGGGTATTGGCTCCTCTAGCCACAAACACCCATCGTGCACCAAGCACAGTAGCTGCTTGATTACCACCATTGTGATGGGCGCGCGGTTGTAATGCGGCACCCATAGCAGGTTGAGCAGTCCTGCCTTATCCACGCCTCTCAGCCACTTTCGCGGCTCCAACGTGGTTACTCTAGTGGTTTTGTGGAACACGCGGTGCATGAGTTGATCTGTTGCTAGATGAGGAAACCGCTCTGTGTCCGCTAAATCCCAGTCTTCTAATTTCAAAAGGGGAACATGCCCCAAGCGCGGTCCTTCAAACACAATCTGGTCTGGTAAGAGGGGTGTATGCAGGGTGGCCTTACTTTCGTCAATGTCTTTGGACACCTTGGTATTTCCCTTACGTTGAGGAATGTACTTAGGCAACTTAGTGATGGGGTCAGACCCCACAATTTTGACGTCTTTCTTTTCCATCCCAACATCCTCATCATCCATTGGGATATCCTCGAAATCCTCTTCTTCTGGCTTTAGGTTAATTGTCTTGCCCTTTTCTTGTGCAGTGGGCTTAACCTTTTGGGGGTGTTTCCTGGGAGATGCACGCACCGACTGCGATGGCGTGACTTGCTTGCCCTTCTTGATCTTGGGACCCTCCGTGGTCAGGGTAGGCCTTGGCCTAGGCGTCCGTGGAGACTTTGGTACTTCAACTGGTATTTCTGCAGGCGCTCCCTCTGGGGCAGCTCCTTTTGCTGCCATAGCCACCTCTGGGACAACTCCCTCGCCTGTCGCTGCTTCCGCGCTCATAGCTTTAGTGGGCGTCGACATAATGCTACGTAATAACTCCTGATTCGCCTGTGGCAATGTCTCAAACACAGAACTTGCTAGCAAAAGCTTGAAGGTTTCACGGTTCATGTGCGCCTGAGAGCTCAACAACTCAATTCTCAAAATGCCAAGTGTTTTTCGCTGGGAATTTATAGGCACTTTCAAATTCAAATCTGACTGTTCCCCCTAAAATCAGTTCATTAATGCTAGATTGGCGGCAAATTTTCATAGATCTGGTCCATAAAGTCCGACTTAAATGCAGCCCCCTGCTCCATTTGGCCGTTTTTTCATCGTCAAATCATGAACAGTGACTTTAACGGTCACTTTTCGGCTGCCCTGCGCGGTTGCTTCCTTGGTAATGTAGCCCCTTGCGCACTTTCATGGGCATTGTGACATATCTTCGTTTCGCGTAGTTCCTCGATCACGCAGCTCTTCGACCCGGGCAATGTAGTTTATAGTCCCGCGCTTCCTTTCAGCTGCCTAGAGCGCTAAGACTGTGCTTCCCTCATATAGTCACCTAGCTGGATCATCGGTGTATGGCTTCAATCGACTGCCATTCACCTTCCCTTGGAAGGGTTCTCCGTTCAATTTGACCAACTGAACTACTCCACCATCAGTAATCTCCTTGATAACATATGGTCCTAGCTAGTTCATCCGAAATTTCCCTGGAAATTTATCAAATTTACTGTCATATAACAAGACCAGATCATTTACCTTGAAGGTGCGCAGTTTGATGTGCCGATTGTGCCATGCCTTTTCGTGCTCCTTTTGAACTTGTTGATGAAATCCAGCTAGAAATCAGTCTTCCTCAAGCTCTGCTAGTTGTGCAAGCCTCTCTTCCAAGGCTCCGCGGTCCGCCATTCCTGTGAGTGTTGCTATGCACATACTAGGTACAATGTATTCCATTGGCATCACAGCTTCTACGCCATACACGAGTCTGAAAGGTGTTTGCCCAATCAACTTCTTGCAAGTCGTTCTGTAGGCCCATAGCACCGCTGGTACACGCACATCCCAGTCACTTCTCTAAGCATTGCAGACCTTCGTCAGTGCGTTCTCTAGTATCTTATTGAATGCTTCCACCGTCCCATTGGCCTGTGGGTGATAAGGCGTGCTCTTCTGATGATACACCTGAAATTCTTCTGTCAACGCGTTGATTGTTTCATTAAGAAAGTGCGTACTGCGATCGCTCATCAAGATCTTTGGACAACCAAATCTTGTCAATATGTATTCAAAAAGAAACTTCGCTGCTGTCGTGCTTGTACAGTCCTTCACAGGCTGCGCCTCCGCCCACCTGGTCAAGTACTTAGTCGTGGTGATGATGTACCGCGCACCTATCTTCTTTCCCGGAGGCTGAATTGGGCCCACAAAGTCAATTGCCCATTTCTCGAATGGTTGTAACGTCACCTGCGGCATTAAAGGCAGTTCATCCCTCTACGACGGCCTGCTAGTCCTTCGACATGCGCCACATGCCCTACAATATGCTTTCGAATCCTTATGCAGGGTTGGCCACCACAACCCAGCACGTAGAACCTTCTGCGCTGTTGCTTCCCCTGCATAATGTCCTCTTGCAGCTCCTCCACGAGCCTCTACGAGAATGCTGCTTTGTTCAAAGTCGGGTACATAATGTCGCAATATTTTGCTTGACCCCATTTTGTGCAAGTGCCCTGCAATGACGGAAAAGTCTGTCGTGCGTACTACTAACTCCTTCTTCTGCTGGCTTGTATACCCTTCGAGGGTAGTTCCCGTCGTCAGGAAATGTATGATATCTTCGAAGTGACTGTCCGCGACGCGCATTGCAAAGAACTGTGTGTCAGGGAAACCTTCCTCTAAATTAGTAGGTTCCTCTCCCGTTTCAATGTGCAACAGATGATCAGGTCCCACATTCAGTCGTCCTGGCTTCACAATAACTTCAAAGTCATACTCCTGGAACAACAACAACCATCTGCAGATCTTCCCCCCAACACAGGCTTATTGACCAGGTATTTCAACGCAGAATGATCCATATACATCTTAAAATGTCCACCCAGCAAATAGTGCCTGAAATTTTGGAGTGCGTATACCATGGCTAGTCCTTCGCGCTCTGTAGTGGAATAGTTCTTCTCAGCCTTGGACAGCTTCCTGCTCGTGAACGCTATAAGATGGCCCAATTTCCCCTCGTCTGCCTGTGTTAGCACGACCCCCAACGCAATACATGAGGTGTCCACGTGCACATGAAATTCCTTCTTCCAATCTGAGAAGACTAGGATTGGCGCGGTGACCATTTTCTCTTTCAGCACGTCCAAGCTCTTTTGGCATTCATCACTCCAACATAACATAGCATCCTTTTTCAACAATTTCTCCATGGGCGCGGTGATCTGGGCATAGCTCTTGATGAACTTCCTATAGTATCCGGTATGCCCTAGAGTTGCGCGCAACTGTTTCACATTCCTTGGCACCTCCAAGTTGATTATCACCGCGATCTTCGTGGGGTCTACTATCAATCCCTGTCTGCATACCACATGACCCAGTGGGATCCCGAAAGGGACACAAAACAGACACTTTTTTAGATTGAGCGCGATTTGATATCTTCGACATGTATCTAACATTAAACGCAGACTTGCCACATGACGCTTGACCAATCCAAACACTGTTCAATCGTCAAAGTATACCTCCAGAAACTTATGAATGAAGTCTTTGAATGCCGCAATGACTATGAGCGAAAAGATTGCTGGTGGATTCTTCAGCCCAAAAGGCATTACAGTGTACTGAAAACATCCCCACTCAGTCACGAAGGTCGCCTTGCTTCTATCCTTAGGCGTGATTTTTGATCTGATGGTACCCAGAGAACCCATCAATGAATGAGTATGCTTCTTGGCCACCCACATTATCTAGGACCTTGTCAGTGAACGGGGTCGGGGAAGGGATCATGTATGCAAGCATCATTTAGCTTCCGGAGATCCACGCATATCCTTATTTCTTCTTTCTGTTTCTTTTTTGAACCACTATCGGGCTTACACAATCAAATTCTTCCACTAGTTCAATAATCCCTGCCGCGAGCATCTTATCTAACTCAGCACGAACCCTTTCCTTGTACTTAGGATTAAGGCGGTAAGGTTTTTGTTTTACAGGCTTCGCATCCGGTTTCAGGGTGATCTTCATGACACCCAGGTCTCCTATTATCCCTTTTAAATCAGGAAACTTCATGGGGAACAAATCCTGATATTCGCAAAGGAGCTCAACGACCTTGTCTACTGTCGCATCATCCCAATAGTCCCCAATCTTTACAAATTTCGTTTCTGCTTGTGTGCCGATATTAACCTGCCTAGTTTTTCAGCGGCACGATTATGTCTGGATCTTTTATTTGCGGACCTTCAACCTCGCGGTGACCTTCAGTTTTTAGAATATTAATCTTTCGGGATCCTTGTCTTTTTCTTCAGCGGTCACATTATAGCATTCCAGTGCGTGGCTCAGCTGGGTAGTCCAATCAGGTTGGACCAGGTCCAAAGGATCTTGCAGTATCCTAAAGATCGCTGCTTTAACCTCTTGTAGCGCCGCGTCAATACAGTCAAACCCATCCTCAAAGCTGAACATCATTATAAATCCCTGGTGCAAGATGTCCCACTCTTCAGTGCCATGGTAGAGCTCGGTTTCCAAGTACCAATTCATTGGTATGACGCCCAGGGTATGACAAAACAGATGCACCCATTCAGGCTGGGGCTCCGCTCCATAAGCCTTAGTCCATTTGGCCAAGTGATCACGCGGATCATCCCTTCCATCATACTTATCTGTCATCCGCACTTTTGGCTGCCCAAAACGTATTCTCATCATCCTCCTATAGTCGCGCCAATCACTGAAATTATCCTTGTGCGTACCCCACCATCTTGCGGGCGTAGCACGCAGTACCCAGTCCAAGGCTTGGAAGCGATGTTTCTTCGACACTTCTCTTTCAAATGCATCCAAAAAGCAATCAACATCAGTTAGCCCATCATAATGAGGCAGATCCCTGACTTTGGATGACACACAACGCAATGACTTGGTCATCATATTACAACGCAACATAGATACTTCATGCAGCTGGTTTTGCCAATGCTCTAATTCTTTGTCCGAATCTAATGTGCATGCGGTCCCATGCAATACATCCGTCCGCTGTCGGATTCACCCAATTCTGGTCTCGCACCGTTATCTTGTAAATCTGGTCCAGATCATCATCACTTTCATAATCTCGACTGGTTCTGTATAGCGTGGTCCCTCCGCGGGATCTAGCGGCACCACCCCTCGGAGCGACTTCTTTTCAAATATCATCTTCCGCTCCTTTAGGTTGATTACCCCATTCATGTCAGTGGCCCAATCAATTCTAAGGAGCACAGGGTAGGGATTGCTATCATCCACAATCTCAATTACTTCAAAATCCGCCAGTGTGCTCGCGCCCTCGATGTCAATTGTGACCGCCTGCAACCTCCCCATTGGGATAATTTTCTGTTGATTTGCCATTCTTGACTGTATCAGAAACCACTGGAGCGTTGGTCTCCCCATTTTTTCCCAAGTCTGTTTTGGCAAAACATTCGTGTCGAACCCCAGATCCAGGATAATTTGGTCCATCTCGTATTCCCCTTTTTGTGCGGTGAGTCGCATTTCATGCTCGGTCCTTGCCTTGTGTTTGCCAAGCTTCCTGACCACGCGTGGTTCACTGGTAGCGCCATCCTTACCAGCGCACCAATTGATCAGTTCCTGCAAGCCCTTCACAGCCTTACTGTCATGGAGCAGCTTCATGCAGGTCACCAAGAATGTGGTAATCATGGATGGGTCCATTTCTTCAACTGGTTTCTTCTTACTTCCTGAGGTAGAGGCCTCAACGAAGCCTTTATTTGCTTCCATAAATGTTTCTTTCGTGTGCTCCAAGTCAAACCCAGTTTCCTTTTTCGGTGCCTTGCGGACCCATTCGCCTTCTGTAGGCTGCTTGCCTTTATCCTCCCCCATCGTAGTTCCGCTTTGCAGCATAATGTTTACCTTAGGGTCTTCCTTGCGGGGCTCAACCCTCATCATCTGGAGGTTCTGCGTAGGCTGCGCCCCCTTTTCACGAATCTTAGCCAATAATATTGGGCAATCCTCAGTCGCATGGTCAAACTGAGTACAGTAGCGGCATGACAATCGCGTCGGATTCGGACAGTCCCTCGCGTAGTGTCCTGGGCCTCCACAATTGTAATATATCAGCTGTCCTCGGCCTTGGCCGTGCCCTTGCTACTCACCTCGTATTCCCCCAACGCCTTGGTTTGGAGGTCGCGTTTCTGTCTACACCCTGTATGTAGGTGTCCTGTCCATCATCAATTCCTAACTTAGGCAATTTCACTCGTCATGGCCTACTGATTAACATAAATTGCAAAAGAGCTATTGTGGTGTCTGCACGAATTTCTGCAACAAATGGCAATTGTTGGTCGCATGTTTCCTAACCACCTGGCATATAGCGCACCATAGCGCAGATCCTACACTTGGCCCTGCCGCGGCCTCCGGTTGTAGAGGCATTGGTCCTCCTGCTGCAACATAGTTTGCGAAGACTGGGCAATGATCCTTGTCATGCCCCTGACTAGGCACCAAACTTCTTCACGCACCTCTGGCCGAGCTATTCTGTCCTGCTTCAGACTTTGCATTTCGAGGCAAAGGTTTTGCAACTGTGCATGAATTTGCTGAACCCCCAGATTAGCATCCTGCATTGGTGCCTCATGCAACCTCATCGCGATTTCTAGAGTCTCTGCCTGGGTCCCAATCTTTTGTTGTGATAGTGCAACCCTTAGGTGGGGCAGGAGTGAGGCTACAAACCATTTGCGGTGCTGCCCATCAGTTAGGTTCATGTTGGCTTCACGGATCGTACACTTCAATCTTTGATCCAAATCCTAGGGCGTCTCCCCTGGCTTCATCATGATCTCCTTGAATCCTACAATCGACTGCGCTTGAGACTTAGGTCTAGTGAATTCTCTATTCAGCGCGGCCTGGATATCTGCCAACGCGGACGTTGGGTTATCAATACTGTACTTAATGTACCACGTTAGTGCACAGTCCTGTAGAGCACTAACCAACGTGGCTTTCTTCATTTGGTCATCCGTGATACCCTGGGCTTCCCATACAGCCTTCGTGACGAACCAGAACTGGTTCGGATCTTCGTTCCCTACGCCCTTGAATATAGGTAGTTTTACGAAGTTCGCCATATTGAATAATGGTGGAGGTGGCAGTGGTGTGGGTGATGGGGTGAGCGGTGGAGGCGAGGATGGAGGCGGTGTAGATGGATGGGATGAGGGTGGAGGCGGTGTAGGTATTCGCGGGAACCCTTGTCTTATCAACTGACTAGCGCTCAGGGGAGAAGTCTGCGGTGCTCCTTCGTTGTCACTCAAAGGAGGCCTGATCAGCGGGCTATACTCAGGACCTCTTCTTCCTCCGTCCTTGAAAGGATTTCCGCTTCGCGTAGCTCCAAACATCAAGGTAACCACATAACCCGCTATTCACACAAGAGCATCTTAATCCAAGTATTTAGCACTTTTAAATACTTACCTTGCGGTCCTTTAAAGAAGCGGTGCTCTGCTTCGCTTTAATTGACAAAGGTATCGACTGCGAACTCCGTCACAAATCCTCCTATCATGCGGTCGAGCCAATGGTTGATAGCGCGCATGATCTTATCTTCAGAAGCTTCTAATCTCCTTACTAACTCTGGTGTCCAAACAATCGGATTGTCAAGTCTCCACTTTCCTTGGCCGTCTGCCAACTTCGCGATCCACTCGTATAACTCAACCGGGAAGGAACATAAGAAGATTTCATGTATTAATGTGTATATGTATCTGTCCAACCACTGTTCTTTTGTCAATTGCGGATTCTTGTTTTCTTGCGCCGCGAATTCGTGGATCTTTCTATCCAACCAGGTTTCGATCTCTTTCTTAGTTGGATTCCAATGATACGACATCACACATTTCATTATGCAAATCCCGGTCCCGACAACGGAACCATTTGTTGGCTTGATAGGTGCTGACCCAGGTTCATCGTTAGGTAGCCAAGCAAATCCCTACACTATTGGCCCTTTCGGCATCAGTCTGCAGAGCGTAGATCGAAGTCTCACCCAAAGCAGTATGGGGGGATGCAGGAACCAAGTTTCCGCACCCTGAGATGGTTGTGATGTCGGTTTTCTACCTCAATCCCTGCCTTCGTGCAGATCGATAAGCCTTTTAGGGCTTATCGATGTATTTCCTCTTCCGTCTTTCAGAACCTTCGCGAAGGTATCCGACTGTCCTTCGTGCAACCTTAAATAATGATTCAGGCACTTATGCGCCCCTGTGACTATGTTACTGTCTCGTTCCCTAATTATCTTAGTGGTTAGCCAACTTTATCATGCAATTAAGATTACCCTCGCGTAAACATACATTATTACTTGCGTTCAAATAACAAATAGAAATAGATACATTCGCGCATCAATTTGACATTATAATGTAAACCCAGAACTTAACATATCATAATCGCATGCAATAATCAGAGACAGAAAATACAGTGATTCCAGAATACTTCTCTTTATTTATGATTCAAGTTCCCAGTACAGACTCTATCCGCCCTGCGCACACAGCTGCAGGGGTCTGCGCACTAGATACATTCGCGCATCAATTTGACATTATAATGTAAACCCAGAACTTAACATATCATAATCGCATGCAATAGTCAGAGAGAAAATACAGTGATTCCAGAATACTTTTCTTTATTTATGATTCAAGTTCCCAGTACAGACTCTATCCGCCCTGCGCACACAGCTGCAGGGGTCTGTGCACTCAACTAAGGACTTCCACCTTAGGCCTCTACGCACTCAGCTGCAGAGCCTTTTCCTACACTAAGACTCTCGTTCTTAGCTCTCCCAAAACTTACTAATGACTCTTCTTTTCTAACTTACTTACTTTCCTCCCTTTTTATACAATCCCATTGTCCGCGGACCATGGGTAGATTTCAAAACCAACACAACTTATCTAAAACAAGGGCGGAAAACCCTTTTAACTTTAGATATCTTTCGCACTCCGCGACCACAAAATGCGGAGACTTTACATTTCTTTTACACAAAATTCGGGCTTTCTGCCCCGAAACTTGAGTGTTTAACCCAAAATTGATCCCCAGGGGACCCGTTCCCAACACAAAGCAACTTATGAATGTTTAGAACTTGTGCTTTCGAGAAGCTTATCCTTTGCTCACAAGTCTTGTTATATGATTCCATAGAGTTGTTTTTTATAAAATGCAAAAGCAAGGGGAAGGTCCTATCTGGAGGATAGGATATGGCAAAGTGGCCTGTTTATACCTATGAGTTGACAAACATTTATGCATTGGTGTGAACTTTGACATAGGGATCTGCTTGAAGAGGCTTGGAGATCTGGTAGATAGATGGTTGCGATGATGTCAATCAATTTGGAAGGTTTATGCCTACTAAACATAAAGCTTGGGGCTGGTTATTACTTCATCACAGATTGGCTGTCAAGAGTAAGTTGCACAAAATCGACCTTGCTATTTCAACTTGTGTAGTGTGTGATTAGGAGGATATGGTGCGACATGTTTTTTAGAAATGTTATTTTGCTCTTTTTTGCTTGCTTTTGGGCTGAATTTTAGCATTTATTTGTAGCTTTGCTCTCCTAAAATGGCCCCCTCCAGGGGAATGCTTGGATGGACAGGGACAACTGCAGATTACTTTGGGTTGTTTGTTTGGTTGCAATTGCTTTTTTGTGAAAACATTGTTGTAACGTTGCTTTCAATGAGGTTCTTCATTCTGTTTCTCTGCGGCTTTGCAGAGCTTGAAGCAGGAGTTGGTTCTACTCCTATGAGTTCACTGACATGCTTTTTGCTGTGATGTTGAGTCCCGTCCTGTGGGGGCCCAAGCTTGTATGGTGGCCTTTCTAGCTTTCATTAACTCACACTTTCTTGTTTCGCTATTGTCCATATGGTGTAATTATTTTGAACTGTTGTACTTATTTGTTCCTTGAAGTAATGCCTGAAGCATTAAAAAAATTCAATCGTTGAAGAAAAGCAAGAAGCCAAGTCTTTCACATCATTTAAGGTCAAATTTTATCATGGACATTAAATAGGGAAAAACTTATAGTTCTGCCATTAGTCTGTGTTTGAGATTTGTGCTAAGCACTTTGTCCTTCATGAAGTAGGTCTTGATTAACCATCAGTTAAAAGTTTTGATTCTGTACATCAGACAAATGTTTTTCAATCTAGAGGCAAAACTGTCATTGAGCCCATTTTCTTTTAGTTTTTATATGTTTTATCTGTAGAATGTTAATTTTCTTTTGGATCAATGTGCAATGCAGACTCAAATGCAACAAAGCATAGGTGCAGGAGCTTGGTTAGCTTATGTTTGGGTGTCCTTGGACGTCATCTTGAGGATGTAATTGAGGATCTAAGTGAAATTGCTGTGCTATTTCCGCCTGACATTAAGGTAAACATGATCACCTTGATTCAGACCATGGTCTGGAGTGATTTGGTGCTTTGCATGTCATACTTTAATAGAGATAGCATAATTAACTCTTAATATTTTTAATGATGTTCTTTTATCAATTCTGTTAGATACTTCCATAGTGATTATTCTGATGACATGCACTATATCATACTGATGTTGGAATTCACAAGACACTTCCATTCATGTTACTCTTCCTACCTGCTATTTTATATCTTGTATTAATATCTGTAATATTTCTGTTGTGTTATGTTCTGGCCCTCTACACATGAAACACAAGTACTCGGGAGGTATACGTCGACCAAATGTTATTGAAATATGTGGCCAAAGTGCAAGTTGCTATGAATAAATCTGCAAAATTCTGGTTGCAGTTCAAATCTGGCCAAGATTGCAGGGAGGCAAATCATTTTCTGCCGGATAGAATCCTTATTAGTTTTATCTGTTGCTGTTGATACGTTCTGCAGTGGCAGATTGATCAGCAGCAGGTTCTGTAGCATCAGATTCTGCAGCAGCAGTGCCTTGTATCCTGTGTGGAGCATCAGCCTTGTGCAGCAGTGATATTAAAGTTTATCTGTTGTTCTGAAGGTGTTTCTCTTTTATCTGTGCTTCAGCTCGGCAGATCTGTACAGTCTACACCTTCAGTAGATCTGCACGGCCTTGGGATCCATGCAGCAGATTGCAATTTGTGTAAGAGGGGGCAACACTATTAATAGAGGTGCATCGGCTATACACATCTTATGGTTGTTGTATACATGCATTTTCTTAGCTCAAGATTGTTTTCTAGACTTAGATAGAGCCATAGTTAGCATGCTTTTCCAGTTTAATTTAAGATGCTGGGTTTTCTTAACTTCTAAGTGCTTTTCTCAGTTCTGTTTTAGTCACAGATGTATGTTTAGGAATAATGCATACTAGAGAAGGGTTCCAGATTTAGAGTAGGGCACGCTTTCCTAGGTAGGAGGTGCTCTGTTCTAGGCATCATCTCTCATGCAGGTTAGGTTTACCTATTTGAAGTTAGGCATTGTGCATGGCGTGTCTTTATTTTGGTAATCCCTAGCCTGTCTTATTCTATAAAAGAAAGCCAGGTTGGCGGTGTTTATTCTTTGTGTATTTGTTAGGATTTGAGCTATTTCTGTGTATTTCTCTTCAGTTACTGAATACAGATGTGGAATTGAGAATTCATATCCGTGTGTTCTTTTCTAGAGTGATGTGTTTGTAGTTTAACATACTCAAATTCTGCAGTTTTGATTGAAGTTTAGTGTTTCTGTTTCCTAGCCATTATGTTAAGTCTTCTGAGTGCAGAATCTACATGCCATGGTTTGAAAACTTTAACATGGTATCAGAGCTGCAGATCTGAATTCTTTTAGGAATCCATATGTGAAGAAGGCTGTTGCCTATGAGAGGGAGTTTTTAGAGGATTTCAGCTGTAATACTCTAGCTTTAGTGATTAAAGCTGATTTGTGCCTGTGAGAGAGGGTGCGATCCATAGCTTTAGTGATTGAAAATGATTTGTGCCTCTCCTCTGAGAGGCACTAGGATTTATGATTGGTTGTTGGGTGAGGTGCCTAGGATCTTCCAGTGATTGAAAGTTTGTTTTGGCGTATGATAAGTGATTTTCACATAGGATAGCTTGCACATAGGATTTATTTTGTTGTTGTTCTATTTGCTGAAGTGTGATTTCATCAGTTGCAGTGATGACAAGTCTCAGTCTTGGAGAGTGTGATTTCCTAGCAGACACATCCAACTTGCATGTAAGTGCATAATGCATATATATTAGAGAGGAGATTGATCTGTGATGTCTTATGGAGGCAAAGGTTACAACCCCTATGCGAAGGTTACAACCTCAATTAATCCTCTGCAGCTTGTTGAGCATTTCAAAAAGGCTGCTAAAGCAAAGTGAATCATTCTTGATTTGCTGAAGGATGATTTGATGCCTCACATCATAGAGAAGAAGAAGACAAAGATGTATGATGCCTTGGTCACTTTGTACCTTGTAAGATGCTCTTGAAGAATCACTTGCTACCACACATATGAATGAAATAGACACAATGGCCAACAATATGATGAAGATCACCAGCCTTCGAGATTGAGCTGTTGCTATTGAGGTGAAGGTTGAAGATGAAGTGTTGGTGCTCATAGCATTACATGGGTTCTCATTCTTGGGAATTTTTTGTTCGTGGTGTCTATGTTTGGGAGACGCTTCTTAACTTTGAGAAGCTTTGGGATGATTTCATCTAGGAGAAGAGTAAACTATAGACTGTTTTAGCCAAAGAGAAAAAGATCTGGAACATAGTCGTAATTGGGAAGATGAGAGGAGGCAAGAATGGAGGACCTGGGCTGGGTCAGAGGGCAAGGAGAAGGAATCAAATTTTTTGAACCAAGGGAAGAAAGACTTGAGTTTTGTGAAGTGTTTTAATTGCCACAAAATGGACCATTATGCATCTTCGTGTATGGAGAGGAAAAATGCCAAGGAATAACATAGGCAATTTGTAGGGAGTGCAGAAGCTTCAATAGGAGAGGATGCATTGGCGTCTAGACTTGAGACACCTTTCTCTATAGTATCATGCCTTGTCCTTAACACCATTTCTGGCGTAGTTTGGTATGTGGATAATGGAGGATCCACACATATGACCTTTATTAAGAAGGTGTCCAACACAAAGTAGCCAGAGGGCAAAGTGGAGCAGGAGCATTTTTTGGGAGTGGGATTAATCATTTGAGCGTCAACCATCTAGAATCTAGATTCTATTAATTCCAAACAAAAATACAAATTTTAAGCCATATAATAGAAAGTAGACCATTAAATTATGGAATGAAATAGCTTATTTAGTAAATGTCAACAATAACATGAGCAAAATAGTTATTTTTACAAAATAGGCCATCCACTCTTTGAAGAATGAATGTTTAAAGGTTCAAAACAATAAACTGAGCTAGTTGCTAAATGCCTCTCTACAGAAGAGGTTTTCACCAATTGTGAAAGAACCCATGTTTTCAAATGTTGTAACTATGGGGTAGCATCACCATGCATGTTCCACCACTCCTTGACAAGCAATGTTCCACCATCGGTTATTTTGAGATCCTCATCATTACTATCATCCTTCATTCTTTGCCTCTTGTCTAGCCTTTGCCTCAACCTCAATCCTACAGGGACAACGATCAACACCG